>CM070828.1:4460341-4790341 GCA_036326025.1 Chrosomus eos
ATCTATAAAACAATAACTTTAAAAAACTGTATTACTCATGTAATCATTTGTATTAAATGTTTAATCAACATAAAAACGTATCTCAAAAAGCTAACAAGCAGCAGTAGCATTTTCAAGTATAACAGGGTATCAAACCTCCTATGTAGCCTAATAATAGAAGAATAGAAGAATAATAATTCAAAAACGTACCATTCAGAAACGTTTTGTAACAGCCGTGTTTGGGAGGTTCATGCTTGACTCTCTTCATCGCCGCTTTCTGGGTCTGATTCGGCCTCAAACTGATACGGCAGTATCGACTACCATTGTTTACATTAACCGGAGCACATGAGACTCACGCCCGTAAAGGCAAGGGGCGTGACGGTTCCGGACAACGTGCGCTACGCAGTTTAGCCAATCACAACACACCGGCCCAAACTAACCAATCTGAGCCCACTGCCTGTTTCTGAGGGAGTGGTTTCATAGAATCAGGAAGTCAACCGGTCGTTCAAATGACAGAGGAGAAAGAGGCTTACAATAAAGGTGAAATTTATGAAAAATAAGACTTTAAAAAAAAGAAAAACCACGAATACATGTTATATTGCACCCCATAAACACAATCATGCAAAGAAAAAAAGCAGTAAACCACCCCTTTAATATTCTTATTTGATATTTGTGATTATTAATTGATTTTTCAAGGTCATAAATGCATTTTAGTCACACACACACACTCTCAAACTCACTTACACACTCAACACACTACACCCCAGACACACATCACAGACCCAAACACACACTCACCACAACACAAACCACACATAACTCACCACTTACACACTCAGACACACATACACACACAACATACACACACCAGACTCAGCGTGTTATTGAAGCACAAATGCACAGAACATTTACATTTTCCTCAAAAGTGAAGGACAGAACTCTTTTATTTCCTTGTCAGTGGTTCCACACTTTTAATGAGCGCTAACAGAAGGCTGATCCAACAAAGCAGAAAATTTGCCCTAACCGTCAATCATCTGTCAGAGTCCCAGGGGTCGGAGTTCAGGCACTTAAGTCCAGCTTACTGGCCCGTCGGCTACATGAGCATCCGCCATCATGGAGCATCTGCTCCAGCTTCTTTTAGAACAGCCTCCAACTCGCCCTAGAGGACTTTAACTAGTCTTCCAAACACTAACTCGCCCAAAAGTTCCCACAAGAAGAGACGAGGACTTCTCTGAGCTGGCGTGGCTCTGTGGCAGAGATCAGCAGCACACGAGTGTGTGTGTTAATTGGGTGGTCTGAAGGAAAGGCCTCATGCTGGCACGATCTCTGCGTGTCAGTGGGGTTAACGCTCATGAACTCACACTGTACATTCCTGCGATGTCGAGCAACATCAAAAATCAGAATCTGTGAGTGAGTTTCTGAAGGGCTATAAGAGTTGAGCTTTGAAATCACTGATATGAAAGAGATCGTGAAGAGCAGAACAGAGTCTCACGCTCTCCCTGCAGCAGCAGCTCGCTTTATAAACACCACTGCTTCTGCTTTACACTCACAAATACATTTCTTTATTTAACTAACTTCCTTCCTTCCTTCCTTCCTTCCTTTCCTTTCTCTTCTTCCTTCTTCCTTCCTTCCTTCTTTCATCCTTTCATTCATTCATTCTTATTCCTTCCTTCCTTCATTTCCTTCCTTTCTTCATTCTTCCTCTTTTCATTCATCTTCTCTTTCTTCCTTCCTTCATTCCTTCCTTCCTTCCTTTCTTCCTTCCTTCTTTTCTTCCTCCTTCTTCTTCTTCCTTCCTTCTTCCTTCCTTCCTTCCTTCCTCCTTCCTTCTTCTTCCTTCTTCTTCTTCTCTTCTTCCTTCCCTTCCTTCCTTCCTTCTTCCTTCCTTCCTTCCTTCTTCCTTCCTTCTCTCCTCCTTCCTCCTTCCTTCCTTCCTTCCTTGCTTGCTCTTTCCTTCTTCCTTCTTCCTTCCTTCTTGCTTCTTCTTCTTCTCCTTCCTCTTCTTCCTTCTCTTCCTTCCTTCCTTTCCTTCCTTCCTCTTCCTTCCTTCCTTCTCCTTCCTCCTTCCTCCTTCCTTCCTTGCTTCTCTTCTTCCTTCCTTCTTCTCCTTCCTTCTTCTTCTTCCTTCCTTCCTTCCCTCCTCCTTCCTTGCTTTCTTCCTTCTTCCCTTCTTCTTCTTCCTTCCTTTTCCTTCTTCCTTCCTTCCTTCCCTTCTCTTCCTTCCTTGCTTTCTTCCTTACTTCCTTGCTTCCCTTTTCTTCCTTCTTTCTTTTCCTTCCTTCTCTTCCTTCCTTCTTCCTCTTCTCTTCTTCCTTGCTTCTTTCTTCCTTCCTTCCTCTTCCTTTATTCTTCCCTCCTTCCTTCTTCTTTCTTTCTTTCCTTCTCTTCTTCCTTCTTCCTTCCTTCTTTCTTCCTTTCTTCTTCCTTCCTTCACTTCCCTTCCTTCCTTCTCTTCTTTCTTTCGTTCTTACTTCCTTCTTGCTTTTTTCTTCCTTCCTTTCTTCCTTCCTTCCTTCCTTCCTTCCCTCTTCCTTCCTTGCTTTCTTCCTTACTTCCTTGCTTGCCGTTTTCTTCCTTCCTTTCTTCCTTCCTTTCTTCCTTCCCTCTTCCTTCCTTGCTTTCTTCCTTCCTTCCTTCCTACCTTCCCTCTTCCTTCCTTGCTTTCTTCCTTCCTTCCTTCCTTCCTTCCCCCTTCCTTCCTTGCTTTCTTCCTTCCTTCCTTCCCTCCTTCCTTCCTTGCTTTCTTCCTTACTTCCTTGCTTGCTTGTTTTCTTCCTTCCTTTCTTCCTTCCTTCCTTCCTTCCCTCCTTCCTTCCTTGCTTTCTTCCTTACTTCCTTGCTTGCTTGTTTTCTTCCTTCCCTCCGTCCTTGCTTGCTTTCTTCCTTCCTTACTTCCTTTCCTTCCTTCCTTCCTTCCTTCCTTTCTTCCTTCCCTCCTTCCTTCATTTCTTTCTTCCCTCCTTCCTTCATTTCTTTCTTCATTCCTTCCTTCCTTCCTTTCTTCCTTTATTCATTCCTTTCCTTTCTTTCTTTCTATCCTATTTTGTTTTTTTCATTTTTCCATACTATTGTTGTACTTCCATTCATGCTTCTGATTTTACCTTTTCTTAATTTCATTAATTTTCAAATTTATCATAAGATCAATAATACATTCATTCGTTCGTTCATTCGTTAGTTCGTTCATTCATTCATTCGTTCATTAATTCATTCATTCGTTCATTCATTTGTTCATTCATTCGATCATTCATTCATTCATTCTAGTTGTATGAATATACTATTTGTAGTTGCGTTCATACTTTTATGAATACTTTGCTTAATAATTCCCTTTTTGTCTTGTTCCTACTTTTTTGTTACTTTTTTGATGTTCTTCAGTTAATTTTTACTATCTTTTTTCTTTCTTTCTTTCTCAATCTCTCTCTCCATCTAATTGATTTACTTGTTTACAGGAGCCCAACCCCTTCCTGAACTCCACGATCGAGGCGGATGCTCTGTTGAGGAGTCCGGTTCCTCCGCCGCGAGTAAAGATCAGGGCCGGTTGGGCATCTCTGCGCGTGTTCTTCCTCCTCTGGCCTTCCCCGGAGAGCTCGTGCCCTTTGATGAAGCTCTGAGAGACGTGAACACAGGGAGGCTGCTGACCAATCAGGACGGAGCAGATATAGTCGCTCGCCACGGAGCCCATCTTCTGGAGGTCAAAGCAGCTGAACGCAGAGGTACAAACATATCAACACATCCAAAACTGACAGAAGCTGCCATACGGACCTAATGAACACACCTAAAGACATGACTGTTGCATAATTTAAAGGGCTGGTATAATGCCCTTCTCACAAGATGTAAAATAAGTCTGATGTCCCCAGAGTGTGTATGTGAAGTTTTAGCTCAAAATACCCCACAGATAATTTAATAAAGCATGTTAAAGTTTTCACTTTTTGAGGGCGAACAAAAACGCATGGGTTTTGTGCCTGTCCCTTTAAATGCAAATGAATGCAACCAGGACATTTCTGAATAGTTAGTTGATGAATTTATGTAGCTTATCTGTAGTTATCTTCTAGTCATTGATTAGCATATTCTGTCATGATAATCTATAAATCGTATGTAAATTTTAGGGTTAGTGATGTCACTTACCTGGGAGGAATGTCGTGTAGTCCCATTTGTATTTCATATTCCCATATGATTTGTAATCAGCCATTTGTTGTAGTCCTTAAAAAGCAATTTCTTTAAAAGCAAATATCTCCCTTTGCTTTGAACTTTGAGCGTCGTAACTTTACAGATTTTGTTTATGCTCAAACAGAAACATTACACATTAACTAAAGTTAGAAAAGTGAAATCATAATCAACCACCCCTCAGAAACAGAAAGAGCTAGTGATATATTTCAAAATGTTTCTTTTGTTTTCCAGAGCTGGAGAGACAAATGAAGATCGAGAATTTGTTTGTGACGTGGCAGCAGCGGTCAGCTCAATCCAACATGCCCATCTCTGTGAGTTCATACATGCTCAATGCAGACATTAATATTTGCACACAATGTGGGTGATCGTGTGTGATCGGTATTTTCCATCACGCTCTCAGAACATGATTTTCTCAGCGGCTCATCAGGTCCAGATTCATTTCAGTGCGTGCGGATCCTCTGCCTCACGCGCACAGATGCAGATCCGTGTGCGAGCGCATGTACGGCCCGGTTGGGTTTAATGAGATGTGGCGGGGACATTAAGGGATTCTGTAGTGTGTGAGATGTCTCTGCCATTCGCTGTAATCTCACTTCCTCTGACTGTCACACTGCTGAGATCCAGATCACAGTGTTAGATTATACTGCTTACACTCTATTGTGCACGTCAACATTAAGTGCACTACCTTTCAAAAGTTGGGGTCCATAAGATTTTTATACAGTGAGAACGTAATACTTTTATTCAGCAAAGATGCATTATATTGATCAAAAGAGACGTAAAGACATTTATAATGTTATAAAAGATTTCCATTTCAAATAAATGCTGTTCTTTTGAACTTCCTGGAAAAACAGTTTCAACAAACAAATTAAGCAGTTTTCAACGTTCATAATAAGAAATGTTTCCCGAGCAGCAAATAACATATTAGATATGATTCTGAAAGGATATTATACACAGTATTTTAACTATTTTTATATATTTACATAAAGCACCTTAGTGACAGAAGGTTTGAGTCATGTGTTGTTAATGTTTTTATTTTCACAGTATAAACTGATCATAAATTTACTAAGCACACACCATTGGTTGAGTCAATGTGTTGAACGAGTGTTTTTATTTTTTTTATTGTTTTTTAGGACAAGTCAACCTATAAGTGACACATAGTTGTCTCTGCTTTTTAAACTCGGATGGAATGTATTTATACGTTGAAATTTTTCACACTTCACCTTTATGAAAACAATAGCTGTTGCTGCAAATAAAGAAATTCTAGGTTTAAACCTGCTATAACCCTCTTGTTGTGTGTCTGCTGTGTGTCTGCTGTGTGTCGCGTCTGGCTGTGTCTCTGAGCTACAGGTCGCGGATCTGGACACACTGAAGCAGTCTTCTCGACTGGTCCATTACTGTGCCACTCCGCTTCTCTTCGACCCCGTGTTCCGGAAACAGATTCAAGAGGAACAGGTCCCACAGCCACAGATGAAGGTCTCTCTCTCTCTCTCTCTCTCTCTCTCCCCTTCTCTCTCTCCTCTCTCTCTCTCTCTCTCTCTCTCTCTCTCTCTCTCTCCTCTCTCTCTCTCTCTCTCTCTCTCTCTCTCTCCCCTCTCTCTCTCACGCCACGCACCACACACACACACACACCTTTCTCTCTCACTTCACCATCACCTCGTCACACACACTCTCTCTTCATCACACACTCTCACACCTCTCTCATCACCACTCTCTCACCACCTCTCTCTCTCTCACTCACTCTCTCTCTCTCTCCTCTCTCTCTCTCTCTCTCTCTCTCTCTCTCTCTCTTTGCCTCCTCCTTCTCTCTCATCCTCTCTCTCTCTCTCTCTCTCCTCTCTCTCTCTCCTCTCTCTCTCTCTCTCCTCTCTTCTTTCTTCCTCCTGCTGACTCTGTCTGCTGGGTCTGAACCCATTTATAAAAGCAATCCCGCATTTTGAAGCCCCTTAGGGTTAGGGGTCTGTTTAAATCCTGACCATAAGGATGACCAAAACTGATCTTTTATGCAATGAGACATCATTTTTTTTATAAACAACAAAATATCAGCCTGTATGTAATTACATGTGTCAGGCTGAATAATAAGCACAGATGTGTGTCAGCGTACCACCAGAATAATCATGATTATGCTGTCATTGGTTAGTTGTTGTTCACGATTGAAGTGGCATAGAGGTTAGTCTGATTAGATAACAAAATGTCATTAAGCAAGTGTGATTTATTAAAAAAAGGCCCCAATATACTTCAAGCGAAATCAAAGAACAAACTGGTGTGATGTAATCAAAATCAGTTCGTTTTGGGAGTTTAAAGCACGTTTGTCTAAAGCACCTTTTTCATAAACATGAATTTAACAAATGGTGATACACTCAAAACGTAGAAAATATACAATCTACCCAGCTTTACTGCAAAATTATCATTCTATTAATTCAGCTAAGATATCACGCCGTGACACATCGATCTTTACGTTTCACATGAGCTTGCATTTGTTGTCTGACACATCCGCATGCTTATGATTGGAAGTCAATGTGAATGAGAAGTGCAGTGTGACCCCTTAAATCTTCTCCGGTTCATTTCTTCTGTTCAGCCCGTCGGGCCAGACGTGAATGTGAACACACTGGAGAAACTGAGGTTGTAATTCTAATTGAAAGAGACACTGATACTGAAAACAACTCTAATTGAAAACAACATTACTGATATTCATGTTTAACACTGTAAAGCTGCTTGCTTTGAAGCAATCCATTGTTATGAAGTGCTATATAGATAGATGTGACATTACATGTCGTTCCTGAGAGTCCCGAACTGCAAACATTTTTGTTATTGAGGAAAGCGCTCAGCACTTATTTACATATCCACCTAAACGCCGTTTCCATGGGCGCCATTGCAATGTTTGCAGGTATTTCAAATTTATTTTTACTGTTAAAGCTGCAGTCCGCCGTTTTTTCTCTTTGTCGCCATCTCTGTTTGAAATCTGCATTTGCAGTTATTCGCGGATTTATCAACTTTACGTGAGTTGTGCCTCGACACTGCACAGCGCGGATGAATCCAGTGTTTGAGGAGAGTGTGTGACTCTCATTCAGAATCACAGATTATTCTTTTTGGAAGTATGACCAACATAATAATTTTCAACGGAAAATGTCATCTGAACAAGTAGGCTAACATCCAGTTTTGTTCTGGTTCTGACCAACTAAGGGAAAAAATCATTGCAGTAAATCGCGCTGATTAAATCTAACAATCGCTTGTTAATGTTCAACATCAGCATTGCGTGACTACATTAATGCCCTTATGATATTATCCTTGTTTCGGCATGGGTCCGGTTGCAGTCTCTTTTTTTTCTGTAGCCACTCCGAAGTCTTTTGCATTTTACAGCAGGTGAATCTCCAGTTGTCACTGTGATTGTCGTTTGAACCTTTCTGGATCATCCACCATAAGTTTAATTATATCAAGTGCTGTGAGAAAAGGCTATAAAAACTCCACCTCCAACATCCTCACACTCAATTTAGCCTACTAGCCGAGACTCTTCTTTATGTGTACAGATGTAACGTAATGACGCAAACACATGCTCGAATCTCCAGTGGAAATCCACCAGTACCACAGGAGTTAAAGCAACACTATGTAACATTTTTTACCTTAAAATAATGTTTCCAAAATCTTATCAGTGCATGGTTCATCAAGTCGTAACAGGGTGAAAGGCACTTCTGCCATCGCCTGACGGGGTCTATATCGCTTTTACTGGCACTATGTAACTTCGGGGTTTGGGTAGTAACCCGACCACAAAAAGAACTACAAAATTCGACTGCTTTACGTCAAGCGCTACAATAGTCATTATTTCGTTTTTCTTCGTTTCTGATGTCGCAATACATCATCCTTTCATGAAATCATGTAACATACTCTACCTTGTCTGTGGACATCGTTCATTCTAAAGCCGGTGCTGGATAAACAGTGAGCGTGCGTGCGACGGTAGGCTAAATTATTTACGACAGCGGCAATGGACAATTTCGTTTCCAACCAGTAGGGCGACCGAAGAGGAAAAGTTACTTGGTGTTGCTATAAAAACATTATTACAAGCTTACCGCTTTGAATGTATCGCTAAGGCAAGCAGAGAGTTTTGAACACTGGCTGGTTATGTATTTGCTAAAAAAATATATTGGATAATTTTTAACCCAAAAAAGCTACGGACTGCAGCTTTAAGTGAAGAACGAAAAGAACTTGAGTATATCTGGGCCTAAAGCGGATGTTTTTTTGGCTCAGTATCGACCAGACTTTATGCTGATAGTCAAAAGTCTGGCTATGTGAGACTACATGGGTAGTAGTATCTCTCTCTCTCTGTAGTGATATCAGCTCAAAGATTCTCTCGATCTCTGGTTCCAGAAGCGGCATCGCTCCAGTGACTCCACGGCATCCGGGAGGGATCGCAGCTACAGCACGGACTCTGCAGACATGCTTCCGAGTCGGCTGAAGGAGGAGCCGTGGCTGCAGGAGATCTCCAGCACGTTCCTCCAGCAGTATGTGCAGTATCTGCAGAGCATGGGCTTCATCCTGGTGCAGGTCCGCCCGCAGTCGCCCGCGCGCAGGTGTGTGTGTCGCAGGAAAACAACAGCTCCCACAACCAAAACAAAATTGTGCATATGAGTCATGCTGGAGAGATTGCATTTTCGAGTTGGATGCACATGAATGCCACCACAAAGTCGTAATTACTAGGGATGCACTGATATAAAAATTATGGCTGATACTGATAACCGATAAATTGGCCGATAAATCTAAACCCAAATTTTGATATAATTTTATATAAACAAAAGTCTCACCATTAAAATCCATGTCCCAATCACACAATTACAATGATGTTCTTATTATAATTGTATGTAGCCTATATAACAGATTTGCGATTATTATTATTTTTTTTTTTTTTGTGATTCCAGTCATATTTCAAGCAATTTAAAACCATTATGGTAAACAGTGCACATCTGAAGTGTCTCAGCTGAAGGAAATAATCCATTATTTATCTGCTTTAATATAACGGCCACATTTTTTATTTGGCCGATAATGATAAAATAATCGTATGTATCGGCTGATACTGATATGGTAGCCGATATATCGTGCATCCTTAGTAATTACGAGTGAGAAACTGCGCTGAGCCATCTTGCTCTGACCAGAGTGATTCGAACACACCTGACGTTGTAATTATGACTTCCCAATAACGACGAATGTTTCTGGAATTCAAACCTGTTGTTTTGAACTATACATTTCTGTCATAAGCTTCAGTATGAAAAGGGAAAGTGTTATTCAATACAATTTTTTACTTCAGTTTTTGTCACAAAGCATAACCTGCATAGAACGCATCTATCCAAACTGTGATGTCAAACATGGTGGGAAGTCACCTGGCAACAATATGTTCAATAATAAGTGCATTTTGCAGTGTTCTCTGTAAAGTGTGTGAGGTGCTAATGGTCGACACACTGTGTTAAGCAGCAGGAGCGTGTGATTCAGTCTGACCGCCAGCATGAGGACCACATTACTGACTCTCTCTCTCTCTCTCTCTCTCTCTCTCTCTCTCTCTCTCTCTCTCTCTCTCTCTCTCTCTCTCTCTCTCTCTCTCTCTCTCTGACTCTCTCTCTCTCTCTCTCTCTCTCTCTCTCTGACTCTCTGTCTCTCTCTGACTCTCTCTCTCTCTCTCTCTCTCTCTCTCTCTCTCTCTCTCTCTCTCTCTCTCTCTCTCTCTCTCTCTCTCTCTCTCTCTCTCTCTCTCTCTCTCAGCATCGCTCGAGCCCGAGCCGCCATGTTGAGTTCTCTATCCACTGAAGGCAGATCTTCCTTCTCATCTTTCTCATATAATAAGCAGAAGAGTGAAGACAGCCCGAAGGTACACAACTATTATCTGCTCATTCACATTCAACCATTCAGTCACGCTTCACAGGTTTCAACTGTGTGCATTACAGTTCAAACACACACACACACACACACACACACACACACACACACACACACACACACACACCACACACACTTGCCACTTTTTGCATTGACACAATCCTGGCATAGACTCCCAATGATTTTATGTCTGGTTAATGATATTTTCTATGGCCTAACCCAACCCCTACCCATAAACCTACCTTTCACAGAAACATGTGAAAAACATTAGATTTAAATGAAACATGTTTTGGCTGATTTATAAGCCTTTTTTAAAGGTGCTCTATGTAGCTTTTCTTCTAAAATTAATCCTTTTTGTATTGCCTGTGTGTGAAGGGGTTGTAATCACACATTACAATGATCCACTTGTCGAGTTTTGCTATTACCTCTGAAGGCCAATATTCTTATTTATATGTGAAGTCTCCGGGTCGGATTTACCGCGAAAGCCATCGGATGTGACGTAATGTTACTTCCTACTGTCTTACTGTTACACTGACATTGTTCGGTCTAGTTCACCGTTTTCGTTATCATATTATACATTCCCCTATGTTGACATTGTTGATTGTGAAAGATACACGAATAGTTAGTGAAATGCCGTATGCTAGATAACATCACATGTCGGCTAAATGCAGTCAATGTAACGTTATCATGGTACGAGCATGGAGCATTAGTTCAACGTCAAGCTGATAAAAGTAGCCTATTATTGTAACGTTGCAGTAGGAGTTTTCATGAGTTTCCAGCATGTTGTGTGATGCTTTCGCCGTTGCGTTGAAAGTCTCTGTGTGGCCAGTAGTGAATGCTCGCTCTTGAGATCAACCACGCACACGAGCATGAGCGCTCTTGTTGCAATCTGAAACATCACCGCTAGAGGCCGCTAAAAAATACATAGAGCACCTTTAACTAGTGAGGAGCAGTACAATTGACTCACTAGTTGGTCATCATAATATTTCACTATATAAGTGAGAACATTTGGCTCTCACAATGTAGCCAAACCCCTACACCACACACACACACACACACACACTGATTGTGTCCCGTCTGCCTCTCTCAGCAGAGCAGTGCATCGAGCTCGACGTCGTATCACCTGCAGAGAGCGCTGCCGGGAGGCATCGTACTGATGGAGCTGGCTTTTCAAGTAAGACCTTCATCCGTGTGTGTGTGTGTCTCGGCCTTCAGTGCAGATCAGGAGAGAATCGCCCTCTTAGCACATCAGCCGAGAGCATACGCTGGGCTTTTCACAAGAACGCTGTGAAAGTCGCTGAGGACAGAGATGTTTAATGGACTCTGTCTCGCTCTCGCGCTATTTGTGGTTATTAATATTTGAACACACAGAATCAACAGCAAGGAAACAGCACGTCATCATTTGATCTTCAGTCCTTCTCATTTCTAATATGTTTCAATAAAATTTTAAAGTAATTCATTTTTTATATTAGGGTTGTCATAGCTGATGTGCTCACATAAGCAATTAATGCAATTTGTAACCATTATAATGGTTTTATTCAGTTCTGTGTGAATTACTGATCATGAATTCTGATTGAAATCTCGGTTTACCCACGAGTGAATAATAGTAGATTACTTATGCACGAGTTAGTGGGAAGTTAGTTTATTTTTGTTTTCTTTGTTATTGTTGTTTGTTTGTTTGCTGAAGTTCGTAATATGTAATTTGACAATAAGAATGAACCTTATAATAATAATAATACTAATAATAGTAAGTATTATTAATATTATTGTTATTAGCATTTATTTAGATTATTATTAATAGTGATAATAATAACATCAACAACAATAATAATATAACTAGATTAAAAAGTTCGTCGAGACAAACTTTAAGTTGGCTTGTGAAAGTTTGGACCAGAAAGTTTGAAGAAGTTTAAAGTAGTTTGAAGTTTAAATTAGTTTATAGTTTTAATTAGTTTAAAGTTTAAATTAGTTTGAATTTTAAAATAGTTTGAAGTTTAAATTAAAGTATTTTAAAGTTTAAATTAGTTTATAGTTTAAATTAGTTTAAAGTTTAAATTAGTTCAAATTTTAAAGTAGTTTGAAGTTTAAATTAAAGTAGTTTGAAGTTTAAATTAAAGTAGTTTAAAGTACGTAAAGTTTTAATTAGTTAAAGTTTATAGTAGTTTAAATTTAAAGAATAGTTATTTAAAGTGCTAGGGTGTTTCTAGTGGTTGCTAAGGTGTTCTGGTGTTGCTAGGGTGTTCTAGTGGTTGCAAGTATTTTTGGTTGCTAGGTTTGTTGTTGTTAGGGTTGCTATGGTGTTCTGGGTGTTGTTAGCAGTTAAGGGTTAGGTGGTTCTAGGGTGTTGCTAGGGTGTTCTAAGTATTTTGGTGTTGCTAGGGTTTATTAGTATTTGGGTGTTGCTAAGGTGTTGGTGTTGCTAGGAGTTGCTAGGTATTTAGGGTTTTAGTGTTGCTAGGGTGTTCTAGATGTATTTTGGGTGGTTGTAGGTGTTCTAAGGTATTTTGGGTGTTTGCTAGGTATTTCTGGGTGGTTGCTATGGTGTTGCTAGGGTGTTTAAGGTATTTTGGTGGGTTGCTAGGGTGTTCTGGGTGGTTGCTATGGTGTTCGAGGTATTTTGGGCGGTTGCTATGGTGTTGCTAGGTGTTCATAATGTATTTTTGAGGGTTTGCTAGGGTGTTCTAAGGTATTTTGGGTGGTTGCTAGGTAAGTGATTGTTAGGGGTTGCTAGGTTTCTAAGGTATTTTGGTGTTGCTAGTTTGCTAGGTGTCAGTTTTGGTGGTTGCTAGTGTTCCTAGGGTGTTTAAGGTATTTTGGGTGGTTGCTAGGGTGTTGCTAGGGTGTCTAAGGTATTTTGGGTGGTTGCTAAGGTGTTTGGGTGGTTGCTAGGTGTTCTAAGGTATTTTGGGTGGTTGCTATGGTGTTGCTAGGGTGTTCTAAGGTATTTTGGGTGGTTGCTAGGGTGTTCTGGGTGGTTGCTAGGTGTTCTAAGGTATTTTGGGTGGTTGCTATGGTGTTGCTAGGGTGTTCTAAGGTATTTTGGGTGGTTGCTATGGTGTTGCTAGGGTGTTCTAAGGTATTTTGGGTGGTTGCTAGGGTATTTTGGGTGGTTGCTAGGGTGTTTCTAAGGTATTTTGGGTGTTGCTATGGTGTTGCTAGGTGTTTCTAAGGTATTTTGGGTGGTTCCTATGGTGTTGCTAGGGTGTTTCTAAGGTATTTTGGGTGGTTGCTAGGTGTTCTAAGTTATTTTGGGTGGTTGCTATGGTGTTGCTAGGGTGTTATAAGGTATTTTGGGTGGTTGCTATGGTGTTGCTTGATGTGTGTTTTCTAAAGGTATTTTGGGTGGTTGCTAGGTGTTTTTGGGTGGTTTCTAGGGTGTTCTAAGGTATTTTGGGTGTTGCTAGGGTGTTCTGGGTGGTTGCTAGGGTGTTCTAAGGTATTTTGGTTGGTTGCTAGGGTGTTCTGGGTGGTTGCTGGGTGTTCTAAGGTATTTTGGGTGGTTGCTAGGGTGTTCTGGGTGGTTGCTATGGTGAACTATTTATGATTTTAAAAGTTCATAAGTGTATGAATTCATGAAAGTTCATAAGTGTATGAATTCATGAAAGTTTATAAGTTTATGAGTTCATAAGTGTATGAATTCATGAAAGTTTATAAGTTTATGAGTTTATAAGTGTATGAATTCATGAAAGTTCATAAGTGTATGAGTTTATATGTGTACGAGTTTATGAGTTTAGAGTTTATAAGTTTATGAGTTCATAAGTGTATGATTTCATGAGTTTAGAGTTTATGAGTTTAGAGTTTATAAGTTTATGAGTTGATGAGTTCATAAGTGTATGAATTCATGAGTTTATGAGTTTAGAGTTTATGTTTAAATGAGTAAGAGTTCAGTTTATTAATTTATGAGTTTAAGTTCATGAGTTTATGAATTCATGAGTTCGTAAAAGTGTATGAGTTTATACGTGTACGAGTTTAGAGTTTATAAGTTTAAATGAGTTTAGAGTTTATAAGTTTAAATGAGTTTAGAGTTTATAAGTTTAAATGAGTCTAAGAGTTTAAGTTTAGAGTTTATTAATTTAAGATTAGATAGATAAGTGTCATAAATAGATGAGTTTAATAGTTTAAATGAGTCTCAATGGCTCATATAGTATATAGAATGGCAGTTTGATTTAGTCTAGGGCTTCAAGGTATTTAGATTTAAATTTTTGGCAGTTGGCCAGTTTGAAAATCTGAACATTCCGCAATGTTAAGTCAATGGGAGTTTTTTCCGACTTTGATCGTCATTTTTAGGAAAACCGTAAGTCCGATCAGTTAGAAAAGATATAGCATACCGAGTCAGAACAGTTTGAGTGTCCGTGCCGAGTTTGGAGTATGTGGAGTTAAAGCTCTAGGAGGAGTTTAGATTGTAAATTTTGAGTAAGAAGAATAATAATAATACTAGATTAAAAAGTTGTCGAGACAAACTTTAAGTTGGCTTGTGAAAGTTTGGACCAGAGAGTTTGAAGAAGTTTAAAGTAGTTTGAAGATTAAATTAGTTATAGTTTTAATTAGTTTTAAGTTTAAATTAGTTTGAATTTTAAAGTAGTCTGAAGTGTAAATTAGTTCAAAGTTTAAATTAGTTTAAAGTTTAAAGTAGTTAAAGTTTGAATTAGTTTAAAGTTTAAAGATTTTAAAGTTAATTAGTTTAAAGTTTAAATTAGTTTAAAGTTTAAATTAGTTTAAAGTTTAAATTAGTTTGAATTTTAAAGTAGTTTGAAGTGTAAATTAGTTCAAAGTTTAAATTAGTTTAAAGTTTAAATTAGTTTAAAGTTTAAAGGTTGCTAGGTGTTCTAAGGTATTTTGGGGGGTTGCTAGGTGTTCTAAGGAATTTGGGTGGTTGCTATGGTGTTGCTAGGGTGTTCTTAAGGTATTTTGGGTGGTTGCTATGGTGTTGCTAGGGTTTCTAAGGTATTTTGGTTGGTTGCTAGGGTGTTCTAAGGTATTTTGGGTGTTGCTATGGTGTTGCTAGGTGTTCTGAGGTATTTTGGGAGGTTGCTAGGGTGTTCTAAGGAATTTTGGGTGGTTGCTATGGTGTTGCTAGGGTGTTCGAAGGTATTTTGGGTGGTTGCTAGGTGTTCTGGGTTTTTGCTATGGTGTTGCTAGGTGTTCTAAGGTAATTTGGGTGGTTGCTAGGGTGTTCTGGGTGGTTGCTATGGTGTTGCTATGGTGTTCTAAGGCATTTTGGGTGGTTGCTAGGGTGTTCTAAGGTATTTTGTGTGGTTGCTAGGGTGTTGCTAGGGTGTTCTAAGGTATTTTGGGTGGTTGCTAGGGTGTTTTGGTTGGTTGCTAGGGGTTGCTAGGTGTTCTGGGTGGTTGCTAGGGGTTGCTTGGCGTTGCTAGGGTAATTCTGGGTGGTTGCTAGGCGGTTGCTAGGGTGTTTTGGTTGGTTGCTAGGCGGTTGCTAGGGTGTTCTGGGTGGTTGCTAGGGCGTTGCTAGGCGGTTCTAGGGTATTCTGGATGGTTGCTAGGCGGTTGCTAGGGTATTCTGGGTGTTACTAGGCGGTTGCTATGGTACTCTGGGTGGTTACTAGGGCGTTGCTAGGGTGTTCTGAATGGTTGCCAGGGTGTTGCTAGGTGGTTGCTAGGGTGTTCTGGGTGGTTGCTAGGCGGTTGCTAGGGTGTTCTGGGTGGTTGCTAGGGCGTTGCTAGGGTATTCTGGATGGTTGCTAGGCGGTTGCTAGCTTCTTCTGGGTGGTTTCTAGGCAGTTGCTAGGGTATTCTGGGTGGTTGCTATGGCGTTGCTAGGTGGTTGCTAGGGTATTCTGGGTGGTTGCTATGGTGTTACTAGGTGGTTGGTAGATGTCACAGATGGTTACTATGGAGTTTGTAGCATTTTCTTAGCATGATTTCACACTTAGCTAATCAATATTAGCATGTAGCTATTCACTGCTAGCATGTGTAGCATGTAGCAAGTCCTGTTTGCTAGCATGAGTAAAAAGAGCCAACCCCCATCTCTATACGATGTTTTGATGCAGAGATATAGGTCTTGCAAAATGGTTGCTAGGGTACCCTGATTGGTTGCTATGGAGTTGATTGGCAGCTGCCAGTGTTGAATTTCTAAAGGCTTCTTTTCACTATGAATGATATAAACCAACTCCCATGCCTCTGTGACATTCAGAATGGAAGATATCCCTCTATAGAATTTGGTTGCTAAGCAGCTCGACAATGGTTGCTAGGGAGGGGCTAGGAAGTGTTGAGGTGATTCAGGATTGCCTGTTCGCTGCCCCGAGTCAAACGAGACCACCCTCGTTTTTCTATGACACTTCTATCCGGAGATATACTTTTGATCTCTTTCAATGGAAGTCTATGGAACTTGTTGCTAAGGTGCTACCAAATGGTTGCTAGGGCGTGGCTTAATAACTTCACAATGATCCTGAGAGACTGATTGATCGTCTGAGTAAAATGAGCCCGCCCCCTTGTCTCTATGACACTGTGATCCAGAGCTATGTTCAATACAAAATCCCATAGTAAGCTTCAATGGGGCAACTTTGGGCAGCTCCTGCCCCCCAGGGGTGCAACTTTTACCCCATTGTGAGGTATGTTCTTACAGAGCCTGCCAGCCTCTTCAAATGTGGTAAATTACAAGTTTCTGAGAAATCATTGGTCAGTGCTACGAGTTGTCAAAGTTTGTGGCAATGTTAAGTCTATGGGATTTTTTTTACCCGATGATTTGCCCCTGGGGCAAACACCGTACCCCCCATCGCTAAGAAAAGTCACAGCACACCTCTCCTCAATAATCCGCACAATTTGACGCCTCAATCAGGGGTCTGTGATGTCGGCGTGTATTTTTTAAGAGATGATTACTATGGAGTTTAAAAAGGAGTTTTTATAGAGTTATTTAGTATGGCACGAGGCCTGCGGCCTCGTGCCTATCGCCCACGGTTGCTAGGGTGCTGTAACTGGTTGCTATGGTGTGGCTATGAAGATTTTAGGCCATTACTTATTGGCTGCTTGATAAAATAAATCCTCTGAGGGAGAGAGAGAGAGGGCCTGACAGCAGGGCTGTCAGGCCCTTTTCTGTGGGTGTGTGGTGAAAATGGCAGTTGGGATTTGAATTTTTGAACATTCCGCAATGTTAAGTCAATGGGAGTTTTTTTCCGACTTTGATCGTCATTTTTAGGAAAACCGTAAGTCCGATCAGTTAGAAAAGATATAGCATACCGAGTCAGAACAGTTTGAGTGTCCGTGCCGAGTTTGGAGTATGTGGAGTTAAAGCTCTAGGAGGAGTTAGAGTGTAATTTTTGAGTAAAAGAATAATAATAATAATAATAATAGTTTAAATAGGATTTCAGTAAGTTTGGCTTCACAAGCCAACTTAATGAGTTTTAAATTAGGATTGTAAAGTTGGCTCTCACAAGCAAATTAACTAGATTAAAAAGTTCGTCGAGACAAACTTTAAGTTGGCTTGTGAAAGTTTGGACCAGAGAGTTTGAAGAAGTTTAAAGTAGTTTGAAGATTAAATTAGTTTATAGTTTTAATTAGTTTTAAGTTTAAATTAGTTTGAATTTTAAAGTAGTCTGAAGTGTAAATTAGTTCAAAGTTTAAATTAGTTTAAAGTTTAAAGTAGTTTAAAGTTTGAATTAGTTTAAAGTTTAAAGTATTTTAAAGTTTAAATTAGTTTAAAGTTTAAATTAGTTTAAAGTTTAAATTAGTTTGAATTTTAAAGTAGTTTGAAGTGTAAATTAGTTCAAAGTTTAAATTAGTTTAAAGTTTAAATTAGTTTAAAGTTTAAAGGTTGCTAGGTGTTCTAAGGTATTTTGGGGGGTTGCTAGGGTGTTCTAAGGAATTTTGGGTGGTTGCTATGGTGTTGCTAGGGTGTTCTAAGGTATTTTGGGTGGTTGCTATGGTGTTGCTAGGGTTTTCTAAGGTATTTTGGTTGGTTGCTAGGGTGTTCTAAGGTATTTTGGGTGGTTGCTATGGTGTTGCTAGGGTGTTCTGAGGTATTTTGGGAGGTTGCTAGGGTGTTCTAAGGAATTTTGGGTGGTTGCTATGGTGTTGCTAGGGTGTTCGAAGGTATTTTGGGTGGTTGCTAGGGTGTTCTGGTTTTTGCTATGGTGTTGCTAGGGTGTTTATAAGGTAATTTGGGTGGTTGCTAGGGTGTTCTGGGTGGTTGCTATGGTGTTGCTATGGTGTTCTAAGGCATTTTGGGTGGTTGCTAGGGTGTTCTAAGGTATTTTGTGTGGTTGCTAGGGTGTTGCTAGGGTGTTCTAAGGTATTTTGGGTGGTTGCTAGGGTGTTTTGGTTGGTTGCTAGGCGGTTGCTAGGGTGTTCTGGGTGGTTGCTAGGGCGTTGCTTGGCGGTTGCTAGGGTATTCTGGGTGGTTGCTAGGCGGTTGCTAGGGTGTTTTGGTTGGTTGCTAGGCGGTTGCTAGGGTGTTCTGGGTGGTTGCTAGGGCGTTGCTAGGCGGTTGCTAGGGTATTCTGGATGGTTGCTAGGCGGTTGCTAGGGTATTCTGGGTGGTTACTAGGCGGTTGCTATGGTACTCTGGGTGGTTACTAGGGCGTTGCTAGGGTGTTCTGAATGGTTGCCAGGGTGTTGCTAGGTGGTTGCTAGGGTGTTCTGGGTGGTTGCTAGGCGGTTGCTAGGGTGTTCTGGGTGGTTGCTAGGGCGTTGCTAGGGTATTCTGGATGGTTGCTAGGCGGTTGCTAGGTTCTTCTGGGTGGTTTCTAGGCAGTTGCTAGGGTATTCTGGGTGGTTGCTATGGCGTTGCTAGGTGGTTGCTAGGGTATTCTGGGTGGTTGCTATGGTGTTACTAGGTGGTTGGTAGATGTCACAGATGGTTACTATGGAGTTTGTAGCATTTTCTTAGCATGATTTCACACTTAGCTAATCAATATTAGCATGTAGCTATTCACTGCTAGCATGTGTAGCATGTAGCAAGTCCTGTTTGCTAGCATGAGTAAAAAGAGCCAACCCCCATCTCTATATGATGTTTTGATGCAGAGATATAGGTCTTGCAAAATGGTTGCTAGGGTACCCTGATTGGTTGCTATGGAGTTGATTGGCAGCTGCCAGTGTTGAATTTCTAAAGGCTTCTTTTCACTATGAATGATATAAACCAACTCCCATGCCTCTGTGACATTCAGAATGGAAGATATCCCTCTATAGGATTTGGTTGCTAAGCAGCTCGACAATGGTTGCTAGGGAGGGACAATGGTCGACAATGGTTGCTATAGAGCTCGACAATGGTTGCTATAGACAATGGTTGCTATAGAGACTTCTATCCGGAGATATACTTTTGATCTCTTTCAATGGAAGTCTATGGAACTTGTTGCTAAGGTGCTCCAAACGGTTGCTAGGGCGTGGCTTAATAACTTCACAATGATCCTGAGAGACTGATTGGTCGTCTGAGTAAAATGAGCCCGCCCCCTTGTCTCTATGACACTGTGATCCAGAGCTATGTTCAATACAAAATCCCTATGCAATGTGTAGGACTACACCATAGTAAGTCAAAGGGGCAACTTTGGGCAGCTCCTGCCCCCCAGGGGTGCAACTTTTACCCCATTGTGAGGTATGTTCTTACAGAGCCTGCCAGCCTCTTCAAATGTGGTAAATTACAAGTTTCTGAGAAATCATTGGTCAGTGCTACGAGTTGTCAAAGTTTGTGGCAATGTTAAGTCTATGGGATTTTTTTTACCCGATGATTTGCCCCTGGGGCAAACACCGTACCCCCCATCGCTAAGAAAAGTCACAGCACACCTCTCCTCAATAATCCGCACAATTTGACGCCTCAATCAGGGGTCTGTGATGTCGGCGTGTATTTTTTAAGAGATGATTACTATGGAGTTTTAAAAGGAGTTTTTATAGAGTTATTTAGTATGGCACGAGGCCTGCGGCCTCGTGCCTATCGCCCACGGTTGCTAGGGTGCTGTAACTGGTTGCTATGGTGTGGCTATGAAGATTTTAGGCCATTACTTATTGGCTGCTTGATAAAATAAATCCTCTGAGGGAGAGAGAGAGGGCCTGACAGCAGGGCTGTCAGGCCCTTTTCTGTGGGTGTGTGTGAAAATGGCAGTTGGGATTTGAATTTTTGAACATTCCGCAATGTTAAGTCAATGGGAGTTTTTTCCGACTTTGATCGTCATTTTTAGGAAAACCGTAAGTCCGATCAGTTAGAAAAGATATAGCATACCGAGTCAGAACAGTCTGAGTGTCCGTGCCGAGTTTGGAGTATGTGGAGTTAAAGCTCTAGGAGGAGTTAGAGTTGTAAATTTTGAGTAAGAAGAATAATAATAATAAGTTTAAATAGGATTTCAATAAGTTGGCTCTCACAAGCCAACTTAATTATAAGGTTTATGCCGTATATCTAAGTTTGATATTATGGTCAGAAATTTGAACTAATTCCAAACCCTATTAGTTGTACTACTACTACTTTTGTCCGGTGTCAACATTTAAGTGTTAGAAATGGTAATAAAAATGTATAATAACAATATGTAAATACAATTAATTACAAAGTTAGAATAAAGTAAGATGAAGTGAGGATTCAACGACACATTCATGATCATCAACGTCAGCATTTACTGCCTACTTTGCATCTGTAATATGACAAAAAAGCAGAGTGCAACAAGTTTATCCATCAAGAGTTTATTGGTTGGTGAAAAGTGTTTCTATATGACAGGTGATTATATGAAAGAGATAAATGGGATTTTTTGTTCATTAGAAAAATGTACACGGGTGAATCGTGACCTGGTTGAATTAAGAAAGTAAATGGAGTCAAATTTGATTTCTTTTGGCCGTAAGAATGTCTCTGTTGTACAGACAGCTCTTGAATATGCAGAATAAAGCAGTGATGAATGTGCTGTATCTGCAGCTGATCATAACTGTTCCTCTAGTAACACACACTCTCATTCTGACTCTGTTTCAGGGCTGTTATTTCTGCGTGAAGCAGTTTGCGTTAGAGTGCTCAAGGATTCCCATGGGTCAGACGGTTAATTCTCAGGTAACGGCATCATGAAAGTGAGAGTAAATGAAGAGTTCATATTGTATTTCTGTGCATCTGTTGTATGTGCCTTCCTGTAATGTCTATAGATATTTAATATGAGCTACAAGTAGCAATCTTCTCCTTCGTTAGCAGGATTCACTGGTCAAATATCTGTCTATTTGTCTCTGATGGCGTGTTTAATGTGTAGTGGGTCCAGGTTGGCTCTAAATGAGAAGTAATTGAGTGTAAATATTTGTGAGTCTCCAGATGTTTCTCAGCAGGAGGCTCTGGTTTCTTCAGCAGCGCCAGAAGCCCATAAGGTGTCTCCAATCACAGCTGCGATCACATAGCCAGCGATTAAGTCATTAGCGTGTTTGTTTGGTTGTTTGTAAGTGCAGCTTCTTCAAACTGAGCTTGAGGGCAAACAGGAATAAAAGTCACAAGGAATCAGTAATGAAAATTCATCAATTTGTTCTATTAAAATCCATAGTTTTCTATTGCGTCCCATCCACCAATTTGGTGGGTAATCAGTGTTATTATTTTTTTTATAAGGAATGAACAGTCAAGTTGAGTTGTTAATTATTCCACTATGTTAATACTTGTTTTTGTTAGTGGAAAACCAAATATATCCACTATTGTAGGAGGATAGAGAGGACATTCTTATCAAATTCACCATGAAAATCAGCAAGTCTGACTTGTTACACCCATATTTAAAGGTCAGGAAACAGTGCCATTTGTTCTGGAAAATTGTTCTTTTATTAAAGTGCGTTTAAAAAGGTTACTGCCGAACTTTCATGAAGTCATGTTTTCCTATCTCAGGCACAAATGACCAGGGCTGTTACGCCCATAGACATTAGTGTGCTTCTTTTGAGGATGCTTTCTCTCCAGTGATCCACAAATATTTTTGTTGTTGTTGTTTTCCCTCAATTCTTAAACTATTAAGCCAGTCTTAAAGTCTCCCTGTGGTGAAACTCAAAGTTTTAATATTGTGTTTATGTCTATTTGGTGTTTTTAATATGCTTTAAGACAAACCATGTACAAATTCAGAGTATTTTCTCCTTAAAACTGCATTAGACCAAAGACAGTCTCTAAAACACGGTTTGAAATCGCTGGTGTTTCTGACGTCACAAACTAACTTGTAACCAATCAGATCAACGAGTGGATCTCTGAGCTGCTGCGAGTGAGTGGAGGCGGGGCTCATTTGCATATTCATAGAACCGCGTATACTAAATGAGGCAAGGGTGTAGAGTTATATTCAAGATATTTTAAAGCATGAAGACATTTTTTTCAAGGACAAAAAAACAAAAATATCATTTTGGTGATCAAAGATGAGTTTTAAGGGATAAAATGATTGACTACAGAGTGACTTTAAAACAAACACACAGTTAAGTAAATCAAGTCATAATATGATGAACTTGTATGTTCATACTATATTTCTTTTCTTTTTCAAACCATATTTTATGACAACCCTGTTACATAGTATATGTTTATAGTACAACAAATTTTGCATATTTACATTTTTAATAATAGGCTAAAATTCCAATTTAAATAATTAGCAAATATAATGCATATTTTATTGTAATAGTTCTTCTTTATACTGTACATTCAACAGATCAATTATTCATATTTTGTTATGGTATCACTTTTTTTAACATTAGTTATTGCATTAGGAATCATGAACTAAGAATGAACAATTTTCACAGGATATTCTAGTATGGTATAAAATTATATTATACATAAATATATTAACATTTACCTTTACATGTATTAGTAAATGCTGTTCAAGCATTGTTCATTATTAGTTTATGATACTTAATACATTAACTAATGTTGACAAATTGAATCTGATTGAAACATGTTGCCCATGTGACTAATTCAGTATTCTGTGTCAGTTGTACGTCAGTGACACACAAATGGCACTGTTTTCTGATCATGACCGTACATAGCAACAATTATATACTGAATATTATTATCATGATTATTGTAATTTTAATCATCTTCTTGACTGTTACATTATAAATTCATTATTAATATTTATTTTAAGGTATACTTTTATTGTTACTAATACTCTTCCAGCCACTGTAACACCAGATGAAGGAGATTTTGAGGTGGCAATGGACATCAATTACTTTCTATGACATTTGTTGCAGGAATTGGGAATAGATCATGTAAAAAAAAAAATGTGCCCGTGGAAAAAAAAATTCCTCCACGTGTAAAATAAATTTAAAAAAGAATTTAGAATACTTATTGTGAATCACCGCTGAATTTTTGAAGTAATTAAACGTATTTACTCACCGAACGAGATAATATAAGCAATGAGAGAGCACGGTGTGAATGGCCTTATTGAACTGCATAGATCATGATGAAATATGATCCATAAGCAGTGGATATTTAGTTAAGAGTGAAAGGTCACACCTGCTTCTCATCTATAAAGGACTGCACACAGCCTCATCATTTTTGATCATCTCCGTGTCACTTCCTGTAACACACCCTCATACATTAGCGTGTGACAGTCAGCTTGTGCACGTGTTCATTTTTGTGTAAATTGACTTCTAACCTCTCTGTGTGGCATGTTTCTCATCTGTCTCTGTTTGTGTGTGTTATCTTCTGTGTTTGTGTGTGTGTGTCACTGTTCTGCACATGGTGTGTGTGTGTGTGTGTGTGTGTGTGTGTGTGTGTGTGGTGTGTGTGTGTGTGTGTGTGTGTGTGTGTGTGTGGTGTGTGTGTGTGTGTTAGTCCCATCTCACTCTTTCTTTCCATCAGGGCTCACTTCTCAACAAACCTCCTAGCAAGCCGTTCCCCGAGACGCCCACGGTCTCTGACTCTGCGGTATGTCTCTGCATCCTCGGGGCGGGCTCGTCTTCAACCAATCAGGCTTCAGTCTTTCCCTCAGACTCCTCCCCCTTGTAGTGCCTGGCTCCTCCCCTTCCAGTCTCGCCCGTTCATTGAAAATCAGACGGTCCCTTTCCCTGTGTTTGCCTGTGTTCTTCAGCGATGCCTCTCGGGGTTCTTCTTCAGCCGCACATGCGGTCGTGTCTCTCTGCTGTATTTAAATGCAGATGCTCATGAATGTGGCATCTTCTGCGAGGTCACGGGGTCACTCTTCTTGCAGCTCTCGTAGGCCAATGATCTCTTTCCTTTGCTCAATGATTATCCCTGATTTTCTTCTGCTCTTGTTGCATGTTAATTTAGATCTGCTTGTCTCCTTTATGTCTCCATCATCAGTAATTCGGAGACTGTTCTTTATCAATCAACATATGATATACTGTGACTTTCACCGCTGTTTCAAAATGAGGAAATCACAAGTGGAGCGTTTCCACTTTGTCACGGCGGCTTCCGCTTATTCTTAATGTGCCTGACATTATATCCTATCTAGCACTACACAGATCTTAAGTCAACAAATTCTGTACACAACATATTTTACTTCCAAAATCTGGTGTGTTTCTGAGTGTAAAGGATAAAAAAAGTGGGAATTTACTGGATTTTAAAAAGTGGAATTTAGTCCAATGGGTTTGAAATGGAAGATTAATACATTATATTGTCTGAAAAGAAGAGATGCGGCTAATTACTTGGTTACACTTTATTTTAAGGTAACATTGTTACTGTGTAATCACAAATAAATGCTGAGTAATATTAATTAAGCTACATATACTTACTATAGGGTTACTATTCAAAATTAATTATTCAATTACTGTTATTGAAAGAGTAGGTAGGTACATGTAACGTGTAAATGTGTCACCTTTAAAATAAGTGTTACCAATTATAGCATTTTGATTAAAGATTTTCTTTTTTTGTATTTGGAATAATGTGCACTAATGAATTGTGCACACAATAATCAGTCCCTCCAGAAAAACGCGATTATGCGATCGCATGATTCAATGCATAATCAGCCAAAGTCCGTATATTTATGTGCGGACCGCATTTTTTCAAATGCGCCGCATAAATTGACGATTTCCGCACAAAATATGCGGGGCTTGCATGATTTCATAATCCCCGCATTTTCGTTGCAAAAAATATCTTAGCAGAAAGTTGAAAAAATGTTGCGTTTGCTTCACAAAGTCATGTGTTTATTAAGGTCAGAGATAAAACAAGATGAGAACTGAAATATTCCAGCACTTTCTGTGATGTAGTGCTTGCTTATCATAGGAAGTAATAAGAAATGACTCTTTACATCAAGGTAGTAGCCGAGTGAGAACAGGGTGTTGGGGAATCACTTTCTCTTTTTCATCAAACCGCAGTTTTTGAAAGTTCCCGCAATTTCATCACATAAAATTGCAATAAATATCCCCATATTCCAAAGCATTTTTTAAGAAAACGTGCCGCATAATCAAGGATTTTTGCCCTCAACAATCACAAAAAAACTCGTTTTGCGTTTTTCTGGAAGGACTGAATAAGACAAGATACATTCATTAAAAATTACACATTTTTATGTTGACTTTATGGAGCTTTTAGGACTTCCACATCAAGTTTTGTGGAAAGGTGATTTGGTGAGGTTACCAGGTAGTCAGAAATGAGTAAAACTACACATATTACAGAACACCTCAAACTCTCTAAGCGATGCCGAAGTCCCTTAAAGGCAAGTTCACTCAACGGTCATTTCCGTTACGCCTCGAGCAGAAGTTTCCAACCATGGAAGTACAGCTTTATCTGCTTGAATGGAGAGACACTTACAGTCCCCTCCAAAAGTATTGGAACGGTAAGGCAAATTCCTTTCTTTTTGTTGTTCACTGAAGACCTTTGGGTTTAAGATCAAAAGATGAATATGAGACAAGAGCTCAGAATTTCAGCTTTTATTTGATGGCATTCACATCTAGATGTGTTAAACAACTCATGACATACCACCCTTTGTTTGAACCAACCCATTTTTCAAGTGATCAAAAGTATTGGAACAAATAATCTTAAAGTAAATAACATTTAATATTTGGAGGCATAACCCTTGCTTGCAATAACTGCCTCAAGCCTGCGACCCATCGACATTACCAAACAGTTGCATTCTTCATTTGTGATGCTATTCCAGGCTTTTACCGCAGCTTCTTTCAGTTCTTGTTTGTTTTGGGGTGTTTCACCCTTCAGTCTCCTCTTAAGGAGGTGAAATGCATGCACTATTGGGTTAAGGTCAGGTGATTGACTTGGCAAGTCTAAAACCTTATACTTTTACCCCCTGATGAAGTCCTTTGTTTTGTTGGCAGTCTGCTTTGGGTCATTGTCCTGCTGCATGATAAACTTCCTCTTGATTAGTTGCAATGCATTTCTCCGTAAATTGGCAGACAAAATGTTTCTGTACACTTCTGAATTCATTCTGCTGTTACCATCATCAGTTACACCATCAATAAATATTAATGAGCCTGTTCCAGAAGCAGCCATGCACGCTCAAGCCATGACATTACCTCCACCATGCTTCACAGATGAGCTTGTATGCTTCGGATCATAAGCAGTTCCTTTCTTTCTTCACACTTTGGCCTTTCCATCACTTTGGTAAAGATTAATCTTGGTCTCATCAGTCCATAAGAACTTTTGCGGCTCATCTCTGTACTTCTTTGCAAATTTCAATCTGGCCTTCCGATTCTTACTGCTGATGAGTGGTTTGCATCTTGTGGTGTGCCCTCTATATTTCTGCTCTCTGAGTCTTCTTCGAACAGTGGATGGTGATACCTTCACCCCTGCACTGTGGAGGTCATTGGTGATGTCACTTACTGATGTTTTGGGGGTTTTCTTCAAAGCTCTCACGATATTTCTGTCATCAACTACTGTTGTTTTCCTTGGCCGACCTGTTCGATGTCTGTTACTCAGTACACCAGTAGTTTCTTTCTTTTTCAGGACATTCCAAATTGTTGTGCTTGCTATGCCCAATGTTTGTCCAATGGCTCTGGTCGACTTTCCTTTTTTTCTCAGCTTGACAATGGCTTACTTTTCTCCTATAGACAGCTCTTTGGTCTTCATGTTGGTTTATCCTCTTTAACATGAAATATAGTCTTTATAGGTTTGAAACAAGGATGAAAACTTAGACTAGTCAAGCAGAGCTATTTAATGTTTGTACAATCAACCTAAAAGGCAACACCTGGGCAACAATAAACATCTTTCAGTCATTTGTTCCAATACTTTTGATCACTTGAAAAATGGGTGGGTTCAAACAAAGGGTGGTATGTCGTGAATTGTTTAACACATCTAGATGTGAATACCATCAAATAAAAGCTGAAATTCTGAACTCTTGTCTCATATTCATCTTTTGATCTTAAACCCAAAGGTCTTTAGTGAAAAACAAAAACAAAGGAATTTGCCTTACCGTTCCAATACTTTTGGAGGGGACTGTAAATCTCCAGAAGTGCTTGTCAAAATTATGTTCAAGCAATATATTCAAAATGAGGAATAACATCTGACGATAGTGGTATTCTAAGCTCAAATCACTCAAAACGTTTTCAGGCTTGTCCAGCTAATGTTCAAGAGTAAACGAACAGGGGATTGGCTTTTTGATCCATAATGCATTCAGCTGTTTTATTAAGTGTAGCGATGGCTCCATCAAACAGAGATTGGCTGTTGTACCTGTAGGGCAGGACTACAGCTGCTCCGTTGAGCGTATGATTTCTTTCATTCATATTTGTTCATGAGGTCAATCTTCCCTACTTATAATGTCTCTGGTGAAACATTACAGAACTTTACCGTTTGCCTTGTGGCATCTGGGAAAACACCATCATATTCAATGCATTGGGAAATGTTTACACAAGTCTTGAAAACGGCATTATTTTTCTGAAGCATTTGGTTAACACGTGACTCGGGTCAAGTGTGATTTTGCTTTAAGAGTGTTAAAGGATTATTTCACTTTTAAAAAAACTTTTGCTGATAATTTACTCACCCCCATGTCATCCAAGATGTCCATGTCTTTCTTTCTTCAGTCGAAAAGAAATTAATGTTTTTGATGAAAACATTCCAGGATTTTTCTCCATATAATGGACTTCAATGGGACCCAAACGGTTAAAGGTCCAAATGACAGTTTCGGTGCAGCTTCAAAGGGCTTTAAACGACACCAGACGATGAATAAGGGTCTTATCTAGCGAAACCATCGCTCATTTCAAAAATAAATAAAAAAGTTTAAGTTTTATAATCACAAATGCTCGCCTTGCTCTGTTCTGTGATGCGCGTTCGTGACTCTCCTATTCGAACTCGTTCATCAAAATGAACAAATCTTTTTTCGAGTCATTTCATTCATTCAACGAACGAAATGACTCGAAAAAAGATTTGTTCATTTTGATGAACGACTTCGAACAGGAGAGTCACGAACGTGCTTCACAGAACAGAGCAAGGCGAGCATTTGTGCTTATAAAACTTTTTTATTTATTTTTGAAATGAGTGATGGTTTGGCTAGATAAGACCCTTATTCATCGTCTGGTGTCGTTTTAAAGCCCTTTGAAGCTGCACAGAAACTGTCATTTGGACCTTGAACCGTTTGGGTCCCACTGAAGTCCATTATATGGAGAAAAATCCTGGAATGTTTTCATCAAAAACCTTAATTTCTTTTCGACTGAAGAAAGAAAGACATGGACATCTTGGATGACATGGGGGTGAGTAAATTATCAGCAAAAGTTTTTTTAAAAGTGAACTAATCCTTTAATACAAACCCAACTGACTAACCACTGCAATCATAGCAAACTGAGCTGTTTTCATACGTCATGTTTCCAAAAGCACCCTCACATGACTGAGAGCAAAATGAACAAATGATATTATATTCTCTCAGCTTGTGGCAGAACTTTCAGTCAAATGGGCCACTGGCAGATTTCAAAATGTTGACGTGAAAAACGATTCTTGCATTAATGGTGCAGTTGCGTAAGCTGCTTTCTGCAAGCGGAACGGCCATGACAGCGCAAAATGAACAGTTTTTTTTAATCCTCAACTCTTTGATTTGATAAGACCTATTTGCATTTGTTCCAGGGTAATGGTCAGGATGAAAGCGACAGCGGTAATAGCGTTTAGCCGTCATCTTCCTCACCCTCTCTGCTCCCATTGTACTGTAATTACTCCCGCTCTCTCCCTCTCAAATCATTTGCATTCGCCACTAATGCTTTTGTAAGCTCGGCTTTGATGTGAGATCTAATTAAATAGGATACAATTATCATGTTGATTGATATCAGATGATTTTAAAAAGACTCTTATAAAGGTTTGGCGTCTGGGTGGGTTTTACTCTTCATAAGTCTCGACTATGTCGAGTTTTAGACGTGTAATGTCAGGTTTCGTGTGCGCTTGAGTGACTTTCATGAAGCGTATCAAGAACATCTCTGATTCCAATTTCACCCTCGAAACAAGGACCATTAAGATTTTGACAATTTTAAGATCTTAACCAGGAACGACACAAGGAGTAATTTGTATGACACTGTCACAGCCATTCACTACATATTTATTTATAGGTGCATTTTAATACTGTAATATAAACAAAAACATGTATATTTGTTAAGTAATTATACATAAAAGTAGTGTTGTTGTGTTTTACTTTATGCTGATTAAAACATCATCATATTAAAGTAATGAGAATCTAATTGGTAATAATAGAACTTGGATTGATTATCTGATCAATGGTCCGAAGCAAGGTTTAATCTTTCTTCATGTTGATCTTCTTTTGATGTTGGCCTTTGGTTTTGACTTTGCAGTGAGGCTGGTTTCATGTGAACATGTGTAGGAGAAGCTCTTTAAAGCACAGAGTCATTAGGTTTTGAGTTAGTACCGCTATCAGGATTTAGAGGTTACGGGATGATGTTTCTGCTACTGCTTGCGGTCTTCCTCTGGGGAATTGGATGCCTTTGATCCAAACGGTTTCTCTTGGGTTGTGTTGAGATCCTGCACCAGTGTGAGTAACTGCATGCATGTGTGTTTTTGCTCCCAGCTGTCCATGCTGTTCACCGAGGAGTGCGATAAGGTCCGGGATTTGATGCACGTTCACTCGTTCAGCTACGACTTCCACCTGCGTGTGGTGCATCAGTACCTCGTGGGTTGTCACATGACCCTTCGTCAGGGATACCAGCTCACTAGCTTTCTGGAGGACTTCATCGCCCATCACCCTGACATACCCAAATTTGGACGCAACCACGTCTACCAGGGTGAGTGCATAAGCACATAAGAGTCAGCTTAATCACATATTAATTTTTGTGTTTTTGCTAGTCATAATATGCTTTTTATGTGTACTAGGGAGTTTCTCCATATCAACGGGGATGATAACCGCGTATCAGCTGTATAATTACATCACTGATCACGCTGGGACTTACGGGATGAAGCCCTTGCGTATGTCTAAGGCTGCAGTTACAACTGATAACAAAAAGGGGGCGCCGAGCACAGACCTGCATGAGTATGCGCTGGTCGCTCTGTGGAACAGGTATTTCTTTATTTTCTTTCTTTATTTTTATTTCGAACAACAAAAGATACAAATAAATAAAAATACAATAAGTATGTTGCCAATTACCGAAAAAAATATCTATAAAGTATTATAACAATAATTACAATATGTTCGAAAAGGAGCGGGATAAAGTAGAAGCTATTATTATTTTTCCCACCCCTTATAACTCTAAATAGTTCCAGTATATGTATATATATCATTTTATATTCATAGCAAGTTAATAATTTGATACAATAGACTTATTGTGTGCATACATGTTTTTACATTGTACTTATATATGAAAAATACCAGCATGTAAATACATACCAATTTATGTAATTACATTTGTAATTACACAGTTGACCCTTCCCTTACACTTTAACCCATCCTTAAAACTACCCATACCACCACACCTGTCCCTAACCTTACCCGTATCACATCTCAATAGCAGAACACGTGTTTTACAATACAACATCAACACAATAAGTACATTGTACTTAATATAAAGTGGGACCGGTGATGTTATAATTTATATGTGTATATTTTAATAATAATGTGGTTCTCTTTAAGCTCTGGCTCATTTAAAGACCTGGAGGGATTACGACACCATGATGACTTTGATGTGTCGCTGCTGGTGTGTCATAATGCCGCCCCGTTTGAGGAGCAGTCTGAAGGAGAGAGACACTTGCTCAGGTGTGTTCAGCAAACACACAACGAGTACTGTGTTAAAGCAACACTATGTAACATTTTTTACCTTAAAATAATGTTTCCAAAATCGTATCAGTGGTTCATCAAGTCGTAACAGGGTGAAAGGCACTTCTGCCATCGCCTGACGGGGTCTCTGTCGCTTTTACTGGCACTATGTAACTTCGGGGTTTGGGTAGTAACCCGACCACAAAAAGAACTACAAAATTCGACTGCTTTACGTCAAGCGCTACAATAGTCATTATTTCGTTTTTCTTCGTTTCTGATGTCGCAATACATCATCCTTTCATGAAATCATGTAACATACTCTACCTTGTCTGTGGACATCGTTCATTCTAAAGCCGGTGCTGGGTAAACAGCGAGCGTGCGTGCGACGGTAGGCTAAATTATTTACGACAGCAGCAATGGACAATTTCGTTTCCAACCAGTAGTGCGACCGAAGAGGAAAAGTTACTTGGTGTTACTTTAAAGGTGCCCTATAATGTTTTTTTTTATTATTTTATAATGTTTCCTGGGTTGCCCTTATAATGTTAGTATGTTTTTTAGATCAAAAATAGTCATAATTTAGAAATAAAAGGCATTTTTCCTAGCCTGATTTTAGTCTCTGATTTGAACACTCGGTTTGAAGGGGCGTGTCTGCTGTGAGAACCGACCACTGCTGTGATTGGCTGACCTGCTTGCATATGAAATGAGACATGTGAAACTCTCGAATACTTTCACTACAGCTGTTAAATACGTTTTAACTATTACAGCTATCGAGATTAACGAATCATGAGATGTTTTTAAAGTATTTAGATCTATTCCCATCACATAAAATGTTGCTGTGATGACCATTGAGCAAAAGCAGATGACAGTTTGTTGATCGCGAGACAACGCAGTTTCTCTCTCTCATGCTTTCATCAATGCAAACGATGTACATACAGTAAGAGCTTCGTTGTGCAGTGTAACAGCGTCATTGATTTCATAACGAGTTTGGCGAGAGATAAACTCGCGCTGTGTGGATTGTTCTTTGACTGCTTTCTGTATAGTTTATTCACTGAGAATTAGCCTATTTGACGTTAGTTATGTATGCTCGTTACTTGGAGTTTGCTATAAATGTACTATGATCTTGCGCTGGATCTAACACAGTGTAAATTATCTTAAATAAAATCACTACTTACCGGTTGCGGGAATATAGTTGGAATTACCCCCTTCTTCAGTTTGAGACGCTGAGAGAAGCTTGATATTGACCCAGGTTCGAAAATAAGTCCGTGGTGAAATGGGCAGAGCAAACTAACAACTTCGAATTAAACTGTTGCGGTATCCGATTATAGATAAACATCAACCACGCCTGTTGACATTTCTTTTCTGTGGGAAGGGTATGAAAAGTCCTCACATCCCCTGCACAGCCTGGAACATAACATTTATTTCCATGATCTGCCTTTTTTTTCTCTGATCCTCGTTTGTTCTGATGGTTCAGCTGAGCAGTGCTTGTCATTGAGGGCTGGGCTATGCAAATCTTTGGAGGCGTGATCCCCGACTGTTGCGTCACAGTCGGTATTGTGTGGAGATCCGACCGTTTTTCAGGGGTGTTTTTCATAAACGTGAATTAAATGAGAACGCGAAAACAGTCCAGTTTGAGATTCACTCTATGTCATGTCCATGCACTGAACTCCTGTTATTTGACTATACCAAGGTAAATTCAATTATGAATTATAGGTCACCTTTAAACACTACTGAGGTGGATATCTCAGCGAGGTTAAAACAACATTTGCAACATATTTAACTTCTGTAATGTGTGAAACAGAATAATCGGAGCAAAATAATATAGGCTGGGACTTATGGATGGAGTTTATCCATTTCCACCCATATTTGTCTTATGTTATTAAAAAAAATAACATAATAGTATTATCCATAACATTTTATAGTAAGCATTAATAAAATATAAATAATTATCATAAATTGTATCTACAAATAAATATAAATAATAATAAAATTAATATAAACAATAAATGTTATAGTAATATTTATTAATAATAAATATTATCTTTAACGTTAGAATAAAAAGTAGTAATTATAATATTATTTATTATGAATAATAATGATAATAATACAATTAATAATTGGTATGAATAATTAGTCAATAATATTGTTATTATTAGATAATTATAAATAGTAATATTATAAATAGTATCTATAACATTACTTTAGATAGTAGTAGTAGTAATACTAATAATACATATTAATGAATAATACTCATATCAATACTAATTAGTAATAAATAAAATATTATTATTATTAATACAAATATCCTAGATCATATTAATTTATTTATTCTAGGTAATATTAATTATTAATACATAATGTAAGTATTCTTCCCCAACTGCATGGCATTGGAGCTGTCAGCAGAACAGAAAAGTTGTTATGGTAAATGGTAAATGGACTGCATTTATATAGCGCTTTCACAGACCCAATGGGCCCCCAAAGCGCTTTACATTTGCCTCACATTCACCCATTCACACACTCATTCATACACCGACGGCGGTGTCTGCCATACAGGGCGCCATCCAGCTCGTCGGGAGCAGTTGGGGTTAGGTGTCTTGCTCATGGACACCTCGACACTTGGTCAGGTGGAACCGGGGATTGAACCACCAACCACCAACCTTTCGGTTTGCAGACAATCTGCATGAACCACTGAGCCACTGCCGCCCCAATAAATAAAGGTGGAGAGTTTTCTTTACAGATTATAAAAGAAAACTTTGGAATAATGTCCACTGTAGAAATACTACCGTTTTTGTTCATGCAGTATTTTATTACAGTTTTGGGAAAAAATGACATCATGTTTCAGTATCTTTTAGGGTGTAGTTGGGCAAATGATATATTTAGTCCAGGTTCGCTAAGCATTCGCTGAGCTCTTTTTTATTGTGTGTTCAGATAAGCTGAGAAGTGTTCGGATGACAGTGAATTTACGATGAACTCTACAGTTTTTGTTTCCTAAAAAAAAGTCTGACTTTTTTTCCATTTTTGAATGGTTTCAGGCTCCGTTTCTACGTGATCATGACCAGTCAGAGAGAGCTGTTCCCACGTTTGACTGCAGACATGCGTCGCTTTAAGAAGCTTCCTCAGATCCACCGTGACCCCGCTGACCTCAGTGGCCGTGCGGAGCGCATGGAGGCTGGGACCCGGGAATCTGACCTGGACCTGTGGGAGGACACCAGCACCCCCATCAGCCCTGCAGCCAGCCCTGAATCTGAGCACATGGAGAACCTCCTGCACGCGGGTCAGGCCGGGCTCGGGGACACCGACGACCCTCAGGGGCTCTTCTTCATGTCTCCTCTCTTCCCCCTGCTCAACTCTGAGGTGATGTCTGCGCGCCGGCAGATTCAGAGCAGCGTGGAGCAGGCCATGGGTCACTGCCGGAGGGATAACCTCTGGAGGAGGCTCTTTCACGGAGAGCACTTGGCCCTGGATAAACTCAAACTCAGCAAGCTGGCCTTCGGTGAACTAGAGGAGCTTCTGGACGCTGTGCAGAGCAGATCTGTGGCTGAGATTGACCCACAGCTGGTATGAAAACACACATTCACTGTCCTTCACCTCTGAGAGCATCTTTCACACCTATCGATCTCCCGATCTACTTCGTTCTCTCGTTACTTTCCACGAATAGGGACAAAAATATGGGGCCGGTTTCACAAAGCTATTTTAGACCGGTCTATAGTGTTAGACAAGTCTAAAATTTGCCCGTAGACTACTCTAATGCAAGTTAGACTTTCACATAAATAAAGACTGACTTAATTTAGACCAGACACCTTAACCCAGGCTAACTTGGGTCTAAGACTTTGTTACCTTGGCAACCAGCATTAACAATCAGTTACATTCATGGGCGTCGGAAGCAAAACAAATGTGGGTCATCCTCCAGAATATAGTAGTAGATTAGGGGTGTTCCTGAAGCCAAATACCTTTTCTAAAATCTTTATGCAATATGAGTGAAGTGAATGAGTTGGAGTAAAAATGAAACAAGCGCAAATCCGTCTATGCGTGCATCTCTCAGAAATCAGAGCTTGGCAAGAGTAATATCAACTCAAATATGTTCTACGATATGATATTGTATATTATTGTATGTATATTTAAATTATTTAAGCCTTGTAGGCTAAAATATAATAGTGCTACTCGAATGAATGGAATAAGAACAGCACGATCACAAATAAAACAGCGTGTTAATTGCGTTCTAAAATTAGGTCTTTTCTCAAGTGGAATGGATTTGACTGACGGCGCTCTGAAAAGTGAACAGACGTATGCGCTGAATTAGAGACGTAGAAGTGAGTGGGTCCAATATCATTGGTTTTAAAAAGTGGGTGGGTCTTGTCCCACACTATACAATGGTTTCGGAAAAGAAAAGGAAAAATGGCTCATAATTTGTGGTTTTCTTGCGACGTTATGGAGAGGCTGTGAGAAGGGAAGGGTTTTTAGGGAGCGCAGTAACCTATTGGAAATATAATAATGAGGACTTTCTTTTCTATACGTCTTTAACGCTCCGCTCAATGGTCAGATTTACGCTGTTAACTGTCGTAGCAATCTTTTCCAAATGAAACATTTCTTCTTGTTATATATTCTCTGCTAAATTTCCCAAGTAAAATGTCCTTGTAACTGTTATACTGCCCTACAAAGGCTAAGTGCAGTAACTACGCAAACAAAGAAACTGAGAAAAAGGCCTTTAAGTTTTTTATACCAGCCAGTCAAACAGTTATGGGTAGATTAGTGGTAATGCATCTCCGAAACGGACAAATTTAACCCAGATATTTTTCACAAGACAGAACACATGTCATAAAGCCCATTACAAGTCTTAACTCATTTTTGACCAAATGTGTAGTTACTGCGCTTGACTTTGTAGGGCAGTATACTCCTCCAACACGCACATATTTTCCGCTGGGGTAAACTGCACTGAGTGGCTGAATGCACTTACTCGATCCGCCGTGTTTTTGTTTTGAAAAGTGTCTTATTTTACCCAGAATGCATTGCAGTGTAGTCCTACTTAAGATAGAGGTCAAGATAGTCAAGAAAGGGCTTTAAACGATACCAAACGATGAATAAGGGTCTTATCTAGCGAAACGATCGGTCATTTCAAAAATAAATAAAAAAGTTAAAGTTTTATAAGCACAAATGCTCGCCTTGCTCTGTTCTGTGATGCGTGTTTGTGACGTGACCTTTTCAACGTAATTGCCTATTACGTGACGAATGATGATGTATAAGACCCTTATTCATCGTCTGGTGTCGTTTAAAGCCCTTTGAAGCTCCACTGAAACTGTCATTTGGACCTTGAACCGTTTGGGTCCCATTGAAGTCCATTATATGGAGAAAAATCCTGGAATGTTTTCATCAAAAACCTTAATTTTTTTTTCGACTGAAGAAAAGAAAGACATGGACATCTTGGATGACATGGGGGTGAGTAAATTATCAGCAAAAGTGCTTTGTGCAACGGTCTGATTTAGATGTCTATCTGAAGTCTGACTATCTACTATATCTAAGCCATAGTCAAAGTCTATCTTTGTAAAACTGGCCCATGGTCTGAATCAGTGTTGTTGGGGTAGTTACTCAAAAAAAGTAATTAGTTACTAGTTACTTCTGTAAATTGTAATGAGATTACTTTACTAGTTACTGCATTTGAAAGTAACTTTTACTACTTATTACTTTACTTTTCCCGTTTCTTAATTTACCGTGTAGATACATAGACAAACATCATAGCCCTATCAACACTTAGCCTGTCCGCATTGTGTTTATTGTATAAATGTATACAAAATGGCATGTAAAACCATATGAAAGAACAATATCCCTGTCTGCACAAAGAAATATGCCTCACTGTAAAATCCTTCAAAACACAGGCTTTGGGATACACTTCTCCTGAGAACAAAACCAGCGTTTTATTAGATCCATGGCAAAAAAAAAATGAAGTGGTCAATGAAAAATATAAAAATTAAGGTCACTTTATCCCATAAAATTAAAACAGAAATGCACTTAAGCCCATAAGAAAGAAACAGAAAATGCAATTCATCCCAAAAACCTCCCATAAAAATCCAACATGAGCAAAGCGATATATTTCTTGTGATTAAAAATGTATTATTACACATAGTTTACTACAATGAATTGAATATGAATTCAACAATACAATGTGTTTAAAAGTACTTTGCTTGTTAATTTTATGTTGAAACAAAAGAGAATTAGGAGTATAGGACGTCCTGTCTGTGGACAGTGCCAGCGCTCTCTCCTCCTGTACACACTAAACCTCTGGAAAACTGCATGTTTTTCCTTCATTCCTCAGTGTATTGAGGATGGTTTGATCAGCGAACGGCTCTGTGCAGTTCGTCTGATAGGTGGCTGACAACAAACATGCTAATGCGCCACTCCGTGGGGAAAACATGCGCTCTACTCATCACCACATCACAATAAACATCAGCTAATTAGCGCAGGAAATCAGCCCTTTAATATTCCTTATTTACAGCATAAATTATCCCTCCTGGACCAACATGCGCACAGATTCACACTGCACATCGTTTGCCAACAGGGTGCTCGTTCATGATGAGATTACGCAGCACTAGATACTGTAAATGTGCCAGACAGACAGCACTGTGTGCTTCAGATATAGAGGATCACATATATCCAGAACTAGAATTGTGTTTATGGGTAGGCCTACTATAATATTAGACTACATAGCCTATAATAAAAGATAATGAATTTCAAACCTGAACCAAACATACACTCACCTAAAGGATTATTAGGAACACCTGTTCAATTTCTCATTAATGCAATTTTCTAATCAACCCAAACATGGCAGTTGCTTCAATGCATTTAGGGGTGTGGTCCTGGTCAAGACAATCTCCTGAACTCCAAACTGAATGTCAGAATGGGAAAGAAAGGTGATTTAAGCAATTTTGAGCGTGGCATGTTTGTTGTGCCAGACTGGCCGGTCTGAGTATTTCACAATCTGCTCAGTTACTGGGATTTTCACCGGGTACCACTCATCTCCACTACAAATAGGAAAAAGAGGCTACAATTTGCAAGAGCTCACCAAAATTGGACAGTTGAAGACTGGAAAAATGTTGCCTGGTCTGATGAGTCTCGATTTCTGTTGAGACATTCAGATGGTAGAGTCATAATTTGGCGTAAACAGAATGAGAACATGGATCCATCATGCCTTGTGCACTGTGCAGGCTGGTGGTGGTGGTGTAATGGTGTGAGGGATGTTTTCTTGGCACACTTTAGGCCCCTTAGTGCCAATTGGGCATCGTTTAAATGCCACGGCCTACCTGAGCATTGTTTCTGACCATGTCCATCCCTTTATGGCCACCATGTGTACCCATCCTCTGATGGCTACTTCCAGCAGGATAATGTCACAAAGCTCGAATCATTTCAAATTGGTTTCTTGAACATGTCAATGAGTTCACTGTACTAAAATGGCCCCCACAGTCACCCGATCTCAACCCAATAGAGCATCTTTGGGATGTGGTGGAACGGGAGCTTCGTGCCCTGGATGTGCATCCCACAAATCTCCATCAACTGCAAGATGCTATCCTATCAATATGGGCCACATTTCTAAAGAATGCTTTCAGCAACTTGTTGAATCAATGCCACGTAGAATTAAGGCATTTCTGAAGGCGAAAGGGGGTCAAACACGGTATTAGTATGGTGTTCCTAATAATCCTTTAGGTGAGTGTATTTTTTTTCAAAGATCAACAGTCTGTCATTAGTCTTCAGTCTGCCACTAAAAAACGGCGTGTTGTGGTTCCGGTACACCAGCTATGTCAATGAAACAAATGAATGAAAATTTGCTTATCAATGTATATCTAAATTCGCGCCCCCATCTTTGTAGAACTTCAAAAAAAGAAACCGAAAAGATGCAGCAGCCAATGAGCCGCCGGCAGGGGCCGACTCAACCTCCACGGACAGTTTTTAATATTTTATCAGACAATAACTACTCAAGATTTTGCTTTAGTATAATTTTCGGGACAATTAGGGCCGGATTCGGGTTTCGGGAAAACAGGTTAGATTTCGGGACGGTCCTGAATTTTTCGGGACGTCTGGTCACCCTATTTAGTGATGATATACTCAGTGGTGTAGTCTAGTTTTTTGTAGTGAGTATACTGTGATATACCAGGTGGTTTGGTGGGTTGTAAATTAAAGACATTTGAGCTTCTGTGTTTTAATAAACTATTATATTATTATTATTATTATTAGGCCTACTTGAAGTATACTCTACTGTGCAATAGTAAAATATTTCTGTTATATTTTATATTTGAAGTTATACAAAACTTTGATTTTGAAAGGTTGTCATGAAGACTTTAAAGTTTGTGAGTGTGAATATGATACGAATGAACGATGGTAGTTTTATCAAATGAAATGGTAAAATTCTTGTGAAGTGACTCTCATAAAAGCTCTGCATGAAGTTCAAATTGTGTGCATGTTCTCCTCATAGACGCTGAAAACACCACGAGTGTCACGCGCGCGTCATGTTAGTGCTTGTAGTGTTCAGTGTGTTAGGTAGGGCTAGAGCACACATTGAGCGCTCATTCACAGAAACACGCAGAACATTCAGAGTTTATTTCAATAGCAGTCTTTTTGAGCTTTAATATTCATAGACACTTAGTAAATATCGAGATTTGATTCTATCATTAGCCTACTTTTGATTTATTCATTCAAAAATGGCTAAATTACGCGACATTCCGCTTTACAGTAGCCTAGGTTATTTGTTACATTTGTTGCTGGCTTCCGCGATTCGATCCGTGTCGCTGCGCAAACACAGACGTCACGGCGGGGTGAATTTATGAATGAAAATTCTTTCACAAAACGATTTTGTTACGAATCCTCACGCGTTTTAAAGTGGGTATACAGAGATCTGCTTATGAACATTTACACTAGTGGGTATACGGCGTATACCTGCGTATCACGTAGACTACACCACTGGATATACTTCCATTCAAATGGTTTTTTAAACCTTTTTCTCAAGATTCTTTGATGAATAGAAAAAACTGCATTTATTTGAAATAGAATATTTTGTTCTTTCAACATATTCTTTCAACAACGACAACAAAAAACCTTATTGATCCCTAACTTTTAAAAAAAGTGCAAGTAAATAAATAAATGTGTATATGACACAGACTAAATGATACATTAATTAATTTTTCCATTATTAATAATAATAAATTACGTGTATTTATACATTTATTTCTGTATATATATTTTTCTTACTGAAATTTCCTCTTCCAAAATAAGGGAGTGGTCACTTGACCCCTAGCCGATTCATGCAGTATTTTATTACAGATTTGGGGAAAATAACATCATGTTTCAGTATTTTTTAGGGTGTGTTCACACTTGTAGTTGGGAAAATTATATATTTAGTCCAGGTTCGCTAAGCATTCGCTAAATAGCTCTTTTCGAATGTGTGTTCAGATAAGCTGAAAAATCACCAGTGTTCGGATGGCAGTGAACTTAGGATGAACTGGTGCGATTGCTCTGTTAGTGCGTTGTATTTGAATAAGTGTGAACGCTTCCATCCGAACCAAACAAGCGGAGCGAGACGCTGGAAAGATGAGTCTCGATCCACTTCCAAACGAACTCTGGTGCGGTTCGACAGAAATATGACCGCAACACGAACCAAAAACATTAAAACGAATCAAAACATCTTTTTTTCAGCATCTTGGTCCTCTTGTTTGGTTTGGATGGCAGCGTTCACACTTAAATAAAGCACACTAACAGAGCAATCGCACCAGAGTTCGTTTCAATCCAACCAAACATGCCAATTGTGAACACACTCTTAGTAGGGCTGTAATCAACCAAAGGAAATCTTGGTCGACTGAAAGTCCTGAAATTAGTTGCGCAGTACTTGGTAGCCTTGTCCGCCTAAATGAATTATAAATAAACATAAAAAACTAGTAGGCTATTGGTATATTTCGTTTTTGACCTAATTACTTTGCACTGAAATGACACTCTGTCGGCTCTGACGGCGTTGCATCACGTGCACCTGCGCAAAATCACAGCCTATGATTTCCGAAAATAGTACTGTCAACTAGTGATATCAGCACAAGAGCTGTTGCAACATAATTTAAACAATTGTTTTTGTCATATGTTATAATAACTGACAGACACTATAATTTCCTCGCACAGAGCAAAGCTGAAGCTCAGCTTTTTTCCATTATCTATTTTTGTAAAATGCTTCCACACTGCCGATGTCTTTGACATGGTAAATGAGGACTGACTGTAAGTTAAACGCTCACAATTAAATAAATATTCAGCAAACTAAACAAACCAATGCCTTCTAGTACTTTCTTCAATATCCAGTGGGTTGGGCTAATTCAAAAAAAGTGAAAACAAAGGGGGTGTTCTGAAGACAGACTGTTACCTGTGAAACATTAGTGCGTTCCACCTGATGAAATAGACTATGTGCACGTTAGCATATGCTACTTCGCGCTGCGAAACCGATATGGGGTGTCTAGTTTCCGGTAGCCTGATGGACAACGCAGATTATGTATATTTCTCCAGATGTCTTGGACATTAACCGAAGATTTCAGTCGATATTATAATATAATATTAGAGTCGATGATGTTCATCGACTGGTTAGTGATTTTTCTCCAGCTCCCCAGAGCAAGAGAGAGAAAGGGGTTTAATTTAATTTTCTCTGTCTAAACAGTGATAAGACAGAAGTGATGCTTATTGGTTCACCTCATCAGTTGCGTAAAGCAGAGTCCATAAACTTAAGTGTGGATGGCTTTGCTTTGAAATTGCAAACTAAAATAAAAAATCTGGGGGTGATATTTGACGCCAATTTAACATTTGACCATCATGTTCGTAACACAGTTAAAACATCATTTTTTCATCTCAGAAACATTGCCAAATTACGCTCTATGTTGACCTTCTCTGTGGCTGAAAAGTTAATCAACACTTTTGTTTTTTCACGTATTGATTATTGTAATGCTTTGCTGGCTGGGGTTTCAAAAGCTACCCTAAGTAAACTACAGTTGGTACAAAATTCGGCTGCTAGGGTTCTGACTGGGACCGGTGCAAGGGAGCACATCACACCTATCCTGGAAAAATTACACTGGCTTCCTGTTAGTTTTCGTATTGATTTTAAAATTCTCATGCTCACCTATAAGGCCTTGAATAACTTGGCCCCTCAATATTTATGTGAGCTCTTAACCCCCTACACTCCTACACGTGCTTTACGATCTTCTGAAGCTGGTCTTTTAACTGTCCAAACAACACGGCTAAAAACTATGGGTGATCGGGCTTTTTCTTCTTTGGCTCCTAAATTGTGGAATTCCCTGCCCTCAGAGATTAGGAATGCAGAATCCCTTATAGTTTTTAAATCGTCCCTTAAAACTTACTTTTTTAGGGCGGCTTTTATGTGATTCGTGTGATTACTGTGTTTGTCATTATATTGGCCTTCTATTTGTATTGCTTGTTTAGTTTTTACTGCTTAGACTGTTGTGCATCTTTCTAATTTCATTATTTTTATGTAAAGTGCTTTGAGATGCTACTTTTAAAGGCACTATATAAAATAAAGTTTATTATTATTATTATTATTAAATATTACATCTCTCAGTATGTCATACAGGGAGTACACATGTAATACAGGGAGTAAAGGTATCCGACGTTGGGAAAGGGAACTAAAAAAAAGTCCTCGCTCTAGACTAGGTACTGAAAGAGTTATAGGAACTTAGTCCGGTCGGAACACGCGAAAAAAATGGTTATAGGAAGGTTCTAGGCACTGCAAAAGTCCCTCCGGGCGGAAAGCGGCTATAGACACCGTGAGTAGTGACTTTTCCCTTGTCAGTGGTTTAAAATATGTAGTTGGATTGTTTCATGTAACTTAGTTCTTCTCCCTCGCTGTGTTATGGCTTTGCTATGTGTGGATACATGTGCTGGTTACGTTCGTGAGACAGCTGATTAGTACTCTTGTCATTGACCGGAAAACAGTAACGTTACAGGAATCACCAACCCGTCGATCGCGGTTCACAAGTCGATCTTGGAAGCATTTTAAGTCGATCACGAAGAGTTTTCAAAATCAGAGAAAAAAGCCTATTGTGTGTAGTAAATGGTGTTCTAATCCATGTTGCTGTTACAATCACGTCATTTTTGCGGCGCGCACCTTTGGGCTCATGCGGACCCGTCGAGTTAAACAAGGCTTTACGCTTTAACCATTAAACCAGCTCAGCCACAGTAAGTTTTTTTATGTTTTAGGTCCATTGCGAACGATTAAACTAAGTTAACGCCGGTCCACTGATGTAAACAAGACGACAACCGGAAACGAAGTACCCAACGTCCGCCCTCAAGCCGGAAGTTAGCATTTTTCTCGTGCACAGAGCGAATTAACACGGCAAAAAATCGACCAATCAGAATGTTGGTCGAGCCAGAACGCATCGACCAATAAGTCGACTGGGAGATTACAGCCCTTAGACACTAGCTATGTTTCCATCCACACGTTTTTATCTGCATTAAGTTATATTGAATGAAAAATGCCTTATGGAAACAGTAAAATTCGATTGAATTTCACGGATATCGACTCAAATGAAATGCGTTCGGTCTCATGGGATTTTATCTTGATGGATATACGGCTTATGCGATAAACGCTGATGGAAACGTTATTACGGCGCGATCCATTTTGCCTAGTAAAACTTTGTTTGCAAATGTTAGCTTGAATGTTGTGCAATTCAGTGCGAAAATGAATGGAAACACCTTCAAATGTCTCAAATCAATTCGATATACAAATTTGCATGTGACGTCATTACGCACAGGTTTTTATTCGCTTTAAAGCCGTTGGATGGAAACACACTTTCACCAGCTTTATTCGCATGAGGTTTTTTTACCGAACTTCAGATAATTCGATTGACAAGTGGATGGAAACTTGGCAAATATTACAAGTTCTGAATAGAAACGAGTTCTCAACTCCCAGACGCATGTGTTTGTGCTGTGAGCGAAAACGCTGATATGACCATATTGACGTTTTTTTTTTTTTCTGAATTCCTCACCTCCTCCTGATCCTCCTTTCTGTGTTTTTATAGTTTGATTGTCCTCCTCGCCTCTGTACCTCACTTATCCACATATATCTGAACTCTGTGAGAATGAGATGTAACGTTTCCTCCATACGTGACACTCTGTAGCCTCAGTCTCCCAAACCTGCATATCAATGCTGTTAGATCGCTCATGTATTCACACGCCGCTCACTTCTGTATTCCCTTCATGAGAGCAGAACCGCTTAGTCAATGTTACTGAGCAGAGCGGCCTGTGCCACGAATGCTAATGCTAATCGTAGCGCTCGGATGATATATACCGCTGTCAAACCGATACAGGCTCACAAAGGAAGTAGAGATGTACTCCCACTGTGATATCAGACCGGGAGAAAGTTGCTGCAAATTACATCTTTTTAAAAATGTACTGCCGCCCACAAACCAGAATGTGAAAACTGCCTTCCTGTGGTTTTGCTTACTTGAAGCGTTTGCAGCTTTCGCAGTCAGATCCTGTATGAAGTCTAATGTGAAAAATATCCACAGACTCGCCTAATTTCAAGGGAAATATTCTGGTCCAGTCTTTCAGGACCCCAAAGGCTTTTCAAACAGGCATCTTTTTTTTTGGCTTTTTAAACTTTTTAGTTTAAGTTTAAAATGTACACATCAATTTTATTATTCAACATAAATGAAACAGTAATATGCATAAACATACAAACTATATACATATATACTATATGCACTTTTGTCGAGATTATTGTTTGTTTTTTGCATAGATATATAAATATCTATATCAAATCACCTTTTAAACATACATTTAGAACATATATATAAACATGAATTTTACCATTAGAAAAGTCTGGTCTGTTTGCTAGTTTTTTTTTTCCTATATCTATGCACAAAAAAAGAGAAATAATCTTGATAAAAGTGCAAAATAAGAATTCTCTCACCCTCATGTTGTTCCAAAAAGTTTCTTGTGATTGTGTTTTTTAGGACTGTTTCCTGAATATGAGTCCCGCCTGGTACCAGAGTCTCATCAAAGTTCTGCTGTCACGCTTCTCACAAAACTGCAGGCACTTTAAAGACGACAGTGGCATTCAGTACCTGGTAAGAGATGCACAAACTTACCAGGAGACGAGACATTTAGAACCAGATTTACTGAACTGGGTAAAGTAGCGTGAGAGCACAATCCAGTAAAAGCACCGATGGAGTGTAAAGTTCAGTGCGTGATCTACTGACGACACACAAATGAAAGAACAGACGCAGCGGATCATTTCCATAATGACCAACACAATCTACCAAGAGCAGCGCAAATTACCATCTGGGTTAAAACAGGCTTTTTTGGCTGGTAAATAATGTGAAATACCAGTAAATTGACAAGCGCAAACCTTGCATGAGTCATTTAAACACTCTCCTCTCATAAATTTAGCATTTTAAAGTGAAACTTCTATAAATGCATATGCAAGAATGTCAGCCGCAAAAATAACCCCGTCCACGTCTTTTCAATGCTAATTTTTCACGGCGTGTCTTTAATAAATCCTGACAGTAGTTTTTTAACACCTAAAGAGGGTTTGTGCTGTTAGTAAATCTGGCCCAAAGTCTTTTATTATCAATGAAGCTGCATTTATTTGAAAAAATTACAGTAAAACAGTAATATTGTAAAATATTGTTACAGTTAAAAATAACTGTTTTCTATGGTAATGTATCATAAAATATCATTTATTCCTGTGATCAAAGCTGAATTTTCAGCATCATTACTCCAGTCTTCAGTGTCACCTGATCCTTCAGAAATCATTCTAATATGAGGATTTGCTCCTCAAGAAACATTTCTGATTATTATCAGTGTTAAAACAGTTCGCATTTTTGTGAAAACTGATTTAAAAAAAAAAAAAAAATTATTCTGTGATAAATATAAGAGCAAGATTTGCAGAAACAAGCAATGCTTACATATTCTTTGAAAATCTTTTTTTATATGCAAAGTCCAGATCACCACTGTTAGTGTTCAGCATTGCTCATGAAGCTGAAGCTCAGGCTGTACAGTCGTGTCATGTGCCTGTGTGAGATGAGCAGGGGTCATGTTGCACATGTCAGTGCGTTAGGAGACAAGAAGAGCTCTTAAATCATTATTGTCCTGGAAGGGCATTGAACTCCGTTACTCAAAGCCAATGAAGCGCGTGGTAAACTGTGGCACATTATGAGAGCTGTGAGCAAACACTCAGAGAATCCAGCAGCTGATCATCATCAGACGCCACTTCACTGTAATCACAGACGCTGTGGGTTTATGTAGATGTCCTGAACGGATGATCATTTCACCCTCCACACAAACAGAAACCATCTTAACGCTGTTTCCTGATGCTGAACACCAGTACAAGTTAAATGGATTGTGAAGATGGTTACATTTAAAACTGAAAAGAAACATCTGGGGTCGCAGTGTGTTTGAGTGTAAACTCTCTTTTCCAGGCTGTCCTGAACCAGAAGTTTACTGACTGTTTTGTGCTCGTCTTTCTGGACACACAGGCAGGAAAAACTGTGAGTTTTGTTTTAGTTTTTATATATTATATAATAATGTTATGTTATGTACGTTAATGTTATGTTATGTGTAATGTTATAATCAGTTTATTCTTACCCTCTCCTGAGTGAATTCAGATAACATTTGTATATATAAATAATTTTTTTTTAAATGTATAAAAAAAATTAAATGAATATTATTTAGTAGAGAAAATGAAACTTTTTCTCTTAAAATTACAATATCATTACCATAATGAATTGTTTTTTGTAATTATCATTAATTCTTAATGATGATTCTCATTATTGCGATACAGTAAGTCTTGACATTATTACAATTAAGTATTGTAATATATTTATTTGTAATAATTGAAATACTCCATTTAAAAGCAGTACAACAAATACTATTATGATACATGCATTATACAGGGGTTGGACAATGAAACTGAAACACCTGGTTTTAGACCACAATAATTTATTAGTATGGTGTAGGGCCTCCTTTTGCGGCCAATACAGCGTCAATTCGTCTTGGGAATGACATATACAAGTCCTGCACAGTGGTCAGAGGGATTTTAAGCCATTCTTCTTGCAGGATAGTGGCCAGGTCACGAAGTGATGCTGGTGGAGGAAAATGTTTCCTGACTCGCTCCTCCAAAACACCCCAAAGTGGCTCAATAATATTTAGATCTGGTGACTGTGCAGGCCATGGGAGATGTTCAACTTCACTTTCATGTTCATCAAACCAATCTTTCACCAGTCTTGCTGTGTGTATTGGTGCATTGTCATCCTGATACACGGCACAAAACTGTGCTCTTACCCTGCTAATTGGACCTTCACAGTCTGCTCTTATTGGTTCAATGTGCAATTAATGAAGATTGGCCACCAGGCTGGTCCAATTTAGCCATGAAACCTCCCACACTAAAATGAGAGGTGTTTCAGTTTCATTGTCCAACCCCTGTAGGTTTCATGCTTAAAAAAAAACTTTATTCATAAATTAATTTAATTTTACCATTAATGTGCTTTTATTTGCTAGAAAGTAAATGAAATGTCATTTTGCCAAAACGATCCTTCAAATAAGCTGCAATATATGTTTTTTATGGGGGAGGGGACGAAATGTGACAAGTCAAACCTGATCCCAACATAGATCCCAGTGTTTCCCAGCACAGATCCCGGTGTTTCCCAGCACAGATCCCAGTGTGTTTCCCAGCACAGATCCCAGTGTTTCCCAGCACAGCTCCCAGTGTTTCCCAGCACAGCTCCCAGTGTTTCCCAGCACAGATCCCAGTGTTTCCCAGCACAGATCCCAGTGTTTCCCAGCACAGATCCCAGTGTTTCCCAGCACAGATCCCAGTGTGTGTTTTCCAGCACAGCTCCCAGTGTTTCCCAGCACATATCCCAATGTTTCCCAGCACAGATCCCAGTGTTTCCCAGCACATATCCCAGTGTTTCCCAGCACAGATCCCAGTGTGTGTTTTCCAGCACAGCTCCCAGTGTTTCCCAGCGCAGCTCCCAGTGTTTCCCAGCACAGCTCCCAGTATTCCCCAGGACAGATCTCAGTGTTTCCCAGCACAGCTCCCAGTGTTTCCCAGCACAAATCCCGGTGTTTCCCAGCACAGCTCCCAGTATTTCCCAGCACAGCTCCCAGTGTTTCCCAGCACAGCTCCCAGTGTTCCCCAGCACAGCTCCCAGTGTTTCCCAGCACAGCTCCCAGTGTTTCCCAGCACAGCTCCCAATGTTTCCCAGCACAGCTCCCAGTGTTTCTCAGCACAGATCCCAGTGTTTCCCGGCACAGATCCCAGTGTTTCCCTGCACACATCCCAGTGTTTCCTGGCACAGATCCCAGTGTTTCCCAGCATAGATCCCAGTGTTTCCCAGCACAGATCCCAGTGTAGCTCCCAGTGTTTCCTGGCACACATCCCAGTGTTTCCCAGCACAGATCCCAGTGTAGCTCCCAGTGTTTCCCAGCACAGATCCCAGTGTTTCCCAGCATGGATCCCAGTGTAGCTCTCAGTGTTTCCCAGCACAGATCCCAGTGTTTCCCAGCACAGATCCCAGTGTTTCCCAGCACAGATCCCAGTGTACTCGTGTTTCCCGCCACACATCCCAGTGTTTCCCAGCACAGATCCCAGTGTTCCAGACAGCTCCCAGTGTTTCCCAGCATAGATCCGTGTAGCTCCAGTGTTTCCCAGCACAGATCCCAGTGTTTCCCAGCACAGATCCCAGTTAGCTCTCAGTGTTTCCCAGCACAGATCCAGTGTTTCCCAGCACAGATCCCAGTGTTTCCCAGCACAGATCCCAGTGTAGCTCTAGTGTTTCCCGCACACATCCCAGTGTTTCCCAGCACAGATCCCAGTGTTTCCCAGCACAGATCCCAGTGTTTCCCAGCACAGATCCCAGTGTAGCTCTCAGTGTTTCCCAGCACAGATCCCAGTGTTTCCCAGCACAGATCCCAGTGTTTCCCAGCACAGATCCCAGTGTAGCTCTCAGTGTTTCCCGGCACACATCCCAGTGTTTCCCAGCACAGATCCCAGTGTTTCCCAGCAAAGATCCCAATGTAGCTCTCAGTGTTTCCCAGCACAGATCCCAGAGTTTCCCGGCACAGACCCAGTGTTTCCAAGCACAGATCCCAGTGTTTCCCGGCACAGACCCAGTGTTTCCCGGCACAGATCCCAGTGTTTCCCAGCACAGATCCCAGTGTGTTTCCCGGCACAGACCCAGTGTAGCTCTCAGTGTTTCCCAGCACAGATCCCAGTGTTTCCCGGCACAGACCCAGTGTTTCCCAGCACAGATCCCAGTGTTTGCCAGCACAGACACCAGTGTTTCCCGGCACAGATCCCAGTGTTTCCCGGCACAGATCCCAGTGTGTGTCCCAGCACAGATCCCAGTGTGTTTCCCAGCACAGATCCCAGTGTTTCCCGGCACAGATCCCAGTGTGATCCTAGTGTTTCCCAGCACAGATCCCAGTGTGATCCTAGTGTTTCCCAGCACAGATCCCAGTGTGATTCCCTAGTGTTTCCCGGCACAGATCCCAGTGTGATCCTAGTGTTTCCCGGCACAGATCCCAGTGATTCCCAGCACAGATCCCAGTGATTCCCAGCACAGATCCCAGTGATTCCCAGCACAGATCCCAGTGTTTCAGCCTGTGTTCCTCCTCCTGTAGAGTCTGAAGGTGGTGTTCAGAGAGCCGTTACCCGCTCAGAGTCAGCCGAGCAGCAGTCCTCCACCACAGCTGGTCTCCATGTACCACCATCTGGAGTCGGTCATCAACACCGCGTGCTTCAACCTCTGGACGGGCCTTCTGTGAGCATGTGTGTGTGTGTGTGTGTTTCAGCTGTGAGCCGCTGAAGGCATCTCGTGTGTGTAATGCGTGCTGCGTCGGACAGGTTGCATCCATTTAAGCAATTAAATTGCCATCATTTTGCACAGGATAAACGCTAAATGGGCTGCCCTGTTGATTTGAGTGCGGTTAACTGGGAGGGATGTAGTGGTGTGTGAGACTGCACTGGTTTGCCAAAGCCACACTGTCCTCCTGTAGTCTGAGTGTTCGTCTGTGGTGTGTATTCTCCATCTCCTCTCAGCTGTTGATGAGAAACTGATGTCTCCGCGCACATTAGATTCGGCTAACATTAAGTTTCGCTCCTCGAGAAACACCTGTTTCTGCAGGTTGGATAGTTTTGTGCCCCATAATGCATCACTTTCTGCAACATAATTGTCTTTACTGCCATTTCATAATCCTAAAAGTGCCTTTATGCCTTTGTTTTATCTTATGAAGTTGATGGGAGCTTGTGTATCATTCACCTTTCGAGAAGAATCTCTTGAAATCGTTGCATGGTCTTCTTGTAGATTCATCATCAAGAGCGGCGTACCGATTATTCCTACACCAGACGACACTAGATGTGCGAAGATCGTGGAAACCTTTGACACGAAACCAAATGTGACTCCCATAGTGACAAAAACTGAAGAATAATGTGTTTTACTGTTTTGTTTTCTTGAAGGACACTGGAACTTTTTGGAAAAAAGAATTATAAAAACGCTAGAATGTTAATTAGCAATTCAAATGTCTAAAATGAAATTTGTACATTATGTAAATAGAGGCTGGTTTGTAAGAAAAAACGCTTGACAATAAATATTAAATTAAAACAAGTGATCTTTATGTCCAATGCTATTTCATAGACAGCCATGCACAAGTGAAATATTAATAAAACGATTGAACATGGGGGTCTGTTTTAAGCTGTAGAAATTACAGTCTTGGCATTTTAATACATGGTGCCCTTTTAGAAAATGCATGAATTTAAGAAGTTAAATTGGTCCTCAGTTGTGATCGTTCCAGTATCTTTGTGACCCAGTCCAGACCCGCTTCTGTGGAACCTGGGGAATCAAAATTACAAATATGAATTACCAAGAATTAAAGTTCACTCTATACTCTAAGCAATTAAAAATTTTGAATCCCAGTGTCTGCATCTGGATATGAATGCAAGTTAGCCTTTTTGGTTAATCATGTGTACAGTATAAGAAAATATCTTAAGCTTTTTTTTTGTGCAACAATTTTCATCTTAAAAATTATGGAACTGTTTCATCTTGTAACATTAATAATAAAAACAAGAGCCTTTTTAAAGCTCATAGACCCACTCACCCCGAGGTTTGTATTCGCAGCCGATGTACTCCTGATAGTCCAGCTCCTCCAGCAGTTTAAAGAGGAACGAGAAGCTGATCTCTCCATCACTGTCCGGCTCGTGGCGGTCAGGAACTTGAGCGATCTGGATGTGTCCTGTGACAGAGATAAAGATGTGAGAGAACATTGACAGATTTTCCTCTGGCTGTTTCTGGCCTGAAGTAGAGAAGGGTTTTTATCGCTAACTAAAGCTCATATTATAATCATTAAAAAATACATTCCTTGAAATAAACTAAAACTTAAAAATGACTAACACACAACAAATTTACAAAAACTTTCACCAAGCTTAAAATGAAAACAGAAAATATTAAAATAAAATTCTAAATATTAACAAAATCCTAATAGCACAATTCCTGTAACTTTCTAGACAAATTTAGAAAAATATGCATTAATGGAATCATTCACATTAAACCAGGAACTGATATTAAAATAAAGGGAGTTTTGCAGCAGCGCACACAGGAATCATGTTTGGTTCCCCAAATAACCTTTGAGTGATCCGTTCTTAAAATAAGTTTGTTTTTGTTTTAGTTTGCAGAATTTTTTTTTTTTTTATCTAAAGAAACTTTTTTCCACTATAAAGATCATTTTATGCATTTAATATGCTCCATGGATGTTAAAGGTTCTTCATATAACCATCAATCCCAATAAAGAACTTTTTTTTTAAAGACGTGGGATCAGTGTGTTACCCAGTGTTGGGTAAGTTACTTAAAAAAAATACATTAAAACACACAAAAAAAGTAATTAGATTAATGTACATTAAAAAAATATACATTTTAACATTAGAAATTCATTTTAATTTTAAATGTAATGCAATTACATCAGAATTAAGTGTAATTAAATTACAGGAAAAAATAAGAGTAATGCCTTTTTCATGGGAAAAGTAATTAAATGACTGTAATTACTTAGTAATGCATTACACCCAACATTGGTGTTGTTACATGTCCGTTCAGCATCTCTCAGAAAGAATCTGTGTTAGAATGTCTGAGAAGTGTCATGTGACTGTAATCTGGTGATCTGGTCTCTGAATTGGCCTTAAAGGTCATTGCGCACTGAGTCCGAAATTTTCATACACGTTTTTTCGTATTCGTCATTCGGTGGCTCTGAATTGTCAAAACACTTCTCAAAATGCTTGATACGGATGCAAAAAACGCAGAAAATCGAACCCAATCTGAATTCTTTTATGAGGTTTCGGAGGCAGTGTGTAAACGTGATTGACACAACGTGAGGTCGTATTTATTTTTTTATCGTGCGAAAATTTTAGACGAAACACTCAGACTCAGTGTGCAAGGACCTTAAGAGTGTAAGATAATTTCTAATTTCATGCTGACTTTAGGAGTCTCGCATTTACCTGTCATTGGTAAGTATTTGCGTATATTTTGCGTTAAGTTGCCATCCATGATCTGCCAGTGGTAGATGTCCTGCAAAAGGAGAGAGAGAGGGTCACATATTGCTTGCGTTCTGCGGTTGATCACTCGAGTTCTTCCTTCTCCTTCACAAACACACACAGCATCTGCCTAATGCACCGGCATCCCTCCACAAACTCCCCGCTTATCATTTATTCAGAGCGCTGAAAGTGATTTTATTACCCAGGAAAGGACAGCATGTGCAGTGCAGTCGCTCAGTAATAAGAGAAGTGAAAATGACTTCACATGACGCTGGTTTCTCACTGCTGCTACAAACACAGCGTCAATCAAGTTAAAACGCGGAACAACAGGTTGAAAGAGCAGATAACTGGATTCTGGCAGAAAACAAGAGTGGTTTCACTGTGCAGTTGCTGAGGTTTTTTATAGTGGATTGCAATGCGGTTTCTTATGGAAGCTTGTTTTCACCACGGCATAAAAAAGTAATGACTTTTTATCTCACAATTATGACTTTTCTGCGCAATTGCATGTTTAAGGGTCCTGTTACACGACACCGTTTTCAACTAAAACTATGGTTAAACTTTATTTTAAGGTGACGTAGTTACATTGTACTGAATAATATGAAATAACTACAGTACATGTACTACGGTGTTTTAGGAACCTGAAAACGCTAAAATTTGAAAACGGGTTTCAAAGTGCAAGTTTTTGAAGAGATACCGTTTTCGTCTCTGTGTAAACTACAAAAACGTGAATTTGGTGAAAACAGTGACGTCATAAACGTGTATTACGTGTTCAGTCTATAGGTACGTAATGTTCCTTTACAAAGTGACATCGCCATCTACTGGCCTGGCAGCAGAAAACGACAAACGAGCATTTCGACAATGTTGTCGTATATACAAGACTTTTTTTTTTTTTTAGTTTTTAGTACACCGCTGTTTGTGTAAATATACCCTAAATCTCACAATTCGAAGTTTATATTTAATCTCAGAATTGCGAGAAATAAAGTAAAAATTGCGAGATGTAAACTCAGAATAATGAGATTTATTTTATTCTGTGGTGAATACAAGCTTCCATAATTTCTAGGGTGTTAAAGTTGAAAACAATTATTATAATTGTATGCATGTTTTCAGTCTATAAGCACGTAATGTTTCTTTAAAATTTCAGTGCTGTTATTTTTTATGTAATTATTTATTATTATTTTATTTTTTATTGATATTGATTTATTGATACACCAATTGTTTGGCACTTTTAAATTTCGTTGTACAGGTTACAATGACAATAAAGGATTACTTCATACTACTTCTAAATATACCCAAAATCTCACAATTCTAAGTTTATATCTAATCTTGGAATTGCGAGAAACAAAGTAAAAATTGCGAGATATAAACTCAGAATTATCAGAATAATGAGATTTTTTTTATTCTGTGGTGAATACAAGCTTCCTTAGTTTCTAGGGTGTTGAAGCATAAAAATTATTATTTTTTAACTTTAAATTAAAATTATGAATATATAAGACAAGGTTTGTCAAGTCACTTCAACGTTTAGAATCACCTTCAGTCGTTTTTCCTTTTCAATAATCCTGAAAAAAGTACAAATATTTGATGTCTCTCAATTAATTTAAGATTGCAAAAGCTGCATGAATAGTGATGGAATAAAACCCTTGGCTTTAGGGAAAAACTCAAACGCTTCACAGAAAGTGTTGCCCTCACCATCTGCAATCTGATGCTGGGATGACGGACTCGCTCTAGAATCTCTGCAGCTGCGGGACAAACACACACGCCTAAATAATCTGGACTCAGAGTACACAATCATCCGTGGAAAAAGAAATGTGTTACCCTGGTGTGGGGAGTGGAGGAAATATCGAGGATCTGTTATCCTGGTGTTGATTGGCTCAATCAGTCCCAGAATGCCTTCCTGTACAGAACACCACAATAAAGAGATTTTTATCATTTTATGTCTTAAAAATACATTTATTCCTGTGATCAAAGCTGAATTTCAGCATCATTACTCCAGTCTTCAGTGTCACATGATCCTTCACAAATCACTATAATATGATGTTTCGATCCTCAAGAAACATTTATGATTATTATCAATGTTGAAAACAGTTCATATTTTTGAAACGAAGGGCATTTATTTGAAGTAGAATGTGACACATTATGAATGTCTTTACTGTCACTTTTGATTAATTCGATGTCTCCTTGCTGAATGAAAGGTTTTGTTTATTCTAAAAGACAAATATTGCATCTATGGAATGGAAATAGAAAGACAGACGACTAAATGCCTCTGTTGCATAAATAAGCATAAATTAATTTAGTTATATTTAAATAAATTATTAGTGATTACTGATTAAATAAGCAGTCTTAGCTAGTGATGAACCGATATCTGATCATTTATATTTGAAAGGCGATAACACATATATTGACTGATAAATCTTTATATAATTTTTGAGAGTCTGATTACAAAAACAAAAGCCTCACATTAAAATCCATGACCCAAGCACACAATTATGATGATGTTCTCATTATAATTTTATATAGCCGATATGACAGATTTGCGCTGCACATGTTGCACTTTACTGTATTTTCCTTTTTTGAAGTGATTCCAATCATATTTAAAGTAATTCAGAACCATCAATGGCGAACAGTGCACATCTGACGTGTACGGAGCCCCTAAAGGGACCTTTGCAAAAATAAAAATATACTGTACAGAGTTTCTCGTGCGCACGCAATAGTTTTCTCGCACACACGTGAAAGTCTGTATTTTTTTATTTTTTGCAAAGGTCCCTTGAGGGGCTCCGTAGAAGTGTTTCAGCTGAAGGAATACATTATTTATCGGCTTTAATATATCGGACAAATGTTCTTATTGGACCGATAATGATGACACTAAACATGAACATATGAAGAGTTCAGATGCAAAAGCCTCTCAATGCCATCTGAAATTTTCTTCTAAAATGATCATTTTTATCAAGCTTGTATATTTAAATTCAGTAATTTCACTTAAAGTGTAAATTTCAGGTAAAAATCGTCACGAAGATAATGCAATGTGCTTACTAAATATAAAGATAAGAACCGCCCACCATTGTTTTTTTTTTATATTTTTTATACCAAATGCTGAATATAATGAAAAGTTGGTTCGTTTTATAGTGCTTTTAAGCACGCCCCCTCCTTCCACTAGGCTGGGCGTGATGTCATAACAGGGACTCCAAGCTTCTACGGTCTATGCTCCAAGCCTAGAGTTACGTTATATTGGAGGAGACCTAGCTAGCGAAAATGGTTAACTATTGTGCTTGTGCGGGATGTACGAATACACCAAAAACGGGGGAGAGGCTCCACAAGTTTCCCAAGGACAAACGGCTGATTCGTGCCTGTAAGTGTTAGCATAACTTACCCGAGGTAGAGCTTAGATCGGCCCAAAACATCAAGCAAGACCCTAACGTTACCCGAGCCCGCTGTGTCCGAGTCCGGCCCGACGCATTAACTGTAATTATGAGCCCGAGCCCGGTTTAAACCCGACTATTTTTGAATACGTGTGTCGTTATAACGGACGTGCTCAATTACTTTCTCCCGACCGCAACATTCATGTTTTGTCCCGCTCCCGCCCGCAAAAATACTTTTTTTCTGTACCTCCACATACTTTCAAGTTAGCCTACGTGTCGCTGTTATAACATAAAAGCAAGCGGGCTACTGCGTGCATGGCATGAAGCTGACATCAGTTCATCGCGATCTCACACATCTCTGTTATTATCAATGAAGCTTTCATAATATATAACGTTACACTATGTTTGTTATAATTAGAGGATTTGCCAGCATACAGAATTCAGTACTGAACAAAAAGTCTGTTTTGAGCGGTGAGGGGAGTCCATCGTAAATGCTTCTGATTGGCTATTGTTGCGTTCAAGAAATCAACACATATGGCTGTGATTGGCTACATCGCTCCTCGCTGCTGACATGTTAGAAATAGAAACTCTGCCTGTAAACCGTTTCTATTTTGTTTTAGATGTTCTTATTGATTTTCTGCAACAGATGAATAAAATTGTATTAGTTTTTACGTTTTATTCAGATATTTCTAGTTTGCGGGAGTCCCGCAAATCGTTTTATTCTCCCTCAAACAGCACACACGGAGTGAGTGCATAGCTGTCCGCAGCTCCCTGTTATGACATCATCACCCAGTTACGGTAAAAAACACGCTACCTTTGAAGAAACCCCAATAAATGTTATTTTAACGCATTTTAAGACAGACATTTTTAAATATATACATATTGGGCACTTTAATGTACACATTAATCAGTTGTGGTGGTTAACCTGCAATTTACACTTTAATGACAATTAAGTGCCAATTTTTCTTGCCATTTAAGTGAAATTATTGAACTTAAACATACGAGCTTGATAAAAATGATCATTTTAGAAGAAAATTTCAGATGGCACTTAGAGGCTTTTGCATCTGAACTCTTCATATATCGGCCGATATCGATATGGTGGCCGATATATCGTGCATCCCCAGTCTTTCTCTAATTCTTGCTTTTACGAGCTACTATGATTGACAGCTTGAGCATGTAAAAGGAATTAGTATCACTGTATCACTAAAGCTTGAAATGTCGAGACTAAAGAAACTACCCAGAGAATCTCCTACATATAAACACACGCTCGGCCTCTGCCATGTGACTCATGATGCAGTGACGGGGTCAGAGGTCACCTGTGAGAGGACTCCTGCTGCATGTTTCAGGTTCTGCACAAAGGTGTCCTCCATCTCCATGGCGACAGCAGATCGGTCGGCCCCCGCAGGAACCCTGCCAGCCATCAGGTGGATCCTGGAGAAGAAGCGTTAGCGAGTTACTCTCAGTGAAACACGTCTCGAGATCGGCTGAAACCCGCTGACGGAGAAAAACAGCTTCCCGCCGAGTGTGTGTGTGTTGTGTTAGATAAGACGTCAGGAGGTCTGAGATGATTTCAGATGATCTCCATCTATTTAAATGAGGAACAGTCTAGACGCTTAAGTTCTGTTCTCTCAGCTTCAGTGTGGATTGAGCGGGAGGCGATGAAGGAAACTTTAGCGGTTCACTGAATATAAATCAGGTCATTGAAACAATGCATCCCTGTTATAGTTACATTAGACATTGTGTCCTAACCAGACACGAGCAACAAGCAGTGAAAGTGAGCTCTTCCATGTAAATACAACACTTCATTCTCTTCAATGTTTGTATTGGTTTGTATTTCTGCAGTATCCTGAATTGAGCTGCCATAGTGTGCTGGAGTGATGATGTATTTTTGCAGGCGAACCCAGAAGTTCATCATGATAATCCTCACAAATGAACAACACAATAAAGCCTAAAAACAGCGAGAAACGTATGCTAAACTACACAGTCACATGACTTCAACATCACCCTCACTAAGCTTCAGTTTCACTTATAAAAAACATTTTGAGGTAGAATAGTTTGCAAGAGCACCGACTATAAACACAATGAGTCTGTAAAAGCAACTGGTGAGTAGATTCGTGTCTCTGACAAACTCTGGAGTCTCATTTAGACCTTTTTCAAGACGAGACTTAAAAATCACATTACGTCATAGAATAAAATATGAAAACATCCATTAACCACAGAGCTTATTTCGGGCCATAGAAGTGTCTCCACTATAGAAAAATGAAGCCAAAATATCCCGTTGACATCTCTCGGCAGATCCGTCATTACGTACGGCATAAAGCGCCCGCTTACACAGGCAGCTGTCAATCATCACTTTACACAATGTTTTTATAGCATCTAATAACTAACTAAAAACAACTTTTTTTATTGGTAAAAAAACGGTTGAACATACATCTGTGTGATATAAATAAAATGACAGAAGCCACCTTTGGGAAAAAAATTATTTCAAGTGTAATTGGATGTTTAAAGTTTGGCTCGTGTCTCATTGGATTACATAGAAAAGGCGGGGTTTATGACCTATACTGGGACCATCGAAATGCTTCGGCTCCACTTTTCAGTGCAGCACACTTTATAACAACCATTATAAAACACTGTCTGCGTCTGAAATCACATAGCCTACTCTCTTGAGGACATACTTATTTTGAATAAGTTATTTCTTCATACCGGCTAAAAAAGTATGTTCTATATAGTATGAGTGTGTGTAGTACACACACTCATACTATATAGAACATACTTTTTTACCGGCTAAAAAAGTATGTTCTATATAGTATGAGTGTGTGTAGTACACACACTCATACTATATAGAACATACTTTTTTAGCCGGTATGAAGAAATAACTTATTCTAGTATGAATGTAATCTGGACGTACCATGTTGTCATTATCATGTGACCTACCAGCGTCAGTTACGTCACTGCCATTCACAAATCCTCTAATTTGTGTAGTAAACACAAAACGTAAACACTTCAGGAAGTAGAAACGTTTTGCCGAATCTTTTATGAGTACTGTGAATTCAGACATACTTCTTTTGTCACGTACTGTTTTTCGCCCACTGTATAGTAGGGAAGTATGTGATTCTGGATGCAGCTGATGACTTCAGGACAATGGAGCCAGAAATGCTAAAATGCTAAAACTCATGTGTGTGTTTTGGCCTACAGATACACGTCCTCCTCACAGCACTCTGTCGGACTAACCCCTGCTCTTGTCTTCATGCCTGAAACCGCAGACTCACACCAGTACCTTCTGCAGTCCAGTGCTTTAGCGAACCGCACTGCCACATCCAAACCCTGCCTGAACTCCTGCTCTCTCCCGGGAACAGCACACAATCCCAAATCTCCTGCATTTAAATCTCCTGCAGGACAAAATGACACAACAAATAACACATAAGAGTCATTGCGACATTATCAGCGAGTTAAAACATCCAGAAAGATCTTTCCAATATACATTTTCTAAGTTTCCTTTATGACTGTAGTATTTACGAATTAATTTTGATTCCTGGACAAATAGCCCCTTTTGTTTCTGTACCGTATGTCACTTTGATGCACAAAATGGTGGAGGATATAGAAGTTAAAACCTGATGATGGACAGCACACCTAACTATCCACAACACAGTTTGAATGAGGTCTGTTTTCCATAGACTAAAAAAAATAAAGCTGTTTTAAAGCTGAATTAAGAAAACGAAGAGAGATTTCAGTAGTGTTAAAAGTCTTACATCAGAGCAGAACTGCATCAGATCAGTGTAACGGGTTCACACTTCCCCCGTGAGTTGAGAAAGGTCAGATCTATTCCATTAAGCAGTTTTATCTGCATATGAAGCACCATTATGACTGTGACCAGTGAACTGAAAGTTATTTTATTCCTGTCGTTGATAAACACCCTTCAGAGACCTTTAACTGTGAGCTGACACTCATTATATCACTGCAATTACAGTTTCACACATCGCTTTCAGAATATATCTATCTATATCGTCTATCTATCTGTCTGTCTGTCTGACTGACTATCTATATATCTCTATCTATTATCTATCTATCATCTATCTGTCTGTCTGTCTCTCTCTCTCTCTCTCTCTCTCTCTCTCTCTCTCTCTCTCTCTCTCTCTCTCTCTCTCTCTCTCTCTCTCTCTCTCCTCTCTCTGTTTGCAATCTGTCTGTCATTCACGGTGTGTGTGTTCTGTCTTACCCGGGGGGTGTTTAAGAGCGCAAATTCGAGTCCAGTTTCATCCTTCACTGTTTTTAACTCTTTCAGGTCCGCGTTGTAGATCCACGCCGCCTCACCGCCCGGAACCCCGCTCGCGCCGCGGCGCGCATCCTCTGCGTGAACTCCGGCAACTCCGTGAAGAGCCAGGAAATATTGGCACAAAACTTTAACGGGGCCATTAAAGCGTCTGCAGCAGGACAAACACACTCAGCCGTTCGGGAGATAGACAGCAAACCTAATAACTAACTGAATGATCAAGGTCAGCGCTTATTGATCAGCCACACGTGCTCTGTGTTTACATCCCAGATCAGCTGACTGAACACGTGTCTCTCTGCGCGCATGCGCACGGACGCTTAGGCTGCCATGTTTACCCACTTTTTAATATTACACATAATTACATACCGTACTTATATTTAACAATAATGCATGTTTTATGTTATTAACAATTATTTTTATTAATAATAATTATTAAGGTTGGTGGCTGGTTTCTCAGGGAAGGTTTAATATTCAAAGCCAGTTTCTTGTATGTAGCCTACGCAAACTTTAAAGTCTTGACTAAAAAGCTACTAAACAGAGATAAAAAAATATATATATAAAAAAAATCTATAAGAAAATTATGAAAAAGATTTTAACGTAACCTATGTTGTCACATTAGGCATTAAACAACCTATTAGAGGTTTTTAGCAACAAACAAAAAAAAAACTGTCAGAAAAAACAAGTAGGCTATGTGTTACATTTAAGTAATTTGACTTAACTTATTGTTACTGAGTACAAGTTCCAGTCATTTAGACTTAACATGGTTATGCTAGCCTATTTTCACATTTTGAAAACATCTTTGTCTTTTTTTCCTATCTTATAGCCTATAGTAGCTTCAGCAATATTGCTGTATGTCTTTAAAAGTCATTACGTTTAAAGTGTTTCCAGGCTGACAGAGATAAAAAAGTGTCCACAGAAGCATTTGAATGTGAGATACAGAAAGAAACGGTGGTGCTGAAACCAATGTTCCTGTATGTTTGAGGATGATAACAATGAGCAATGAAGGAAGCGCTGAAAGTGCAAATGCTTTCTGCTTCACTGGCGTAGGCTATATGCCTCATGCATGATGTATAGACAGTATTCAGAACAGGAAACCCATTAAACCGGCGTGTCTCGTATACTTGCACACACAGAACCATCTCCACTGGGTCATGTGGGACACGACTTAATGTCAACCCTCTCTGGCTCAAGGAATCCATAGGGTAACATGTTCATTCACTTTCATTGGGGAGGGGGGGTTCTGTGTAAGTCAATGGGGTCCATCAACTGTCAAAATAACTTATTTTGTGTTCAGCAGAAGAACGAAATTCATATAGTAAATGATGAAAATCCCTTTAAACTGAAACGTTATCTAACATAGTGTTACAGTAAATTGAGAAAATATGAATACCATATTTCGGTTCTGTTCCACAGTGGAATAACTGAGGCAGCAATTAATCATTTTAATAGACAGTAGCATTATATTAATGCAGTTATATGTATTTATTAGGAAGTGTTTTAGTAATCTAACTGCACTTCTGCATAGTATGCAAAATTATGATTTTATGTACCATGTGTTGATAAGAAATGTAAATTGATAAAAGAAATGAGCTTAAGTGAGGGGAGAAAAATATAAAGGTAATTTTAATTGTTTCCAGAATTTCCAAATGGGAATTTTCTTAAAATTCTTTAAATATGTATTTTTGGTTTTTGGGACATTTTATGTATAAAATAAATAAATAAATACATATTTGTACAAATTATGATGTTTTAGTGTACTTTTACATGACAACGATGTACTAAAAAGGAAAAGTTTTTCCTTTGCTTTTTACACATATAGATGACATAGACATATAAGAAGTGGACAGAGTCATTTATTTGAACTCAGTTGAGACAGTTGAAGCCCATTTTTAGTGTTCCGTTCCTGACGCCCAGACTCAAACTGACTCAAACTAAGCTTGATGACGTGAGCAACCCGTCTGACAGACGTAAATCTTCTAGTAGCTGTGCGTGAAAATTGCCAACGTTAATCTCGCAGAGACGGGGAACTTGAGCAAAGAGTTCTCATACCGAATTATTTCCAATTCCCCAAAAACGTTGTTGAAATATTTTGTCCCGTTGCTTTTATCGACTCATTATCTATGGGCTTCTCCCTTGACGGGACGTCCCCCCGATTGCCTGTGAGCTTCTCCTCCTGTCTGTACGGTAATTTCTGTACAGCGCAACAGAGAGTCGAGTGGTTATGATGCAATCGTTAGCCTATTCTTACAAAAACTGTTTCTACAGGGCCATAATGTAACATAGAAGGTAATGGAGCCCTTTATACATTGTCGTGTTTCTTTAGAAATAAATAATGGACAAATGGAGTCTTTAAACGCCTCAGATGTAAAGTTATTCGCTGTCAAAGTGACGCCAAAATGAATGGGAGTCAATGGAAATGCTAACGCAAATGAAGTTCTGCTACAAGATGGCGGCACCCGGCCGGCTTCAACTTCCGGTCGATGGATTACCCCCTTGATAGATGACAATGTTGTCAAAATGATCCCCATCCATGAAAACGACTAAAAACGCTGTATTATACTGCCAGGCTAGTAGATGGTGATGTCATTTTGTAAAGGAAACACTAAGCGCCTATAGACTCAACATGTAATACACATGTGCATGACGTCACTGTTTTCACTCATTCACGTTTTTGTAGTTTACACAGAGACGATAACGATCGGTATCTATTTCAAAAACTTGTGCACTGAAACCCTTTTTCAAAAGTTTGTTTTCAGGCTCCCGAAACGCTGTGTAAATGAATGGCCAAAACTTTTTAGTTAAAAACGGTGTCATTAATGTTTTACACTTACTGTACTGTATGTTTTTTTCATACTCATTGGGCCAGAAGGTGATGTAATCCTATGTGAGTGTCTTGAGTATCATTCCATGTTGTTTATAGTAAATATTAATTGCAACATCCGCATGGAGGTCAGGAAAGGTTAATGAACCACCTGGGCTCAAGTACGCTCATGCAATATAAAACCTGCAGAACAATCTGCCTGAACTCAGAGGAACATCACAATATATATAAGCAACAATGACTCAACATAAAAGTCAACATCACTGACATAATTAAAGTAGTTGCATCTCTCCATCTTTAATAAAACAATCACTCCATAATGCATCATATGCAAAAAATAACAAATTGTTTTTATTTCCCAGATGATGGACACAACTCACATGCAACATGTCCGTTTGGATCATTTATCATGAAATATTGCCGGCTGTTTCACGTACCATTTAAAAGAACAAAACACTAGGCAGTGTATAGTGTGCAGTATTCCGTAAATAGTAAATCTATATGTAGCAGATGGTGGATGGTCTGATGCACACACACACACCCCTAGAGAAGAAAGCAGGGGTCACTGGAGCAGGAAATTGAAAGTGGGGGTGTTTAGACCTCTCAGGTCTGAGCCCTAACAAGCTTCAGCTACAGTATGACAGCCAGACGCCACTGCACTTATCAGTCCAGTCTTCAGGAAGAGCTATCCATCAGCAGGACTGGACCGATGATTACCGCACCTCTGCCAGAGGATGACACAAATACATTTAAAGCTTATTTAGTACAGTTTCTTTAAAATCCAAAATGTCCTGCTTTGTGTTTTAAATTTAAAGGTTCATAGTTTTGTTTTGAATGTCTCCTACATGCATCCAAGTTCAAAAAACACTTTTCTCACAAATTGCAGCATCAGCTCTTTTCTCAGTGTCTGAAATCGTTCATGAAGGTTTTAGTCTCTCTAAACCCCGCCTCTCTGAGAGCTGCTCTGCTCTGATTGGTCAGATGACCCAGTTTGTTGCGATTGGTCAGAAACTAAACGCTCATCATTATCATATCTGAATCTCAGCTCTTGATTCACATTAGTCGCCTTTCCACTGTCGAGCCAGGGCTAACAGCGAGACGAGCCGAGCCAGTGGCCTTGGGCCTCAAGCACCGGGCTTCCGTTTACACTGCCCCGCCCCTAACACGCCTTTCTGGATCAAACGTCATACAACCCAACCCATTTCAGCTGGTATTATGAATTTTTTTTTTTTAAGTTAGGAAGCTAGCATGTATATTAACTCGCACGCCGTGGCTGCCATAGTGTCCCGACTTGTCTCGCCACTAACAGAGGGACGGTGACCCAGCACACGGTGACCCAGCACACCGTCCATCAAGTCGAACCTGGAAAGTTCCTTCTCTGAGCTCCGCTTTGTCCATCGTGCGTTTTAATCACCTTGTACTGCGCCCTCAACTTTTTTATTTTTGTCCTGAACTTGAAGTGTTGTTGGCTGAATGCTTAGCTTAGCAAGTTCAGCAATGATGTATTTTATAACGTCCTCGTTTCTGCACACCCCGTCAAATTGACGTTGTACCCTTTCTTCTGCCCAAATGCTCAGAAGCGCTTTGGTATCTTTGACAGACCAGTACAGGCGATTCTCCATTTCAAGCAGCGATTATTTTGAGCAATATAAAAAAGTGAAATGTGCATCTTGCCGCAGACCATAACTTTCCATAACACCGATTAAACTCCGCCTTTTACCTAGAGCACGCCTCTAGCCCGAGCTGGCCCGCTTTGGCCCAAGGTATTCGACGGGCCAGAAATCCTGGCCGTTGGCCCCGATCAAGCCCATGAAAGTGACAGTGGAAACGCGACTGGCCCTGGCACGCACTAGCACAGCTCGGCCTTGGCCCGGCGTGGAAACGCGACTAGTGATACGAACAGAAACGATGGCGTGGGTTTTACCGTATTAATCTCATCAAAGTGGATTTGCTTTGTCAGCAGAAAACAGCGTCTTCTCGACATGAACAACACGAACCAAACTCTTCCAGTCTCAGATACACTACAGTGATTGAGGGCGGAGCTAAGAGTTCAGCCAATGAAGAGCATTATGCAAATTAGTTACAAACCTATGTAAGTTGGATCAAAAAGTAAGACTGGAATTACTGACGAATCATTTCAGGCAGTTCAGAATCACTTACTTTTAGTAGACAATAACTACATTTATCTGCACTTTGATCTTTTCAGACCTTTTACATTCACAAACAGCTCTATTACACACTACATGAAAGGGAATATTCAAAAAAACATAATGGGGCACTTTAAAAGAATATGTTTTACTAAACTGATTTTTGTCCTTGCCTGGATGTTTCCAACAGTCTAAACTCATAAGCCTCTTGTAGTTTGAATAGTTTGAAGAAATGTAGGCCATGTTTGGTGAATGTATGCTGTATGAGGAGCAACAAGTAAAATACAGGAGATATATTCATTGGTTGGCAATTTTAAAAACACCAAAGTAAAATTATTTTACAAGGTAATCATTCCCCGAGATCAAAATATAACAATAATAAGGGCATAACCCTTTTGATGAGACTATTATGTAAATCCAAGGGTGTTCACCCATAAGTGAATCAAACTCAGACTATTATTTTGCAGAAATGGCTCAATCTTAATTGCTGTAAATGATGATGTGTGCTTTGGACTGTAATGTTCCCGGTTTATTATGTTCTAATTTTCCTCCGTCATTATTGTGCAATAATCCACTGTGACCCGCTATCCGGTGGGGCATTGTGTTGCCATAATAACCTGGCTTTGGAATGATGTTTTGGGATCTGACGGAAGAAAGAGTGCCCGGAATCTTATTACCGTGTAGCTCCGGCGAGCATGTGCTTCCTAACAACAGCGAAACCCTAGCAGAATTACAAATCAAGGCCAATCCCTGGACCCAGGCAGAGCAGAATAGGAGAATAATAATATCTCCGGCAACAATGAAATTAATCATAGGAGGAAATGGATTTGCTCTGTAGGGGAGGCAGTGAATGAGGGCCCGCATTTGATACATAGTAAATGTCACTACTGGATAGAAAGTAATAGACCCGTTTCTTCATTGGATATTGAGGACGGTTAAGAGCTTTGGGCTTGTGTCCTACTCAGTGAGCTTTTAGTTAACAATGCATGTCCTCATATTTCTGATATTAGGACGTACTTTAAACATTCTGGGTAGTTCAAGAGAAGCATGTTGAAAAGAACTGCTTTAAATGCAAATGAAGCGAATGTATCAGGAACAATGTGTCGCATATGCAGTCTATGAAGGCCTCGTACACGTTTTGAAAAGATGCAGATGAAAAACAAACCACAAAAGACATGATTAGCGCAAAGGTCACACAGTTACAGTCTTTCAGACATAGATATGAGAGATCAATATTACTCTCAGTGTTTTGTTTTTAATCTTAAAGGATAATTCGGTATTTAGCACTTTGAGTCTATTTTCTAGTTTGTTTTGGATGAACTAGAGTGGTGGACACAGAAATGTTGACGATGGTCCTGTCTCGACTTTTTGACTCTTTTAGAATCGCCTCTGAGCGCTTCAGAGTGGCTGTCTATGGGCATGCACAAACATGTGCTTAAAACAACCCAACGTTCGTTTTCAAAACTCTGCAACTCACCGAGTGGTTAGTGGTGTTCGTAGATGATTAAAAACAAATATATCGGCGCAATGTATGATTTCAATCCGTGTTATTTGCTATAGTGGAACTATTTTTTCAGATACCTCACAACCGGCCGCGTATAAACTTCCGCTCGATATTCGAGTCTGAAGCGTTAGCTGTATGTAAATAGACCCCTTTTCTGTTTCCGTTAGCGCAGTAATATCAACGAGCAATGAGTCTCAACAGAAATCAATGCGATTTTACAAAATGCCAAATACAACACGACAGAAACTGTATTTCGCTACGCTACTTGTTTTGGAACATCACCGAACACCACTAACCACTCGGTGAGTTGTCACAGTTTTGAAAACGAACGTTAAGGGTTGTTTTAAGCACATGTTTGTGCATAGACAGCCACTCTGAAGCGCTCAGAGGCGATTCTAAAAGAGTCAAAAAGTCGAGACAGGACCCATCGTCAACATTTCTGTGTCCACCACTCTAGTTCATCCAAAACACACTCGAAAATAGACTCAAAGTGCTAAATACCAGAATTATCCTTTAATTCTCTGTTCTATGTCTAAGACATAGAAAAGAGCTTTTCATAATTTCTATTATTTGTAAATTACTTTTGAAAATGGATTTGGAATGACATGGTGAATAAACACTGACAGAATTATAATTCTTGAATGAACTATTTCTTTGTTCAAGGACTCTATAAAGCCATAAGCACATTTTGCTGCATGTGTCACATGTAAGGCTTGTGTCAGCTCTGAGGCTTGTGGGACAGCTATCATGTTTAACATCCTGTTTAGCCAGCTCTCTTTAGGTCTTGTGCATGCATTTTTCACCTTCTCACATGTACTGAGACTTCATTTAGTCAATTATTCATCAAGCCAACCTGTATACCGGACCGGTAATTCACAGATTCTTTTGAAGGAAACAATGAGGGTTTTTATGATAATTTGAGTCATTTCATTCTTCCGGTTCAAAAAGTTGAAGCAACGTCACAGTCCTCACACAAAGCTATGACTTGGAAACGTTATGGTGCTTTTTTGCAAGAACATTTGTTCTTTTGTCTTTCACATTAATATATCATAAAGGTTTGGACCAAAATTGAGGGTGAATAAAAATGACCAATTTAACATTTTGAAGAGAACAATTGTTTTAATCAAAATCAGGACCCAGGCAGTCAACTCATACGCCCAATGATTCAACCACCCGAGAATAAATTCAAATAGCTGAGTTAGAGAGGGACTCGAGCAGAAATCTGGCCTTCCAGCTGTTTCAGAAATGGAAATGGTTACCTAGCGGGAGCAACTCAAAGAACTATATAGAGATTTGCCTCTTTCATTGCTGACTGAGATTGGCGCTCACCGGGTGTAGACATTCAGATAACGCGCTGGATAAGCGAACGACTGTGGCGAAACATGGAAAACCAGCCGCCTTCAAGCTTGCGAGACTTATAAGTGCTCTGTCTCTTTGCGTCTACTCCATTATCTCGCTTGCAACAGGCAGTCACACTTATTCTAATGTACGCTAAAGCTAAGAGCTGACGATTCTGCCACTTCCACGAACCCGCAGATGGGGTCCAACATGCTTAACTGATCCAGATATAAAATAATTAAAGTCATCCATTCATAATGTCTCCCCAAATGGAAAAGCAAATTTGGTTGCGCTTTTTTGCGTGTGCCAAAAAGGAACCAGCGAGCTGGATGGAAAACAATTACCGGCTACATGTGAATTTGAGCTTGTCGTTTTGCTCTGTATTCAGACTGGCAGGTCACGGCTGATCCGTCAGCGATGAGTGACGGAAGACGGGAATGGTGGGTGGATTGTGGGGTATGAGAGACAGGAACGCAGTAGCAAATGGAACAGACAGCTTGAAAAACCTTTTGCTCTCACGCTCTTCCTACGATTGAGAAAATCACGGGGGAAAAGTGTGTAAGATCAGGGCCCGTCTCACCCACACAGAGCTCTGTATTCTTTCAGCACAGTGTGATGGCACAGTCAACCCTTTCACTGCCTCCCTCCAGAGATAAACATCACACATTTCACAGAACACACTGTCAGGGGCCTTTTTACAGCAGCCAGGCCCACAGATTGCTTTCAATCATTTAATTATGCCACAAAAAAAAATCTTTCTTTTCTAGTATCCGATAGTGTTTTTCTACACGCACTTGTCAGTGTGCTTTCCCTTCCTTAAGAAGTCTCCCATGGACAGCAATTAATCCATTTTCAGGATGTGGTGACGAGCCGCCCAAGATGTCAGCATCGTGCAACTAATTCTTGTTGAGAATTGCAGAGAATCGTGAGCACCTGTTGTTAAATTAAACATTTATATACATATAAAATTTACATGCATTTGGATTGCACAGTTTTAACGTGAACTATTAAACTTAATGTGGTGCATATTTGTCAGTCATGCACCCTTTTGAAATGAAACCTAATGAAAAAGGTAATATTTTTGCATTTAAATAGAAAAATAATGCCATAGTTTATTATTAACTCTTTGTTTCTGTCTGGTTTTATTTAAATACTCATCAACATCAAATGGCTAAGGATCAGCTGTTTGTTGTCAAAACAACTACAGTTATTCAGTTAAAAAGTATGAACATGATTAATATATGGCTATAGCTGTGGAACCAACAATATTCAATTACTTAAAATATATGAGATAGAACAAAATTGCATGGATTTATTGATGAAGTATATATTGTACACTCACCTAAAGGATTATTAGGAACACCATACTAATACTGTGTTTGACCCCCTTTCGCCTTCAGAAATGCTTTAATTATACATGGCATTGATTCTGTATTGATAGGATAGCATCTTGCAGTTGATGGAGATTTGTGGGATGCACATCCAGGGCACGAAGCTCCCGTTCCACCACATCCCAAAGATGCTCTATTGGGTTGAGATCTGGTGACTGTGGGGGCCATTTTAGTACAGTGAACTCATTGTCATGTTCAAGAAACCAATTTGAAATGATTCAAGGTTTGTGACATTATCCTGCTGGAAGTAGCCATCAGAGGATGGGTACATGGTGGCCACAAAGGGATGGACATGATCAGAAACAATGCTAATGTAGGCCGTGGCATTTAAACGATGCCCAATTGGCACTAAAGGGCCTAAAGTGTGCCAAGAAAACATCCCTCACACCATTACACCACCACCACCAGCCTGCACAGTGCACAAGGCATGATGGATCCATGTTCTCATTCTGTTTATGCCAAATTCTGACTCTACCATCTGAATGTCTCAACAGAAAGCGAGACTCATCAGACCAGGCAACATTTTTCCAGTCTTCAACTGTCCAATTTTGGTGAGCTCTTGCAAATTGTAGCCTCTTTTCCCTATTTGTAGTGGAGATGAGTGGTACCCGGTGGGGTCTTCTGCTGTTGTAGCCCATCCGCCTCAAGGTTGTGCGTGTTGTAGCTTCACAAATGCTTTGCTGCATACCTGGGTTGTAACGAGTGGTTATTTCAGTCAAAGCTGCTCTTCTATCAGCTTGAATCAGTCGGCCCATTCTCCACTGACCTCTAGCATCAACAAGGCATTTTCGCCCACAGGACTGCCGCATACTGGATGCTTTTCCCTTTTCACACCATTCTTTGTAAATCCTAGAAAAGGTTGTGCGTGAAAATCCCAGTAACTGAGCAGATTGTGAAATACTCAGACCGGCCCGTCTGGCACCAACAAACATGCCACGCTCAAAATTGCTTAAATCACCTTTATTTCCCATTCTGACATTCAGTTTGGAGTTCAGGAGATTGTCTTGACCAGGACCACACCCCTAAATGCATTGAAGCAACTGCCATGTGATTGGTTGATTAGATAATTGCATTAATGAGAAATCGAACAGATGTTCCTAATAATCCTTTAGGTGTGTGTATATATCTGTTTATTTTAAAACACATTTAGTTCACATTCAGATTTCTGTACTATTACAGAAATATTGCCTGTCCTTTCCTGTTTCATTTATGCATGACTAACAAATATGCATCACATTTTGTTTACTGTTTTATGTTAAAACTGCGTGCAAACCAAGTGAATGCATATTTTATATGCATTTCAAATACATAAATCTCAATTTTAGCCCTAAAATTCATGAAGATGTGACCTAGGGTTGCCACCCGTCCCTTAAAATACGGAATCGTCCCGTATTTGTGGAATAAACAGCGCGTCCCGTTTTGAATCAATACGGGACGCGGTTTGTCCCGTATTTCCGTGTTGTCTTAAACGCATCATCCCATGCGAATCATTCCACCCGCATTCTGTGAAGACTCGTCCTATTCTACCCTTGATTGGGTAATACTCGCTGCCATTGTTGGTTTGATTGGTTTGTTTAATACCATCACAGGTTCAGGGCCAATCAGAGAGGAGAGCGAGTCTTTTAGCAGAGAGTTGATAGCTCCTGATGCCCGTTTCCGCAACGAGTCTATTTTTGCTGTGCTTCAAACGCTGAATTAAAGTGACAGCGCATAGTTTGTGGTCAAAATGAACACCAATTGACATGAAAATGTAGTAATTCCATCATAAATGCATTTAAATTAAATAAAAAAGATGACTGTAGACAAGAATAGTAGTAGGCTATTTAATTAAATGCATTTATGGTGAGATTACTAAATTACATTAAGACTGCATGACTGCAATGTGGTAAAGCAAAGAAATTACAATTTACTTAAGCAAGGCGACTAATGAATGACACTCGTCTGATGATTAATCTTTAATTTTAAGATTATCTTATTATTAATTTCACGTCTAATAAATCATGGACTTCATCATTAAATGAATCGCTTCCTGGGGGAATATTGATTGTTTTATCTAATTGTTTTTGTTATGTTAAAAAAAGTAAATTTAAACTATTTATAGCCTACACCTATGTCATTATAAGTAAGTATAAATAGATTATTACAATTATTTACATAACTATAGTTTATAATAAAAGTATTTGTATTAATGGGTTTTGCTCATAATTGCTTGTTTTGAAAATGGACATTTTCAGATGTGTTGAAAATATTCTTAGAAATATTATTAGAAAATATATTTCTAATCCACAGAGATTTACACACACACGTATTTTTAAATAATACATTCACGGGGTTTAAATATTTACCCCAGTCGTCAGGCGTCCCTTATTTTTTTGTATTGAAGGTGGCAACCCTAATGTGACCACCAATCTCAAGTCCACCGCACAATGGCCAACATGATCCTCCTGAACCCTGGAAAACTCCTGTTTCCAAGGAAACGCTTCCCTGTGCTTCTCCCTCGGGACACGATCTCCCCTCGGACACCAAACTCCTAACTTTCTCTGAGTCTCGGAGAGATATTCGGTCCCAGAGGACACACAGTCACCCTGCCTGCACTCCTACTTATCTCACATTCACCTGCAAATACTATAAATAATGTCACCACACATCTATAACTGATCATGGGGCAAATGTTTAAATATCTGAATAAAGAATAAGCAATGAACACTAACACTAATACTAGTTTTACTCAAATCTATCCATAAAAGACTGCAATCACATTTCCCAGTTTTCGTTGGGGTTGGCCGAAATTATTTTACAGTACATTATGATAGTGTTTAATCTTAAATTCATTCTTCTATAAATGTCATTTCCAGAATAGCTGCATTTGTCCGAATTTTAAGTTCCTCATATACATGACAGATAACTTTATCATGGCATTTACAACTCCATCTCAGTAATTCCAGAAGCTAAAATTTTCCTAGGACTTTTTGGATTAGTCACAATCAAAATGGTCGAAACGGCCAATCAGAGAGCAGCATGTCAGCCCAGTCTGATTGGCTGAGTGGGAGCAGAAGAACAGAAGCAGGATGCAAATAAATGATAAGCTCATAAATATTAATCGTGCCATGCTGATGTTGTTCTGCAGCCTTCCCTGAGTGTCCAATCACATACCAGCATGAATATTAACGAGCCATGCTGCTTTAACCCTGGAAGAATGGAAGAGTTCACAGGTCTCAGAGGATATAGTCTTAGCCTCAGGAGTGCTCACATCTGTCAGCACACAACAAAGCACTTGTATTGAAAAGCTGATATAAACAGCACCTAAGATGCACAAATTCCCTGGAGATAAACCGTCAGATTCAGGAATGTGACCCCCATCTCACCCCTGCCATCACTGACACTGTATTTCTGACTGTAAAGGAGAGAACGGGAGCTTGTGAAAGCATTACTGGTTCCTGAGAGGGGTGACAGCATGAGGATTTGACTCAGCACATGTGAACTAATTTCTCCCGGTTCTCTATTCCTTATGCAAATAAACGTGGGATGAATGAGGTTGGCCTGCAGTGTGAATTGAAACCAGTCTGGTTGCTTCTCATTAAGATAACTGATAGCGTGACACTTTCCGTGCCACGCTGAACTCGTTTCATAGTATTTTCTTAAGGGAGAGCCACAGCAAGCCATTAAGTGACGCTGTTCCACATATGTCTCTCCGGGGGACACTGGTTTCTGAGCTCAGAGACGTCACGGTGCCTGTGTGTGTGAGAGATGAGGAGAACTGCTTATCGCTCACATCATTAAGTATGTCATTAAGCAAAACCATCCCCTTGATTGCTACTGTGGGTATTCAGATAGCTAACAACCAGCCCTCTGAGACCAGATATTTTACTTTAAGAAGAGATGTAGGCTAAGTGAGCCATTTTTAACCCTAAAATGCCTATATCTGATATATGAATTTTTCAACAAAAAAAATCCACATGACGGCCTTTAAATTACCAGCATGATCAAAACTTTGCTGGAAAATGGCACACAATCTACATGCCTGTTGTTGTCTGATGGATATAGATTTTACATTTTTAGTACGCACTAGTATAATTGTAAAAACATCCAGTTTCAGGTCTAGTACATGTGTACTGTAAAATCTTTTTTTATGAAGTATTAAATGTAAAATATTTCAAAATGAACATTTACTGGGCCGAAATTAGGTTACTTGGTTATGCATAAACAAGTTTCATAAACATCATGCTAAAATGTATCAAATATGACATCAGGCTCTCAATCTTCATTGTATTACATTGCATTATGTCATATTTATGTATATTTTAATATCATCTTAGGTTACTATGACATATTATTGGGAGATATAAGGTGTCAGCTTATATTTATTAATTTCATATAATTTGTCTGCTAGACTGTTATGACTTAGCTGACATTAAAATCTATCAAAATTTAATTTTAGCTACTTTTTGGCAATCAGCATCTGCACCCAGTTGCAATTGTTTTGGTTTAGGTCTAGAGCTGCATACTTAATCATAAAAATAATTCAAATGAATTGTAGACATGTCTGTTGAGCTCAAGATTGTCCAGTCAAATCGACAGATTTGTTGTTGTTTGTTTCACTTTTGCTTGAAAATGAGCTCTGAAGATTTACCCGAAACCGCAAAAGCTTTCTTTACCTTACGTGTCCAATAGCGCGAGAGAAAACCACTCACCTTTGCTCAAATGTCCAGAGTTTTGTTGAGCTCGAGCTCTGACTGCTCGCGCGAAGAGTTCAGCATTCTCGTGAATATCCGCGTTTAGCGTTATTAAACCAACCAGGTGTAAACACAGATAATAGCCTACTTTTTTTTTAGCCGTGTTACAGAGTGCGACACTCAATGAACAGCTTCAGTGATTAGCTATTAGTTTAAATGAAAACCACACGATTAGAATGAAATTTGGACAATTTAGATAGACCTATTCTTAAAAATAATGTAGGCTACAACTGAATGGATTTTTGTGAGGTTCAATGTTCACATGCGACGCTCTCTACTTTTATAAAGTTAAGTTAAAGGTGGTATGTGATTTGCAAAACAGCCGGCAGATTTTGAAAATACACAACTCATAAGGTCCTACCTTCTCTTCTCCAAAGCTGGCCTTGACTACACCCATTTGAAAAACATGGACGCGCAATCAAGCCAAGCGAAAACTCAGATGCGTCTCTCTCTCTCTCTCTCTCTCTCTCTCTCTCTCTCTCTCTCTCTCTCCTCTCTCTCTCTCTCTCTCTCTCTCCTCTCTCTCTCTCTCTCCCTCTCTCTGTACCGGGGCGACTTGCAGTTCCTGTGACTGGGTCACGAGCTTTGAGTATGCGCACGAACGGGACCGTGCGCGAGGGGGATGGGGGAGGGGGCATGGTACGACCGTTTGAGTGACCATTTTCTGTCCAATGATTTTAGACGGTCTTGAAAATGATTTGCTGGAGTTTTTCGAGTCCTGCCCGTTCCACAGATGATTAAATTGCTTAATTTTCATTTCACTGCTTCTAATTTACAGCCAGTAAGTGGGTTAGGAATAGGATTTCAAGTGATTTTAAAAAAAATGGTCAAAAAAAAAAATCACATACCTCACCTTTAAGTTATGGGAATTGTTTACTGTGTAAGCCTAGCTTAAACACCTCAGCTTTACTATTAGCAATTTGGTCTTTAAGCTATTATATTGGGAACCTGTTGTTGCTTCACTTGCTTGAAAGTAGCCAGGATAAGTTGTGATATAGTGTGTTGGTAGTCTTTAAACCTCGTTTAAATTAAGGTAATTATACCTTATATACACTGATTATGTGCAACGTCATTTAATTAGTAGCTAGAGTAATTTGCAGGTCAGATAAGGCAGTTATTCAGCATGGTATCCTAGAATATTTTATATATAAATATATTTAAATATCATGTTGGCAAATAAACAAGACAGGAATTATGAGCTGTATCCTGAAATCAAATTGTGAGGAACCATATTATTATCATCATTATCATTGGATCACATGGATGAGAGTGTATAGGCCACCTTATGGATAAAGACAGTATTTTTGAGTCTGATTAAAGTCGTAAGATTCATAGTGCATGGTAGCTAATTAATTATTCTGTATGGTTTATTTAACCTCTTTTTTCAGACGGATTTCATTCGAGCATTTTCCTTCCAATTGAGCAGTAGTCGGTTTACTAATTTGCATACTGTTTGCATGGAAACAAGCCACTGCAAACAGTCATAAAACAGACAAAATCTCTTCACATTTTAATTCAAAACATTGTCTTGAATGTAATTGTATGTAAAAATGTCAAGCTCCATGAAATACACCTAATATTCTGACTACATCAAAGAACTGAATTCTTGATTTGTTGGTCGATGCTTGTCAAACTTTACAGATGTGTTTTATCCATTTGAATAAGCATTACCATTTATGTAAACATAGCTGCATCTCACTCAGTTTAAAACAAAACCTTGATGCGATACTATTGGCAATCTCATACAACAATACTGTATTTTCTTTAGTGCAAACGCTAGTTGTGATCAATTGTCACAATGATGTTTGGCTCATCAAACACCACTAACAATGCTTGCATTCTTCTTTTATAACTTTGAGCATTCAAAAAGATCATTACATGCATCCGATCTGCTGTTCTTGATCATTCTGCTATTGTTCTGTGGTTGAGCTGGATGGTGTGTGTTTGCGCGTTTCTGCTGGTTCAAAGAGCCTCGTCACAGCATTTACTCGGGCTTTCATTTAGTTTGAATCTTTCAGGTGTGCGCCGTAGATCAATGGAGCTTTTTCTTTAATAAGCAGCTGCGGTTGCCTCAGATTCCCGTTAAAACGGCACATCTGCACGGCTGAGTGACAAAACGGTGTGCCTATTTTCCTCAGCCTACGTGTATAAACGACTCTTTCAGCGGCATCCGTGAATCACGGCCCTGCTGGACGCTGATGGCCTAAAGTGAAGGGTAATTTGGGTAACTTTTTTCCACAACAAAAGCCAGGCTGTCAGAAATGATTTCAAGCTGATTCCAATTTCAGGAGACAACATTACCGTCTGTTTCCATTATCTACTTAAGTGTGAATAAGATGTTACCTAACCAAACTCTGACTAAATTACATGAGAGATGTCAGTGCTACACTGGGTTAAATCACATCAGGACCCTCGTATTGTAGTGAGATCACTTTATTCCTACTGGATGTTTCTTTGGGTGGGTAATTTCACACAGTAGATGCTATCTCAGACGAGGATTTTACACACCAGCTTTATTCCAGTACAGGCGTTTTTACAGTCTTATATAAAGCACCAATAATAGAGTTTTGACATGCTGTAATAGCATTGGCTCGCAGTATATTTATAATGGTTGGGCGCTTTGACCAAAACCATATATCATATGAGTAATGGTATCTTATCTTATAATACATCAGATGTTTTTGCTTGAAATTCAGTAAATATAATGGCTACTTTTGACCATATTGTGTATCTTCTGCCGTATAAACGGTATTGCAAAATCTGTGCCGTTTGACATTTTCTATTGTTGCACAGTATAGTCTCATACTTCTTTGGCAATATAACCTGTGCTGTGAGTGCATGTTGTTTGTTGTATTGATGGTAAAGGCTTTTCGTATTGATTTCTGTGCTGAGACCTGAAAAGCCAATAATGCCGCCGGTCATAAATTATTTGTTTTAAACTATTAGAAACACCATGAGCGGTTGAGATGGGATGATGCAAGTCAGCTGTAAGAGTTCAGTTTCCGTATCTGCGAGAAAATCTCTTATCTGCAGAAGTGTAAAGCTTGATGTGAGTCTTCACATGTCAGATGCGTTGTTAAGTGGGATGTATGTTCTTTCTTCTTCAACCGCCCAATGACACATGAGCACTTCCATGAAACTGACAGGTTAGAGAAGGACCTCCTGACAGGAAATGTCACCGTGTGATTGGTTTAAAAATATATTCTGTTGTACGAGCAAAACCACAAACCCCTTACCAAAACAAACAGTTTTTTTGTTTTCAATATTTGCAGCCTAATTGTTGCCGAATAGATGCAAAATGTTTAATGCATGAAATAATTGTCTTCTTTTTATTATTCTTGTTTCTAGTTTCTCTCTAATATATTTCATTATTATGTTATTTTATTTATAAAATATGAAAATATACAGCAATATTTACATATTTAAGTGGTGACTTCTGTGGACACTTTTAGTATTAATCATTGAATTAGTTGAATCATTGAAACAATTAAATAAAAGGGGCAATTTAAAAAAAATGTAACAATTAAAAATTGGTTATGTGTATCAGTTATTGAATGTCATGACAACAACAACAACAACAAAAAAACCCATCAGAATTGGTTGTGGAAGAAAAGAAATAGCTTTAAAGATAATAGTGCAACAGTTGGGGTTCCAGAAGTAAAAACTCTATAGGGAAATAGATTTTTACAGATAACTTATAAACCTTATAAAGACATGCTTACTGGCCCTCATTTATCATTCTTGCGTAGAAACGGGCGTATATGTTGGCGTAAGATTATGCTTACACTCCTCTCACCGCCTGATGTATGAAGCTGTGCGTACCTTTGAAATCCTGGTGTACGCAATACCTGCCCTTGATAAATGCAGCGGCTGAAAACGATCGTCATTAGAATAACACGCCTCTAAATATTCAAGTCTCCGCTTCCCCCACGCCCTCATTTTACGCCATGGACACACGGAAGACGGCAAAGAAGAGAAACTTCTCCGACGTGGAGATCAAATGACCTATCACAATGCATTATTTTACAGCACGTGTTTTGAAACAATTAGCATTTAATATCGTATCATGTACAATAGTGATGATGATGTGATGTGGAGTAGCCTACCATTCATTCACATTAATAATTGCATGTCCATTTGTAATATTCTTATTATTATTCGTGTTAGCATTTATGAGGAAAAAACAATGATACGGACATGAGCGCTCTAAAAGCGGCGCTAAAATATATTTTAAAACTTTCACAGAGACATCAAACATAAAGCACAAAACCTTTCTTTAAACTGAATTTCGTTTTGTATTAATTGTATCTTAATTTTAATCAATTTTTCGTCAACCAATTAGGCCTACCTGGATTTAACAAATAGGAAAGTAAATAGCAGATGATATGAAACGGAGGACGCGTGAACTGAGCTCATCTCATAAATAAACCGAAACTCAGCGTATAAGGTGCCTCAGACATGTCTACTTTTAAACAGAACAATTCAAAACGAAAGAAAACAGACTGCAGACTGCTCTCCGCTTATGTAATCTGAAATGTGCATTTCTCTCTTGCGCGTTCACTACTGCGAAGATCGCGATTCAGCATCTCAACTTCATCTTTGCAGCCGACACAAAGAAAACACTTCTTTATTAATAAACAATTAAAATATCTCCTTGCTATATTTTACATATTCATAATCATTACTTTTGCCGGTTCTTTGTGACAGATTTTTACACTGAAGTTTATAATTAGCCTATGTTGTTGTTGTTGTTTTTTTGTCATATGTTTTAGTTTGTCAGCGCATTTTGTGGTGTTAAGAATTGTGTTTCTGCGCATTTCCGCACTAACTCAAACGTGCGTACACCACCTCCTGAGCTGGCGTGGGATTTGAGCGTGCCGTACGCCAACGTCCATATTGATAAATCTCAAAGTCACCGTGGTTTTGGGTGTACGCCAGGTGTACGCTCGAAATTTGGTGTACGCACTTTTGATAAATGAGGGCCACTGTGAGCTACGGGGTTCTTAATCGATAGTATTCATTTGAAGCCGTTAGCCTGCTTTATTTCAACTTAGTTTTAAAATAATCGTGTTTAACAGCCGAATTCACGGTGAAAAACTACATTACCCATGATGCTCATGATCGAAACAAGCAAAACACACTAAAAGATCTCTTTAGCTCCGGGGTTCTTAATCGATAGTATTTGCTTAATCATTGTTAGTAAATAATTGTTTAACAGCTGAATTCACGGTGAAAAACTACATTACCCATGATGCTGCACAGAAAATTCCACCAATCAGAGAGTCGAAACAACCAAAAGATCTCTTTAGCTCCGCCCACTCCTATGAAGCACTGTGAATGACATAATCGAGCCGGTTTCCCTATAACTCTCACAATATAGAAACATTTCAATATATATGCATATTTTACTTAAACATAAAATATATTGTTTATATAAGCATAGTTTTATATTTCTCTATTGTTTTTAATTCGATTATGCTCTTTGCAGTGCTTCATGGGATTGTAGTTCTTTCCCTCACTAAAGCCGTTGAGTACACAGTTTTGTAGCTTAGTATTTTTGTCAGATTTTCAAAAGTGTTGTGATTCTCCTCGTAGCTGGTTGGTTTGGCTCATGGCTTACAACGCTTTAACAAAAACTTTTTTGAAATCCCCATGGGAGAAATGAATGGAAGAAATATTTCCGGAACCAGCGCTGCTGAAAAACTTGGCGGCCACTAATTGCACTCTATAGATACAAAAATAAACTAAATTGACATTATGTCAGATTACGTAAAACGACACATAGAAAATCTAATTAGATAAGGATAGCTTTTGCATAGCATTAGCATAAACACGTTTTTTTTTGTATATTATGCAAATTAGATATTGTTTACCGTTCATCAGTATAACTCACACACACAACCCAATCAATGTTCAGACTCCGTTAATCTTTTCAGCAAGAATGCATTAAAATGTAATTTCCTGTTTTTGTTTGAAGCCGCCTTCCTGCAGCACACATGCATTGTGTCAGAGGGGCCTGTCATTCCCAGCATGCAGTGGGAATGACAGAGGAAGATGCTGGGAGTGCATTAATTGGGAGGTTGTCAGAGAGAGAGAGAGAGAGAGAGAGAGAGAGAGAGAGAGTCTCCTTCACATGCCATCAGCGCTTCATCAGCCGGGAGGGGGATCTGTCTGCAAGCTGTCAGCCACGAGATTTCGCTTTTTATTAAAGATTGTTGTGCCATATCTCAAGGTCTCATCGTCAGCCGAGGGAAGAAATGAAAGGGATTGTCCTCTGTTATAGAAAGTGTCAGGGATTTCTCTCTGTCTATACAAAAAGGTTGTGTGTTTATGGATGTTTATTAATCTTCCGCACCAGTTGGAGGAGCTGTGGTGGAAAAACTCCCTGCTAAACAATGCTAAAATAAAGAGACGGCACATCAATCAATCTGTCAAACTGTATTTATATATAGCACCTTTCAAACAAATCCAGTGCAATTCAAAGTGCTTCACAAACATAAACAAGGTGAAAATAACACAAAAAGTTTATTATAAAACAGTAAAATGATCAACAATGAAATGTTGATAAATCAAAAATGAATAGAAAGTGATAATTATGATGAAAAGCAAATACTAGAAGCATAAAATAAGACAGACTAAATATTTGGGTTTTTACTTTAAAGTGAAACTTTGCAGATTTTTGACCCGCTTTCTTTGTACTGTTACAATGTCGGTATAGTATATGTAGCCTAAATAAACATTGATTCTCTTTCACTGTCTTACCTAAACCAAGGAATTCCCCATTATTGGTCAGGAAAAGTCCACGGATGATGTGTTTGACAGCTCTGGGGAATTCGTGAAAACTACAGATTAAACTTCTGCATTTTTGTATCCCCGCCCACGGGCAGTCGGATCGGCAGAGGGTTATTAATAAAACAGTTATTGTAAGAGTAGGTTTATCGCGGAATATTATATCATACTTTGACTACTCTAGAAACAGCATTATGGTAAAAATAAAACACTGTCACAACAGCTTTCTTACCTGAATGTGTTGAACAGCAGTTTTATTTCCCTGCATATGGCCTAAAACACTGTGCACACTGTCAGTGTCAACAAGTTTGAAATGTTGACTAAAAACACAGATGTTTTTCAGATTTTCCATCACAGCATTCTCTCTATATTTACAATCTTTGCAGCCTTTAGCCGCTGCCTACAACGCGCTGGATCTTTCACTCAAAACCAAATGTAACTCACTCCCACTAAACTTTTAAATTCTTGCACCCAGGAACAAGTCGTACCATTATAGCTAAAGGTTTGCTAAGAAGTATGTCTTAATAAAGCAAGGTGGTATTTGACTCTGGATAGCAAACTGGTGGGAGTGGCCTTGGACTACAACATGCCCAGTGCATTATGGGTGTTGAAGTTTTCCTACCTATTTGGCAAAAGGGACGATAACAGTGTTTTTTCTGTTTTCTCAGGTAGCACCACTTTTTTACATTTCTTTCACCTTTCTACTGCATAGGCAGCGGTTTTATTGAGGTTTCCTTTTAAAGGAACACTGTTTTGGGTGGGCAAACGCATTTTTGTCTCAGTGCATGCATTGTTTTAGTTTGGCAGACACGCCGCTAGCTTAGCTTAGCATAATGAATGGAATCCTTTGTTGCCAGCTAGCATGTCGTGAGTAAAAGTGATAAAAAAACTTAATTACTTCTTGTGGCCTGCTTATTCACAACGAGTACAAATAGCAATGCAGATTAAGACTAGGCGATTTCCTAGGCAGATATTGATATGGGCAGGAAGCACTGCTACTTGGGCGCAGAGATATCACACATCCGTCAACATACCGGCGTGAATAGTTGCTAGCTATTTTTCCTATAGTAGACATAGTGAATGGCGATGAACATGGCGGATTTTGTGAGAGACGAAGAGGGTGACTTCTCAGACAGTCAAGATCCAGAAGTTTTCAAGAGGAGCTGCGTGCTGTCATAAAAATTTTAGACTGTATATTAAACTAACCATGTTTTTAACATCTAACCTTATCTAACAACATTCATATGCTTTTGAATTTGAAATGTATGTCTCCCCTTCAGTTGAAAACTTCAGTTGAAAACTAGACAGATGACTAGGTTTGAAAACTCGTGGTACTGTTTCATTTTGCCATACCCCATTCTATAAAAACTAAACATTTTTCTCAATGGAAATTGTGTGAGATCCACCGGCCTTGTTTTTTCTTGGGAGATTCTCTGAGTATTGCTCGAGAACTCTCCTCGCCGTAATTAAAAGCATTTAGAGGACATTTGCTGGAGTCTGAATTATAAGTTACAATTATATGGTTAAACTCGGCTAGTCGATTAGTAGACTCGCTGAAGTATATAGGGAGCTGAAGCTGTAGTCGACTGGGAGACTCGCGGAAGTGTGAACTCAGCTAACATCAATGTAGGCACGCTGGAGTATAAGTTATTCTAGTTAGGTTTAGGGAAAAATCCACTACAGTGCTTTGGATATAGACCGACAGGAGGAGGAGGTTGCGATCGCTCAACAGCCTGAGGATGTGAGGATGAGAGCCAACACGAACTGGTGGTGTGAGTATATGTCCTTTGCTCGTTCTCACAACATTTTGCTATGCAGGCAATTGCCATGTTTGCTGTAACTGTAACTTCTCAAACTCAACACAATCCAAAAGCGAAGATACTCGGTGCAAGTCACGCCGATATGTTGACGGGAGTTGGGGGATTTCAGGTGTTGTGTGATATCTCTGCGCCCAAGTAGCAGTGCTTCGCCTGTGCTTCACCCCAATATAGTCCTAGGAAATCTCCTAGTCTTAATCTATATTGCTATTTGTACTCGTTGTGAATACGCAAGCCACAGGCCACACTTTTTTTTGGATCACTTACTCATTACGACATGCTAGCTGGCAACAAAGGATTCCATTCATTATGCTAAGCTAAGCTAGCGGCGGCGCTGCCAAACTAATGCATGCACTGAGACAAAAATGTGTTTGCCCACCTATCTAAATGTAGGGGAGACGGTGAATAAGCCCTATTTTTAAAAAAAAAAACGGTGGAGTGTTTCTTTAAGTAATGTATTCTGATCTCTGCTGTATGCATAAATAGTTTGAAATTAAAATGTGTTTATTTGGAAAGGTTTGGTCTAATTGGTCAGATTGAATTTCATGTAGCTTTTCCACATTTTTCCATTTTGGTATGCAAAATATAAAATGGGACACTCTTGTGAAATTCACAAACGTGCAAATGAAGACCATGAGACTGCAAGACCTGAGAAAAGAGTTTCTTTTCCAGGCAAACATCTGAGCAAATTTGACAGGGCACACATTCGCTTGTTAAATTTTATCATGCAATTTTAAAAACGGTTTCACCATCTGCTGTAGGCTTCCAGAGAAATGGGCAAAAACTGGGCCATAGACATGTCTCTTTTCTGAAGATAATGGGACTCTCCATCATTTGAAATGATGTCGAGGGTGAGACGCTGAGTCAGTTTTACGTCATCACTGCAGTTTTTAAAGAGCAACTTTGATAGACTGGTGAAAGCTCTACATCAAACATCAGAGGAAACACCCAAGAAAGATATCAGATGCAACTTTTGTTGTAGATGTGGTAAAATATTGACCTGTGGAAAGCCATATAAACATGTTCATAAATGGGAGGGATCTTTAGAATAATCAAAATACATGTTACATTTTACATGAAAACATTCATCGTAATACTTCAACCATTAAAACCCAGTAGCAGTCCAACACAAAGTTTACTATCAGCAGTGGCGGCTCCTGCAAAATCTCTCAGGGGGGGCAAATGTTTGGATGATTGATAAGGATAAGGTCCACCCATGCAATGGATAAATTAACAGCTTAAGCATGTAAAGGCAACTTCACTACTTTAATATTAATGAAAAGTATACTAAATGGAATGAATTAGAAACTTTTTAATAAAATGTGATGCGATCTGGGAATACCCACCACATGGTGAAATTTGACATATTACAGGTTTTGAGACCATATTAAAACTGTGTTCAAGCCCTTTCCAAATCTGTTTTTATTTCTTTTATCGTTTGTCTGTAACAAAGGTTGTGGTTAACTGAATTCGGCTGATCGCTATGATTTTCAGAAACGGAATTTTGATAAAAACAGGTTTAATTAACAAATTAGTTATAAAATAATACAAGGTTTCCATCCCGACAGCAACAATGTATCAGGCAGAATCCATATTTTATATCTCCATATTTTTTCAAAAATTAATGCTATTGGTCACCCTTTACATCTGTCAATGCGTTTTACAAATATTTAACCAATGAAAAGCATTAAAAGAGCTTGGAAATTATTTTGGGGAAAAAACAGGTTTCCTTCGTTTCCTGAAAAGTAACAGTTTTGGACATACAAGGCTTCCGTCCGACAGCAATGATTTGTGTGTGTGTGTGTGTATTACGTTAATTAACATTTTACCAACATTCAAGCTCAAATGGAGTTTGACAAGGGTTTTTGACCAGTAAATGTAATTTTAATCCACTCAGATAGTTTCTTTTATTAAAGATTCCACTAGGTGGCGACAAATAATATTGTTGACTGAATCGTTGACGTGTAGGTTAAAGATTGTTTTGGTGTTCGAATTGAATGTACAAATTTCAAAGTACAATGCTAGGAGTAAAAAAGACTGCTACCATCCTTTCCTAAACTGATTGTAAAAACAAAATGAGATTTTTCAACACTCGAGTATTTAAATGGTCAGCAATAAATACCTCTTTAGACAGCCTCTGCTAGAATTAACTGCGTTCGCCATGACGTTGTTCAAGTTCAACTGGCCTCAACTCGCGAGATGTCCCAACAGTCTCTCTCGCTCTCGCTCTCGTTCTCTTTTTTATTTTTATGTTTTAATCACATTTGATAAAGATATTAAAGTAGTGTTTCATTTTTCTTCTTGTTCAAATTTAAAATTGTTTTCAAATATTATTTGTCACTTAATCTTAAAGATTTTTAATAGTGTATGTTTGTTCCCACCAATCGCTGCACAAGTTAAGGATACGTATGATGACGTAAGCACGTTAGTGCGAGCCCTCCCGGAACCCATAGAGAATGCATTGCAGTGCCTGCAGTTCGGAAAAAAACATCTTTGAATGTAAGTCTATGGGAACACTCTGGGCGATTCTCAGCCAGAGTGAAATCGCCCAAAAAGAGGCGGTACTCCACAGAACGTGACATGACGCTGATTGGACTATATCCAGAGGCAGAACACACAGTGAGTGCTAGCGTAACTCTGTGGTTGAATGAGATTGTGAATGTGATTGAAAAAGTCCCTTTCATACTTTGGTGGTGCGTCGCCCAATCGCCCTAATGAAGAAACCGCCCCTGACTATCAGGCAAAAGTTATTGCATTTGTCTCCTTATCTATAGGCCCCTTTCCTCCGGCTTTTCTTCTTCTTTCCCACGTAGTCAATCATATAAGATTCACATGTGTCTCTGGTAGTGCAGCAGAAAGACGCGAGTCAGTCTTCAGTAGTGTTGGCTCCAGCATGTATCTGAAATAAGATCTCTGAGCGTTTGTGCTGCTGTTGCCACCCGCCACCTGTCAATCCCGCAGCTCTTCCCTGTCAGGTGCTTCACTGGTTACCAAGCAATTGAAGATATTATTCAAGCTGCCATCCACCCAATCTCAGGATGGATTATGTTTACTATTCACGACTTCTGGATATGTTGAGCGCATGTGGAGAATTCGGGTCTGGATATGTTCATGCATGCATGATGCCGACTAATTGGTAATTTAGCTGTTTTTATCCAAAGTCTGACTAGTTTTTTTTAAATGATTTTATCAAGGAAAATATATAAAAGCATAGTCTTTATGGCATTGCTAGCTTTTGATTTATCATCCAGACTTTATTTACATGTATAAAATGTATTAGGGCCCTATGATTTTCGCGATGTGGAAAACACAGACGGAATTGTGAAATCCAGTCATTAAAAAATGGAATTTACTGTATAATGCGGAATGTCGCGGAATTTGTCAAATCTTTGATGAATGAATCAAAAGTAGGTCAGAAAAAATAAAATAATAAAAATGGAATAAAAATAAAATGAATTTCATTAGGCTCTACATCATGTATTCATAGTTTCACACTACGTATTTTAATAAAACTTTTTTTTAGGTGTTTTTTTTTTAATTGGCAAGGCAAATTTTTTGGTAACACTTTACTTGAAGGGGTGTGCATAAGACATGACACCTTTCGTAACCATGACATGACATAAGTCATAAATATGAAGGAGGGTTTATGCATGTTTATGACAACTGTCATTAAGTGTCATTCACTCAATAATGACATTTTTAATGCAAATATGACATTGTTTGAGATGTTTTTGTTATGACATCTTGACATAAACCATAACATCATAACCTGTCAGTGTCTTTGTCATGACAACTTGACATTAAATTAACTGTCATGTGGTTGGGTTAGACATTGGCTGTCATGAGGCCATTATAACTGTGTCATTAATATTTTTCGTGACCTCAACTACAGTGGTACAAATTGAATTTTGTCATTAAAAAGTTATAATGGCTTCATGACAGCCAATGTCAAAACCAACCACCTGACAGTTTAATGTATTATTAACCAATAAAGCTAGGTGTTTTCTTAAGTTTGATAATTAATCTGCTGTGTCATGTTTATGACAGGTTATGTTGTCTTAGTAATGTCAAGTTGTCATGACAAAGACACTGACAGGTTATGATGTATTGGTTTATGTCAAGATGTCATAACAAAGACATCTCAAACTATGTCACATTTGCATTAAAAATGTCATAATTGAGCGAATGACACTTAATGACAGTTGTCATAAACATGCATAAAACTTCCTTCATATTCATAACGTGTGTCATGTCATGATTATGAAGGTGTCATGTTAGTCTTATGCACACCCCTTCAAGTAAAGTGTTTCCAAATTTTTAAATTTTCTAAGATTTATTTTATGTTCTTTAAGCTTTATTTCAACCAACAGAAATTATTTTTAATGGTTTAGTTTTGGTTAACAATAACAGCAAGAATGGGTATTAGATTTTCCCATTTTTTGGGAAGAATGCAGAGAATGCAACTATTAAGCATCACTGGTGAGTAAGGATGGAAATTTCTGGACTGTATCTGTTGTGGTTATTTGTCCACCCGCTGTTCTACAGAGATGAGATGTAGTTGTGTGTTCACATCTGGAGTGCCTTTGTGACTAATAACCAACTGGGTGGAATTGAATTGCATGCACAGGCCTCTGAATCCGTGGCGGGTCTCCATGCACCGGCCGCTCTCATTAGGATGGAAATGGGAGTCACAGTATCTGCAAGTCTTGGGGAAGAGGTCAGAGAGACGGATGGGCCGATACTGAACCTAGAGCCTGCTTTTCCTTTATTCTGAGTTTACTGGCTGTGCATTGCGCTTTTGATTATGTGTAGGAAATGGAAATGAGATTATTCCCCATCACGCCGCAAAATACACCGGCATTGTTAGAAATTGAAAATTGCAGCATCAAGCAATATCTTGCTGCCCTTATTTCATGAAATGAACATAATATATATTGCATCTTGACCTGAAATTGAATCAGACTGTAGATTTATTTGAAATGATGTTTTCTGCTGTAGAGCTATTAACTATGAGCAAGATTCAAGATCTCGCTCAGATAAGTGGAGCATGCGTATGATTCACTGGCGTTTTGTGACTTATGTCTTCTCAGCATGAGGTATACTTGAAATTCACAAACCTTGTGGGAAACTCTGCTGGAAACAAATCTCACAGCCTCATGCAATGATCATTTTATCTTCAAAAGGAGGTGCAATAGCTGCAAATTAGATAAACATTGTTGTCAGGTTGAATTGTATTAATTTTGTCTAAAATAGCTGTCAAAAAACAAAAAACATTTGGTTTTCAAAATCCGGGAGATTTTTCTTTTTTGGGGGGGGGGGGGGGGGGGGGGGGATTTTTTCCTATTTTTAATCCTATTTATTAAAAATATATTAAATATTATTAAATAATTGTTATATGAAAAAATATTTTTAAATAAGTTTCAGTTTTCCTACGTCTTGAAACGTTCAGGTTTATAAATGGGGGTAATCTTTGAAGGATGAACAAATAATGTTATAATGTTTAGGTCATCACATTAAAAATAACATTTAAATATAGGCATATATTTATATATAATATTTAGATAATAGTTTAGTTTTGAAGTGCTGGAAAAAGATGTGTGAAGTAGGCTACTTGAAAGCATTTCACTATTCCAGCCAAACTTTCATGGCTACAGTGTGTTACTATATTAAATCCATGGTGAATGTTGCTGATCTGTGGACTTAAAGCCTTTTAACTAGATCATTCACGGCACAATGTTTCTTCTGGTTTCCACGTCAGTGCTGTTTGATCTGATAGAGAGATGCACAATATAATGAGTAGCGCAGTTTCGTTCTGCTTTCATTACGTTTGCCATTTGATGTTGCGCAACGTTGTGGTGGTCGCGCCAGCGCGGATTTTGTCGGCAGGGAAAAAGGCCAAAGGAATCGTTCGGTTTGCGTACTGAAGCGGAAGCCTCGTACCGAAACGGTTCTGGCAACTGGTCAACATTAGACAAACATATTGGTCCGATTATTCATAAAGGAGGGCCATGCGAATTACGGGAGTTTCCCGGGAGAAATAACAAACCGGGAGGGGTCCGGGAGACAGGGCTAAAAAACGGGAGAAACCCGGGAAAAACGGGAGTGTTGACAGGTATGCACCAATGTTGTCATAAGGTTAGAAATCAAAAACTGCCATGTTGTTGCTGTGATTTTTATTTTTAATTTAAAGTGTTGCAATCATATGATTTTCATGAAATTTGTTTAGTTTTTATTAGTAGAAGCTTAATTAAAGGGATAGTTCACTTTGAAATTAATTTTTGATGTGTTTTAGCTTACCTCAAGGGCATCCAAGATGTAAGTGTCTTTGTGGCCACAGTATTTTCAATTTTGATATTTTTAGGTCAAACCGTTCTTGTCTGTCAGTCATATAATGCAGGCAATAGGGGTCCACCTCAAAGAGCATACACAGAGAAGTTCAAATTAAACATGATTTAATGACTCGTAAACGTAAGTACACATTGATGACCTAAGACACGAAATGAGTTGTTTTTGTGAGAAAAGAACAGTATTTATATAGTTTTTACCTCTTGTAAACACAGCCACGTCCAAGTGATCTGAGATCGCGAGCGCTTCGTTCTTTTCCGGAAAGCACCGGAAGTGAAACCTTGCGCGTGTACGTCACTCATTGTTTACACAGAACAGAGATTGTAGGTAAGACTGCTAATTAAAAGGGTACTAATTTGCGCTTATCCGGGATGTTTAAACCGTTGTAAATGAAAACAATTACAAAAAAATAAAACAATTGTACGAGTGACGTACACGCGCGAGGTTTCACTTCCGGTGCTTTCCGGAAAAGACCGAAGTGCTCGCGATCTCAGATCACTTGGACGTGGCTGTGTTTACAAGAGGTAAAAACTATATAAATACTGTTCGTTTTCTCACACAAACCACTCGTTTGTGTCTTAGGTCATCAATGTGTACTTACGTTTACGAGTCATTAAATCATGTTTAATTTGGACTTCTCTGTGTATGCTTTTTAAGGTGAACCCCATAGATCTGCATTATATGACTGACAGACAAGAACAGTTTGACCTAAAAATATCAAAATTGAAAATACTGCGGCCACAAAGACACCTACATCTTGGATGCCCTTGAGGTAAGCTAAAACATATCAAAAATTAATTCCAAAGTGAACTATCCCTTTAAAGGTTTGCAGTATTAGTACCTAATTTAAATTAGACCAAGATAAGAAAATGAATTAACCCTTAGTAAATTAATGAAACAATATAAGTTGAACCTAAGACAATTGAGGCGTGTTTAAATAATTAAACAAACCGTGGATAATATATGTAAGAACATTTAGTTTATCAAACCTAATTAATTAATATGACCTAATCCAACTAGTGTTTTGACCCAATGAACATTGTCTGTAACATTTTTTTTTAATTAAATTAAGGGTAATCAATTTGAGTGTAATTGAATGTGACATGAGAGAAAGACTCTGCCTTAAAATAGTCAATAACTATACAACACACGTGTGATTTTGCACGTACACATGCGATTGTCTGAGTCTTATGAAGCAGGTCTTTTTAATGCATCTGTTCATACAATCATGAATCAGTAATGATTTTAAATCGACCTGATGTCAAACTCACTGAATTGGTCAAAATGACAGATTTAGCTTCCTCGAAAATCGAAACCGATGACCTTGGCGTCTAGCATTGTGCTTTACTGCTGAGCAAACAGTTTTTTTCAACCATGAGATGCAAGATAAGAGAGTTTGAAACTTTTCTGCAATCTTACTGCCATGCGTATTACTCCGCAATTAATTCAGCAATCCTTGTCCCAACACAGGGCTATATTTATTACATTTGTAACAGTGCTGTTTTGTCCATGGGAGAACATGCATAAGGAGGATATCATAGGCATGAAATAACTGCATCACTTGTGTATCGAGATGAAAAAAAAACTTTTCTTTCTGTTTGTCACCACTCAAACATCACACTAGCCAAGTTTCCATCCACTAGTCAATCGAATTATCTAAAGTTCGGTAAAAAAAACTCATGCGAATAAAGCTGGTGAAAGTGTGTTTCCATCCAACGGCTTTAAAGCGAATAAAAACCTGTGTGTAATGACGTCACATGCTGTTTTGCGATCAAATTAGTATATCAAATTGATTTGAGACATTTGAAGGTGTTTCAATTCATTTTCGCACTGAATTGCACAACATTCAAGCTAACATTTGCAAACAAAGTTTTGCTAGGCAAAATGGATCCCGCCATAATAACGTTTCCATCAGCGTTTATCGCATAAGCCGTATTTCCATCAAGATAAAATCCGATGAGACCGAACGCATTTCATTTGAATCGATATTCATGAAATTAATTCGAATTTTACTGTTTCCATAAGGCATTTTCATTCGATATCACTTAATGCAGATAAAAACGTGTGGATGGAAACATAGCTACTGACACACTCGCAAAGCCTGTTTGTTCTCTCTGATGTTGTTAATATGATTTGATTTGTTTAAGGTTCTAATAAGATTAACATTTGGACTCCCTCAAGATAATTACACAGTATATGAGTCGATAGATCTGTTCATTAATGTGTGTGTCTGAGAGGAGAGGGTCAGCAGTTCAGGAGTCAACTTACAAAATATCAATGTTTCTGAGACATGGCATTTGTTTCCGTTGAGAACCCTGAATATGTCTCTAATTAGTGCCTTGCAGGAAACACTATAAACTTCCAGTATTTTCCTAATGACAATCTTTCTTGATAATTAGCTGTAAGTGGAAAAAATGTACTTGTAGATTCATGTTGTCTTCGGAGGCGAACGCAGTTTCTGAGAAATGCGACAAATGCATTTCTGGAAAGTCAATGAGATGTTTTACACAGAGACAAACGACTGCTAATAGCACATCTGAGTGATCTTATTATGTAAAACTGCCAGTCATCTCAGAACCGCTCATTTAGTCTGACCTCTTAATTGCTGTTTCTTTTGAAATGGTTTAAAATGTTTGCGACCAAATTTGGAACAGATCTAATCACAGTTTAATGCCCTGATTTATTTCATTAAATAAAATTATTTTAATAATAAATAAAACAACATTTAGATTTAGCCTAAATTAAGCTGTCATTCAGTTGGGAGTTAGTGTGAGAAAAATATTTGTTTTGGGTGTTTTCCTCATGTATCCCATAAATCATTAACTTGCAGAAAACAGGTAATTAATAGGATGCCTTTTTTTCCATTTATGAAAAACACCAGCATAGATTATTTATCTATTTTTTCCAGCATTTAAAATTATAAAAGTCATATTTCTTGATTTACTTCAATATCACTTATCATCATAATCTACCTTTAAATATGTTTCCCTGCAAAGAGCACTGATGCCTTTTATTTGTATGGATAATTGATGTCATGTTTCTGTTGCACATCAACACTAGCCGCCTCAAACCTTTAATTCTGAAGTACATGCACAAAGAGAAAGGGAACATTTGGTTTTACCTTCAGATATATGGAGAGAAATGCATTTAATTCTCCTATCTGCATAAATAAAACCATGAGGATGCATGTGTCTTAAAGGATAATTCCGGTATTTATCACTTTGAGTGTATGTTCTAGTGTGTTTTGGATGAACTAGAGTGGTGGACACAGAAATGTTGACGATGGGTCCTGTCTCGACTTTTTGACTCTTTTAGAATCGCCTCTGAGCGCTTCAGAGTGGCTGTCTATGGGCATGCACAAACATGTGCTTAAAACAACCCTTAACATTCGTTTTCAAAACTGTGCAACTCACCGAGTGGTTAGTGGTGTTTGTTGATGTTCCAAAACAAGTAGCGTAGCGAAATACAGTTTCTGTCGTGTTTTATTTGGCATTTTGTAAAATCGCATTGATGCCTGTTGGAGGACTCAGTGATATTACTGCGCTACCGGAAACGGAAAAGGGGTCTGTTTACGTTTGGTTGTAGTCTTTTCGCTCGGTTTCTCCGTCTCTCAGAAGGTCTATGCGCGCTAGACACTGTGTTCTGGTGGTGGATGGGGAGGATGAGATGGTTGAAGCGACAACATCTGAGAACTCAGACATGAGTAAGTACCGCCCAAGGGGGTAATCCATCAGCCGGAAGTTGAAGCCTCGCGGGAGCCGCCATTGTAGCAGATCTTCACCTGCTCTTAGCATTCCATTGACTCCCATTCATTTGGCGTCACTTTGAATAGCTTTACATCTGAGGCATCTTAATTTTGAGGCGACTTCATTTGTCCATTATTTATTTCTAAAGAAACACGACAATGTATAAAAGGCTCCATTACTTTGTATCTTACGTTATGGCCCCGTAGAAGCCGTTTTGTAAAAAATAGGCTAACGATTGCATCATAACCACGCGACTTTCTGGCGCACAATAGAGACATTACCATATAGACAGGAGGAGAAGCTCGCATGCAATCTTTTACTGTCTCTGAGGCAATCGGGGGACATAGAGGCTTAAAGTCAAGGGAGAAGCCAATAGATAGAGAGTCCATAAAAGCAATGGGACAAAATATTTCAACAACGTTTTTGAGGAATTAGGTGATTCAGATTTGTCTTGCCAACGCTACTAGAAGATTTACAACTGTCAGACTGTCGTCACGCTCAGTTTGAGCCTGCGCAGTCGCTCAGTCATCAGACAGGAAGTGCAATAATCGGGCTTCAAGTCTTCTCCGTTGAAATCAATGGGGTCGCTGTGTCCATTTCTTTTACTGTCTATGGCAGTGGTTCCCAACCCTGTCCTGGCGCCCCCCCAACACTGCACGTATTCTTTGTCTCCCTAATCAAACACACCTGATTCAACTCATCAGCTCATTAACCCGTGTGATTTTGAGCTGATGAGTTGAATCAGGTGTGTTTGATTAGGGAGACAGAGAATACGTGCAGTTTTGGTGGGGCGCCAGGACAGGGTTGGGAACCACTGGTCTATGGTACCGCCCTTTTATACTGGCTATTAGGATATGATTGGATAAATGAGAAGGTAATACATGATGACGTGAACGATTGAGTCTTCCTGGCAGAACTTGCGCTAAGCTTCATTTCCACTATAGCAAATAACACGGATTGAAATCATACATTGCGCCGATATATTTGTTTTTAATCACCAACACCACTAACCACTCGGTGAGTTGCACAGTTTTGAAAACGAACGTTAAGGGTTGTTTTAAGGACATGTTTGTGCATGCCCATAGACAGCCACTCTGAAGCGCTCAGAGGCGATTCTAAAAGAGTAAAAAAGTCGAGACAGGACCCATCGTCAACATTTCTGTGTCCGCCACTCTAGTTCATCCAAAACACACTAGAAAATAGACTCAAAGTGCTAAATACCGGAATTATCCTTTAAAGCAACACTATGTAACATTGTTTACCTTAAAATAATGTTTCCAAAATCTTAGTGCTTCATCAAGTCGTAACAGGGTGAAAGGCACTTCTGCCATCGCCTGACGGGGTCTGTATCGCTTTTACTGGCACTATGTAACTTCGGGGTTTGGGTAGTAACCCGACAACAAAAAAGAACTACAAAACTCGACTGCTTTACGTCAAGCGCTACAATAGTCATTATTTAGTTTTTCTTCATTTCTGATGTCGCAATACATCATCCTTTCATGAAATCATGTAACATACTCTACCTTGTCTGTGGACATCGTTCATTCTAAAGCCGGTGCTGGGTAAACAGCGAGCGTGCGTGCAACGGTAGGCTAAATTATTTACGACAGCGGCAATGAACAATTTCGTTTCCAACCAGTAGGGCGACCGAAGAGGAAAAGTTCCATGGTGTTACTTTAAGTGTAGTTGTGATGGGTCAAATGTAAGCTGCCTACGCAAAGGCAACAAAGTTGTACTGTCTAACAGATGCCTCATTCTAAGGTGGCATAGCATGTGTCTTTCACAGAAGGCAATCCCAGAATGCATTGTGATGGTCATCCATAATGGTAAGAGAAATGTTGTAGTTGTAGCTTAGGTGTAATCATTTAAAGGTTTAATTGAAAATGACTAGGATCACAGTGTTGTGCTGGAGTTAAGTGCTTTGCTCCTGGGAACAAATTATTAATATGCAAGTTGCTTTGAATAAGACAGCATTAGCTAATAACTTTATAATAAGTTACTAATCTAGAATGTAACATGTATAGGTCTTATGTATTAATTCAAAAACCCAGTCGAGCTGTTCGCATGGCTTTTTTTAGCTTCACATTGCCTGTGGTAATGTCAGTATAAGTCTAGAATGACAGATAATTGTGTCCACTACAATAATATTTTCTGTCATTTACAGTGCCTGATAAAGTTCCCTTGGCCATTGGATTTAAAATATCCCCACATCATCACAAACCCTTCTCCATACCTAGAGATTGGTATGGGGAACTTTCCATAAGATCGTCTCTCAATGCAAATCAAACCAGCTATTAGGCTAACTGAAATAAAACCATGCTAATGTCTAGGTATGGTGAACGGTGTGTGATGATGTGGGCCGATTTTAATTCCAAAGGCCAAGGGAGCTTTATCAGGATGCATAGTATCCTAAATCCATGAAATAACTGGCCTTTAAAATTAAAAATATGCCTGCCTCTATAGGAATTTAACATAGGGGTGTCCTGACTTATGCCCCCATGGAAGAACATTTATTTATTTACAATACATTATTCATTCACAAAGAAAATTGGTGTCCTTAAAGTTTGGATTTTTCCTCATTTTTTTAATTAAGGCATTAAGATCAATTTCCAAAAGATGCTTTTTTTATTCCTCTTTTTAGTCAACTTTAGCATGGGTGTGTTTACTTATGCTAAACTCTGTATGATACTGTTTTATAGGTTTTAAAGGGTCTGTCCCAAATGGCACACTAAGCCCTATAAGTCCTACAAGTCTACACTTTAATGATGCAATGCTACATAAACTAGTGATGCAAGTCTCCATAAACTGCACACTCCACCAAGGACACATAGTGGCTGCAAAGGAGGCACTCGTGAACACCTTTCTGAAACTAAAATGACAAATGGGACAGGGCTGGCTTTTTGGACTTGTGGTTATTGCAAGAGCACAAGTGTGTCATTTGGGACAGGGCCATATGAAAAGAGTGCATTAGTCCTCTTGAATTTGAGTCTACTAGAATACTTATTAACAAAATAAAAGCTATATAATTAGATAATGTACTAAGAGTAAATTTAGAGTCCTTTGTTTTAATGCATCTCGGAAGCCTTGGGATGTAACTGTTGTTTGATTGGCCGATTGTGGGATTTTTTTTCTTTGATTGGCATGATAGAGTTGTAATATAAGCTCAGAGGCCCATAAAAGCATAAATCTTGTATTTTTGTCTGAGCCTTTGGAGAGCAAAGCCACTAGAGTGAAGAGAATCATGTATTCCCCTCCCCACTCCCACAATATAGCACATCAGGGCTAAATTATTTAACCTCAGTGCCAGAACGTGACATCTGTAAGCTTGAACCCGAACACAAGATGCTTTCATATGCACAGTACATATTTCATATTACTTGATCTCTGAGGTAAAGAATAATTACACACTGTTGTTGTGATGCATATAGTGATTTTCAAATATTGTTTTTGGATTAACTGTAATAGCTCAGGGCTTCAGCGGGGCTCAAACTAGCATTATTAAGAAAAGATTTGATGGCTAAAGAGATAAGGGAGAGCATGATTCAGTGGAAATAAGCAACATGTAGTGTAGTATGAACTGTTGAGTTGATGTAATTTTTGAAGCTAAAATATTTCTCGTGTCCTAGTTTACTGCCCTGAGATCAGTCCTTAGTTAGGGTGAATTTCTGAAGCCATGTTTAGGGTATGATATCTGAAGAAGTATGATTACTGACATCACATGAATTGGTACAGATGTAGACAGGCTTGTTGTCTTTCAGTCCAAGTGTTTCTAAGTCTCCACAGGGTATAGATATTTAATAATTTGCCCCTAAAGTTGGAAGAATGTGGAAAATATCTAGATGTGGGAGGTGGGATTCATTTGATATGGTGCAATATTTTGCTCTTTCATTTACTCTTTTGAGCATATTGACTACCTACTAGTATCTTGAAAAATGGCATTGATATAGAGGTCTATATGTGCCATGTTTCTATGCAAAAAGACAGTTTTGTTTTTGTGCAAAAGCTATCTGATTTTGCACAGATTGATCCATTATAGATAATACTGTCTGCGGCATGTTAAGGAGAGGTGATCAGGTGTGCATTTTGTTATTGACATTTTTATTAGTCAGTTATTTTTTGTTGTTGATTTAAAACAGAAATTAATTTGCTAGCAATCGCTTCAATCTGTTGCTCCACCATGACAAGAAAACAGATCGTAGATAGGCATGCACCGATATGAAAATTGTGTCAGATAACTGATAAATCTTTATATTCTAATCTAAACTCATATTTTTATATCATTTTTGAGAGCCTGATTCCAAAAACAAAAGTCTCACCATTAAAAACCATATCCCAAGCACACAATTATGATGATATCTCATTATAATGTTCTGTAGCCCATTTGACAGATTTGCGCTGCTAATGTTGCACTTTACTGTATTTTTCTTTTTTGAAATGATATCAATCACATTTCAAACAATTCAACACCATAATGGTGAACAGTGCACATCTGAAGTGTCAGCTGAAGGAAATAATCCATTATTTATCCAACATGACATCATGACTTTTGCGTAAACATACACGCCACTTTCAAGTCAAGTGGCGTGTTATCTATACGCATTTTGAGCTATCCGCGTGTATGCGTGTATATCTACGCCGTTATGTCCGAGTGATTCCGCGTGTATGTACACGCCGTTAAATGTCCGAGCGAAACAAAGAAAAACCTAGATCTACATCTGCCGAGCGATATTTTTTGTCCTAGGATGGTAGGGGAACACATATTAATGGTATTAACCCCAGTGACGGGTAGGTTTAGGGACGGGGTTGGGGTAGGTCATATATTTATATATACAGTAATGTAACGTTAAGTCAACGGCGTTCATAAACACGCTGAAAAGCGATTATGCGTGTTGATAGCACGCCAAAAATGGAAATACGAATTGGCGTGTTATACATACGCAGTTTCATGAGATGGCTTTAACATATCGGCCAAGATTTCTTATATGGCAGATAACATAAAAAATTAACATATATCAGCCGATACCGATATGGTTGCCGATATATCGTGCATCAGATGTCTATAGAGCCCCTAGTGGAAATGATGAGAATGCAACACATTTACTAATGAAGCATCAAATGAAATTGAGCTTTTTGTAGCTAGAAGCTTTTGCATCATTCACACACTTGTGTAGAGTGTGTTTCATGCCTGTCTCATCTTGACTTCATCAAGCTGTCTCTAAAAGTCTCACACACATGAGAATGCCCTTCATTAAGAGTGCTCTTCTCCTTCATGGCCCCGAAATGAAAACGATAATTAACCACCATTTCGTAACGGCCAGACTCAGCTGTTCACGCTCATCTTTTCTGAACAGGAGGATTGTGCACTCGATGCTTTTCAGTTGCACATTTCCTCTGCGCTAATCCATTAAGCCTGTGTTGCGTTTGATGTTTTTGCGGCTGCGGTGCAGAATGTCAGTGCGGCTCACAGAAGCACAGCTCATTATCACGAGTTCCTGCGAATGGAAAGACAACATAAGAAAGCGCTAAACCCAAGGCCTCAATGGACACATTAAAGGAGTCCTATCTTAAGGAATTAGATGATGTATGCTGAATTCGCACCTGATTCTAGACTCGCAAGTCACAACATTTATGTGTTGATATTAAAGGGGTGATGAACTGAGAAATCAAATTTTCCTTGAGCTTTTGACATCTGAGAGGTCATCATATTATAAGAATATCCTGTAAGTTTCAGAACTGAACACGTCCTTGTTAGTCCAATAAATGCTTTTATTGACACCAGCCTCAGCAAACGCCTTTATTATTGTATTATTGCATTCAGCCATCATTTGTAGACTTTAAGGTTTTTATGTTTGAATTCCATAATTAAAACAATCATTTTTTAATTTTGAATAAAATGTTAAAACTAAAGATCTATTTTATGTCATTGATATTTTGTGATATTGATTTATAGGGTGAATTCAGTGTGATTTGGACACTTTTTGCCATTGAGATTAATTAATATATATATATATATATATATATATATATATATATATATATATATATATATATATATATATATATATATATATATATATATGTTTTAGAATGACATTGACCTCATCACCACAATCAGTGAACTTCAAGAGGCTATACAAGACTTATGTCTTCATATTTTCAACCCTCCTGTGAACGCCTTTCACTACCAATTTTACCAGGGGACTGCCAAGGTAATGTTAATTTTAAGTTTGACACAGCAGTTTTGCAATTATTAATTTTTCAAGGCTTTTTCTTTAGGTTCATGTAAATCAAAATCTGCTGTGCAGTAGGCCTACACATGGGAATCCGTCAGTTGATGGGTCCCATTGGCTTCCATAAAAAGCTTAAAGTCTAAAAATGATGGCTGAATGCAAAACTTACTACAATAATAAAATACATTACCTGAACATGTAAACTGTCGGATATAATTACCAGAAGGTTGGCGTGCCCTTTCCGTATAGCCTCCTCTATACATATGTGCAGTTCTTCAAAGTATTCACGCACGCACACTACTCTTTACTAACACTATTAAAGATAATAGGCCTAAACATAAGAAATGTATTCATCTTGTCTTTCTTCTTCTTTGTCTTCTGTAGGGAAAAACAACGAAACTTCAGCAAAGAACCCTTTTTTTGTAAGGAAGGAGGGGTTTCTTTATTGTACATTTATTTGCATGTAGGCCTATGTTTAGTTTACGCTGCGCTGCCAAATAGGCCGCGCGGCTCGGACCATTGAACCGCGCAGATGACATGTCAGCGCGCGCGGCGCGAGCTCTGTAAACCCCCGCTGTCTCGTCCCACTTTTGGTTTGTTTGGCTTCCCATACATAGCTATATAACATAGATGCCTACCTTGTGATGACAAACCGGATCGAGCTACCGAGTGCCTGGTTGTGGAACAAGACAGTCGCTGCATAAGCTTCCTCTGGAGTCCAATAGGAGTGCATGGACAAATTTTATTTTTAATGACGTTCCACTCCAGCTGATGAGGGTAAAACATCGTCCGTCTGTTCGCTTCATTTCACTGAGGATTGTTTTGTAAACAAGACTGGATTTGCAGACAGATTAAGAGTAAAGAGCTGTGCCGTCTATATTGGATCTGACAGGAATGGTGAAACACTGACTCTGGGTCGAACATGTATGAATCATTCCGGTTGCCATTTTACAACATTGGACGTTTTCAAAACAATTTCCCCCACGTGGATCGACGGGTGAGTTGAAACTTTTTATAATATGCAAACTCTCTTATCCACTCACAGCAGTGGGCGTTTACTTCCAAGTCTTCAGTGCGAGACGCCCATAAAAACCGAGCGTTTTTCAGCTAGGCTCAAAACTAGGGTACAAATAGCCTATTATTTATTCATTTTGATATTTTTGAATGCAAAAACCAAGCGAACGTCATAAGTTTACCTCAAACAACAATATAATAAGATTTAAAAAGCCAGTTCATGACCCCTTTAAAGATGACTCTGGGTGGAGAACTAGGGTGGCCATTTCCATTAGGGTTAGGGGGGGGGGGGGGGGGGGGGGGGGGTTTGGTGGGTTGGGTTGGTGCTGAGGGCACGCAACTCTAGCTCTCTGCCGCGCGCTGCACGGTTTGGAGCACATACTGTTCTGTCTCGCATGCGCGGCTCTAGATTCCAAGAGATTTGAACTAATTTACAGGCATCAGAGAGCCGCTATCATTATGCAGGATTTTAAGTTAATAAAAAAAAAAAAAAGTTAATTTTTTTCAAAAATTCAGCGCAATACCAAAAAGGAGGACAAATGAGTGTCCGGCTTGAGGCTGCGCCGGACAGGGGGCTTAAAATCCGGACTGTCCGGCCAAAATCCGGACGTATGGCCACCCTATGGAGAACGCACTTTTAAGCGTATAAATTATGACGATAGCTTATAGTTATGTGACGCACTAAACGCAGCTTACGCTGTGCATTAAGCTGTAATGCGGTGCATTTTGTCTTGGCTCTGTTTGCAGATTTTATTCAATATATTTTTGCAGCTGCTGTGTGGTGTTGAGAATGATTCATTTGACTAAAACAATTTTCCTGTTGAGATATTTGCTATTAAAACAGGGGTTGTTTTTTTCCTTTGTTTTTTTAAATAGCCAGGTTCATTTACATCACAGCATGCTAAAAACATGTATTACTGCTTGCTGTTACTAAGTAAGTGCTATTATAGGAGGGACATTTTATTGGATTAACTTTGTCATTTTTTCTAGACGTATTATTATAATTTATATATTTAAAGGTACACTATCTAAAACATTTTAGGTAAAAATTAACAAAATTGTAATGAGTCAGTACATCATCAATCCTTCTTCCAAAAGGTGTTTTTGTCTTAACCTGATTCACTATGGTAAACCTATTATAAGTGTTTGTATTTTAGACCTGTCGGGATGTTTTTTACGGGAAATTATGTACATCCGTCACTCGTCATATCCGTAAATAGAGATACTCCGGCTACTTTGCCGTGTCTGTGTCTGTCTGTTGACATGGAGCAACCTCCGGGGAATCCCCGTTTTAAGCAAAAGCTGAACAGAGGAGAGTCTGAGGCAAAAAGAGAACGAGACAGAGCTCGTAATAAAACAAGAATCGACATCAGCTGGGCTTTTAGGCTAGAACTGAGGGATTTTAAATGTTGTAAAAGTGACGCAGAGATTGTTTTTTAACAGGTGAGTAAGGTGTGTATTGAACAGATAAATTGTTCTCTAACAGTTCATTGTAAAGCATTATCTATTGTTAAGATCATCATTATGGTTGTTGTAGAGCTGTTCTGGAATTTATTTTCAATGAAGGATCCTGTCTATTAACCCTTAAGACCGCCGAAGCCTATAGAAACTGAAACCAAATGGCTAGCTCAATCATTCTTTTTGCATACAAAACCAGAGATGTAACATGTTCAGATCAAGCCTCCAACATGCCCATGTTGCGTTGTTTTCACCCTCTAATCAATCTGTACAAACTGCGTAATATTCGTTTACAAAAAACAACAACACAAAAAATGCATTGCACGTCTTTCCACACATGTTCTGTAGATCTGCGATTGATATTTACGTCTTCTGATGACTCATTGACGTATCACGTTCTGTGCACTATGACCCCCGGGTGTGTCACATGTTGTGACGTCACACGCTGCGTCATTTGACCATGCGTTTGACTCCCGTTTGACTCCCATTTGCTATATGTTCCTTATATCGTTATTGTCTTTTTACCATCGCTTTATTTTATTATTTCTTTCTCCTTTAGATGTTCACAAATACAAGGACATTCACACACTCACACACACACACACACACACACACACACACACACACACACCACCACCCACAACACACGTGCGCGAGCGCGGGGGCGCGCACGCACGCAGCGTTATGTCTAAACGAAAGTACACGCCTTTTTTTGAATGAGTGTAAAAATGAGTGTATCTTAAAAACTAATTTATGTAAACAGTTCAAATCAATTCTGTATAGTTTTAAATTGTTTTGTGCACGTTTTTCTCATTGACAAGTTTAAAGTTGACATTTATACATTTTTTGTATTGAAGAAAATATGTTTAAAAAAATATCAAAAAATATCTTTTTGTTTATTGCACTTTTGAGATATTTATATAGTTACTATTGATTTATTACAAACATAGCCTTCAAACTGGGAGAGTAAGGATTATTTTGATGTATGGCATATGAAAATGCTCAAAGAAATGACAGCACAGCATGTAAAAATACAAAGATATACTCTGGTGGAATTGTTCTATGGCAGGTCATAAAGGGTTAATGGGTAAAGCTACAGTACCGTCTTCAACTTGTCAGCTTAAGATCCTTTCTATCGAAACTGGTCATATCTCTTTAACCTAGTAACGAATCACTGACTACGTTTACATGCAGCCAATTTTCGGGTTATGGTCGGGTTAAGGTCACTATTCGGGTTTCTGAAACATTAGGAATAACCCGTTTCCATGCGTGAGCAGAGAGAGTTACTCCTGTATACATGGAATTGCATGAATTCCATGTATACATAATATGAGAAAGAACCATATTCATTCGCACAGCAGAGCTGAAGCACAACCAAAACAATGTTTTTCTGCAAAATGCATGCAGTTTTGTGTTTTAACCACTAGTGGGCCAAAATATACATAGTGTACCTTTTAACGACATGTATTGATAGTTTATCATTAACTGAACTGCTAAAATGTTTCTTGTCATAGTATACTGATATTAGTAAAATAGAACACCAGATTAGATATAACTAAAAATATATTATATATATATATATATATATATATATTTTGTTTTACAAGTATTGTCATACAATATCGTTTTTTGTTTAATTAATTGCGTTTTTATGAGCTAAAAGCTGTAACATTATGTTTTTGTCTTCATGGGGTCTGTAGAGGCCGTCTTCTTACACATGGACATTTCTGAACTATAACCTAATATTATTGACCGGTTCAGTGCTTGCTTCAGAGGCATGGTAACATTACTAACTTCCTCCCCTTTGTGAAAATTATAAAACTCTTGACCCTGACCTTTGAACCTCTGTGTGCCTGCAGTAAGCAAAGATGTACATAACGCGCATAAACTTTAACTTTACATATGTATGAGCGTGCAGATGAGTGTGTGAGGAGAGATGGCAGTGACTCTGAATGTAATTGTTCTTTTATGAAAGAAAATTCCTTGACATGCTGAATGCTGATTGAGTTACATACACAAATTTGACTTCCATTGTTACGTGTTTAAATTCCTTCCAGCTCTAATTATGAATATGCAAATGATATATAAAGAATATTTTTTTCCCTGCATTCATGAATGTGTAGTGCTCCAACAGTAGGAGGCATGGGAAGCAACGTATGTGTGGGTGTGTGTGTGTGTGTGTGGTGTGTGCGTGAGTGTGTGTGAGAGATCTAAATATAATTAGTTCTCATTTAAGGTGCAAAGTCTAGGTCAGGGGAGACAGTCGCAAAACTTTTAATCTGAGCTTTGACCCGAGAGATTAAACCGAGCACATCAAACCAACACAATGACAGAGTGAAAACACAATTGAGCTAATTTCACCAAAAAAAAACATTTCACACCAAATTGAAAGAAAAAAAAAACAAAGCTAGCATAGGACCATTATAGTTTATATAGCTAATTTATTTCTTTATTTTACATACCACATACTGTTAGCCATTTTAAATGTCATTCTCAACAATTCAAACAATTTCTTCCTTAAAATGGCAGAATAAGCTGCTATAAAGACTGTACTTTATGCCGTTTAGTCAAAGGTCTGACTCTGTGATATTAATATCCTCATGTTCTCAGTTATGCAGGGATTCTCAAACTATTTTTTGGTCGGCCGAACCCTTTTGATCTGTAATATTTTCAAGTTCCCCCTGAGATTTTCAGTTTTTCATTCCTCAAGTTTTTCAAGATTTTAAATATTTCAATAATTTATCAACGCATCGATGTTCACAGTTCTCTGGTGTCTGTTTATTATTACTTAATATGCAGGTTAACAAATAAAATTGATTAAAATCTTTTTTTAATGTTTTATTTTTATTATGTATTTATGTAATTATGTATTTGTGAACCTCCGTTTGGGGAAAACCTGAAATAATTTAATGCATTCAAGCATTCTATTAGATTATTTTTATGGTAATACAGTGATTGATAAAATAAGAATAAATTAAATGCAATACCACACAATTCCAATATATATATTTTTCAAAAAAAGTTTTTTTTTTACAGAATTATATATAACAGTGTGTATGTATGGTTTGTGTGTATTTATATATAGATATACACACTGAAAAATAACTATATAAATATGATGTAATTATACGGAGACGTATGGTGTGTATGTATTATATATTTATTATATATATGATTCATTCTGTAAAAATAACTATACATTTGCATAGCTATAATGAGAATGTATGTGGTAATAGGGCTTAATTGTCATGAACATAAAACATTTTTATGGATCTAAAATAGGCCTCTTCTTAATGCGAAATACAGTTTCTATTTATTCATTTTTTGTCTTGAGATATGTTCTTGAGATTGTCCCTATCTAAACCCCATTTTCATCTATATTTAACATTGTACACTTGTAAGCACATGATTCATACTATATGTAAATTCCAGGTGTAAACCGTGCATTAGCTGTTCGTTACGGCTTGTTTCTCACATCTTGTGTCTGCAGTTTATTTTGGTGCCCAATTTAACAGGTTTTAGCATTCACACTGCATATATAAGCATGTTCACAAGCCTATTTGTGTTGCCCATGAAAAGGTGGTCTAAATCCACATTTATCAACAGACTCGTTTGCAATATAAACGGTATGAACATAGAAAATTACAATTCTGAAAAGCAAACTATACTCTGCCATTGCGTGACGTCAAAAGCAGCAAACAGGGAAAATGCATGTCCATTAAATGAGCTTTACAAAAAAGTTCTAGATGTTTTTCGTTCATAATGTTTGGTTATGACATCTACCAGCCTACTGTGCTGAGGCTAACTAGCCAAACCACCCTTTGGTCAGAGCAGTGGCCTTTTTATGTCCCTTGCTTTTGCCTTTAGCTCGTCCTGGATGATTTGAGTTTGATTTGGAGTCAGTCGGTTCTCCAGTGAGGTGGTGCTCCTGCAGAAAGCATCTCGAGGTGCCCGACCCATCCATCACCGGCCTGTTTTGTGGTCTAGTGGTAGATTAAGGGTGAGAGGTTCACACGCCTCCACCGCAGCCAGAACACCACACCCTCCTCCAGGAGCGCGCCCGTAATGGCTTTTGAAGCCGCTCTGATTCATTTCTGCTGTGATCAGTAGTGAGGGAGTTTCAGTGAGGCCTGGTAATTGCTTTCCTCTTCCATCTCCTCGTGCCACAGGACGATTAGAGCAGAGGATCACAGCACAACTCTTGAACTTGCCATCAAATCTTTCATGTACTATCTGTTGTGTGTAATGGCTTTGGGAGTAGAGGAATAGACCTAAAACTCTGTCATTATTTACTCACGCTCATGTCACTCCAAGTCCGTATGAAAACAAACGGTTACATATATCTCTCATGCTTCAAAAAGGAAAAAGGGCTAGTATTTTCTGGAATATAACATGCTGTATTTTATCCTGTGTGACTTATAGTCCAAAGCAATTTGCATACTCATTATCATGCTTTTGTTTTGTTTCTCCTGTTCTGAATTGTAAAATAAAATAGCAGTTTTTTTCTATCAGCAGTGTAGTTTTCACCAGGTGCAAATTATTTTCTCTAAAATTTTTAGCTAACTGTGGCTTTGTATATTTGCATTTCTGAAATACTTAACTTAGACAGTTACCTCTGATAACAGAACACTCTAAATTGTAATATGAACTTTCTGTAAAGCTGCCTTGAAATGATTTGTATTGTGAAAGCGCTAAATAACCAATAAATGTAAAGAACAGGTTTTAACATGTAATCTTAAATCATGGCTGATAAACGTCCCCTACAGTGAGCTGTTAACTCGAGTAGTGGATCATTGAGTATGTTGAACTTGAGAACGTTCGTTCTGATCCAGTTGATTTGGTTAAAAACTGACTCTGTGATCCAGTTCTCAAGTTAAAAGCCCCTTGAGGGCAATATAATCAGCTAAATATGAAGATTTGGAATATATTGCATGTATTAAGTCATGGTTCTTTTTTGTAATTTATGGAGATTGACATGTGGAAACTATAATGGAGAGGAGGAGAGGAGAGGAGAGAGAGAGAGAGAGAGAGAGAGAGAGAGGAGAGAGAGAGAGAGAGAGAGAGAGAGGAGAGAGAGAGAGAGAAGAGAGAGAGAGAGAGGAGAGAGAGAGAGAGAGAGAGAGAGAGAGAGAGAGAGAGAGAGAGAGAGGAGAGAGAGAGAGAGAGAGAGAGAGAGAGAGAGAGAGAGAGAGAGAGAGAGAGAGAGAGAGAGAGAGAGAGGAGAGAGAGAGAGAGAGAGAGGAGGAGAGAGAGAGAGAAGAGAGTTAAAATAAACACTGTAATTGAATATTTAAGTCTCGGCTATTTTTCTTTTAAGGATCTAATTGAAAACACTTCACGAGCCTCCAACAGTGCATGCACTCTGTACACATGATTTACATAAATATCACGCTACTCATGAATAAAAAAAACACAGGCAATAAATAAAGCAGTCAATAAATTTATAAATGCACACCCTCATATGCAGAAGTTCAATTGTTTCGACATTTCTGGTATAAAAAATAAATTTACAGTTATAAATAATAATATAGTTTTACATATTATGTTAACAGGATATTTATAAGTGACTTCAGGCATTGCTTTTCCAGGTCATATACTCTGTAATAATAGTAATGCTGTATTATCATTGAGGCTCTGTTTATATGCTTATGTTAGGATTGTACAAGAGAATATCTCTGATTTCAGGAGTCTATGCATCACTGCTTATGCCGTGCATGTTCTGCACAGATGTACACCCATGTATATTTAAAATTTAATCTAATATATGTGTTTTGAGTGAAATGCTCATTTTTATTTCACTCGAGATGCATCGTTCTTCACATTCTGTGTCATTGCATTGCATTGCGTCGGATTGGGGTCACGTGAAACAATTATATAAGCTTACGTTAATGTTAGTATATTTGTCACAACTCACTGATAATGTGTTATTTTACACAATTGCACACAATTGTGGATGCATGTTGTGGCCAAAGAGTAAAGAAAGTTCTCTTACCAGACTTCCCAGAATTAGATGTTGTAGCGTCATTTAAGACAGATGGTGTTCATATGCAGATAAATGAAATGCAATAAAAGCACAATCACTGTTTGAGCATGAAAGGCTCTTATATCAGTCACTCATACACTGATTTAGAGCGAGTGACCAGCAATATATCTTCATCATAGCTGAAGTAAGCAGAAATGAAGAGAATTTCCTTCCCTCCGGGAGCGTGTCTCGTAGCCGAGGGCCCCGATCACAGCAGATGGCCCTATTAGGCAAAAAAGGAGGATTTATTTAGGACTCCATCTTGAAGAAGGACGAAAGAGCCATGCATTCAGAGAGATTTCCCTTTCTTCATGCTTTCAAAGACCTCTTTCAGTTAGCTCTGCGATTAGCTTCACACTCATTTTTTTTCTTTTATCAGGACTGCGGCTGGAACTGCATAATTCAGGGGGAAAGAGAAGAATGTGACATTTATTGGTGACGTGTTTGAATGGAAGAAAAAGAGCTTACTGTCACAGATTCTGAGGACTTGAGCTGACAAAAATGTTCAAAACTTTGAGTAAAAACTAATTGGAGTCTAAAGGCAAGCCTCTGTCTCGATCTGTGATGAATGATAGAGCATTTATGATGGAGAGCACAGCCATCGCATGCGGATCTGTTTCCAATCTCACAAGACAGTATTTTAAGGCCAACTCACACTGTCAACATCCACCGGATCCGTGAATTAACCCTGTTAGCTTCTGTTTACCGGTCTAAGAATGTTTAAGCAATATGATATGATTTTAACAAACCCTGATGTGTTGGCTTAGCAATTTATGTGGATGTGGAGGATTTTTAGATTGCATGAAACACTCAATGCAAATCTATTTCTGCTGCTGTCCTTCAACTGAATTCTCAACAAATTGGTTGTAATGATAAATTAAATCTGTGCATTGTCAAAATCTGTTAAGGGATAATGGAACAACTGTCTTAAAATTATTTACAACAGCATCTGCATTTTAAAATTTTTTGTCATAAGAGAGAATAAAAACAACTGCTGACTTCCTGATTTGAATATTTTAAATAAAAAATAAAAATTTAGATAATTTTGGTAATAGATGAACTAAGTGATCTTGAGATGTGTCCCTGTAGTCGTCTGATTTGACTCTCAGATGCTGATGTAGTTTAATATGACAGGTGATTTTTATAAAATGTAGCTTGAACGTTAGTTGTTTAAAAGATTAAATGTTGTTTAATTTTCCAATAAAAGATGATACATTTTTACATCATTTGTTACATTTAATTACCCCAGCTTTGCAGATTTGAGATACTGTTTTGAAAATGTTAAACGTGATGTTACAATGTTAAAGATGTAAGTTTAAGACGGTGAACATGACTGTTTGATTGTTTCCCAACATTAAACTTTCAGAAATTGTTCAGACGTGTTTGTAGCGAGCCGATCTCATGAAAGTGCGTATCAATACCACGAATGTTATTTCCGGCGTTCATATGGTAAAATTGTGTGTGGGACAGAGACGCATTGGTGTGCATTTTCAAATTGCGGTGATACATGACACATAAACCACTCCCTCCTTTATCTCTCTTTTCGGCGTAGCTAATATACTGTAAATAAGCTTTACATATAAATGTCATAGATATGAACCTTCGTAGTTATTAACACTTTATAGAACGAATGGTTTTCGGTAGCATATGAACTACTAAGACGGATCCTATCCGCAGATCGCTCATTTGGTATGTCAAAATTAGGCCTTTTGGTAATCTCAATTACGAATCATATGGGCTGCCATTTCCTGTAAATGACTAAAATGCGGGCTCATTATAAAATTTGTACTTCAGAAATATTTGAATTGCATTTATTTAGCTGTATCAGGAAAGGACAAGGCAAAAAGCTCAGTTTCCAAACCTTGGCAGTTGCGTCTGCATAGTCTGCATAAAGAACTGAATTCATGTTGCGATGTGGAACATTCTCATCTTCAAATCTCATGGATCATGACAGTATAGAACTGGAATGTAGCGTTAAAGGTACCTAACAACAGTACTGTTGCAAATTGTCCTTTACTGAAATTTTTATCTTTAAAGCTAATGAATAAGCGCTGTAAGCTGCATTATTGGTTTGAGACATGGAGTGGGTAAAAAATGATTTTTTGACCACTTGATTAATTTTTTTTTGTAGAAAGACTTTTTTAAAAGATTTCGTTAGTAAAATTGTATCTTAATTTTTAGTTTTTATAACAATTGCCTTGATTTTTACATATAAATTAAATCAATTGTATTAAGACCCGCACGATTTACTTCAATGCACAGACTACTTTGACAATGTTTCCCAACAGAGTGAAATTACAAAATGTAATTGCGATGATTTTTTCTCAAACTTCTTTTTTTACACTCAGAATTGCGGAATAAAGGTGGAATAGGCAGGTTAGCTTATCACATGTTCGAATTGCCTTTAGATAGTAAGGCCTACAGAGATCGGTTAATCTGTAGAAAGTGATTTTTTTATTCAATGGTTTCAAAAATTGCGTGATATTAGAGTGTAAGAATATAGCTTGACAATTCCGACCTTTTTGTCACAGGATTTGAAATTTACCTATATCAAGCAAATCCTTTTATTACGCAATTTGGGGAATATAAATGGAACAAATCATTCATGATTATCTAAGTCCCAATGGTTCGTGTTCAACTAGTCACATTATTGAGAATATGGGAAAGAATAAAATGGCAAAAAATGCAATGTGACTTTATTTCGACGCAAGTTTACTTGTTTTCTTCGTAATTTCTGAATATTTGCAAGTTGGAGAAATAAAGTCAGACATTGTGAGTTGTAAATGCGCAATTGTAAAGATATAAAGTGCAATTCATCTTTTATTGTATAGTGATCTATGGGGAAACAAGCTTTCTCAAACTTAGCCTAGACTGCCCTATTTAATTAAATTAATATAAAGTGTCGATTTTTTTTTTTTTTCCCTTCATCAAAAACCGATAATGTTTATAAGTGGTTGTATATCAAGCAGGGATGCGTTTGTTTGCATTTTGTTTTGCGATTTCACCGGAACGAATAGAGAATCTCGGCAACAGAGTGAAGCGCGCGTCCTGAGTGAAGATCATTGTGGCGCGTGCCACAACAGAACACTGTATCCGCGCCACTGATCGCAGAGGCAACGAGCACATGATCACTTGATTAAAACAACAACACATGTTAGCGCTAGATCACCTCTTATTTAACAAACGAACGAAACGAATGCTCTGCTAGTTAACTGGAGATGTTTTACTTGTACACTACATCCGTACCGCGAGATGTTTCAAAAGTGGTGGGGACAAAATCGACCCTGGCAAATAGTGGTGGGGACATGTCCCCCCGTCCCCCCCGTAAATGACGCCTATGGTTATTTTCTCGCGCCATTTATATGCCAAAAACATTTTTTTTGCGTTTATATGATACGCAGTTTTCGCGTGCATATGATACGCACTTTATGGCGTGTAATACGCACGCACCCCCTCCTCCCCCCCCTCCCCCTAATCCTAACTAACGGGTTTTCAGTGCGTAGCATATACACGCAAAAACCATTTTTGGCGTATAAATGGCATGAGAAATAACATTCGTGGTATTGATACACACTTTCATGAGACTGCATTGGTTTGTAAGAGAAGTGTGAACCCACTTTTAGTTGTGTTTCCAACACAAGTGTGTTGCAAAGAGTAGGAGACACAATTATTCTGCCTTAATTGTTTTATCTAAAATTTAGAATTAGACTATTTCACCCAGTACATTTGTGATTGCTCAACATCACTTCTGAGTCTCTAATGAAAAAAAGCTCAGTTTCAAACCTTTTCTGAGCAACCAATCTACATAAGCTACATCTATTAACACCTGACATTCATTTTTTGAATGTGAAGTGTAAAAGTTTAATTACATTAAATGTCATAGGAGAATTTACATACTAGATAATAAAAGTAGGTTAAATACTAGATAATAAAAGTACAATCACATTTTGTAGTGGTATTATATTTAGCTAGTATCATGTTTTAATGCTTAATATTTGAAACAACCCTAACAATTCATTAACCTTCATCTCACCTTTGGGGATTTTAGACACGCTAGACACGCTAAAAGAAGATATGATTTGTTTGAATATTCTATTAAATTTTAATTCTTAAAGATAAGAGTTTGTGGGGAATTCTACATATTCTAACTGATTTCTTGAGTTTGAATGTTTATGCTTAAAGAGATAGTTCACCCAAAATATTAATATTAACATCATTTACTCTTACATTTATGTTGTACAAATCCAAACATGAAGTTTTTTTTTTCTTAACAATGTTAGTAACCAAACCTTTGACTTGACTTCCATTGTATGGATGGATAATTAATTTCTCAAAATATCTTCTTTTGTGAAAAAGTAAAAAAAAAGATAAAGTTTGGAACGACATAAGGGTAAGTAAATCATGATAGAGTTTTCACTTGTTTTTGCGAACTATCCCTTTAAGTATTTTTAGTAAATCCGGGCCCGGACCAGGAGATCTTAGTAGTTTATGATGTGTGTAAGAACCACAGTGCAGTTCATTAACACCAGCTCTTAAAAGACTCTCACCTCCCAGTCCGGCAAGAGTGTGTAATGGGAACTTGGCTCATGTTGCTGTTGAACTTGAACCTTTTCCAGCGTTGCAGAAGTGTGTCTCTGTGACGGATCATCTGCGGTGTGAAGTTCGCTGATGCAGTCTCCACGACCATTGTGAGTCATGCTGGGATTTTAAAGAGCGTTGATAGTCTGCCCTCTGAGAAAACATCCCATTTCATTTAATGATGGTTTGAGGGGAATCGTAAACATGGGAACAACATCACTTCTCTCATTGTCCGTTATCATTCCCAAGCGGTTCTTCCAACTACTGTTTTCCCATTTCCTCACGCCAACCTGCATATCGAAGCACTGATCCGGGCAGATCTAATGGAGGAGCAGATTAACCTGTAGGAGAAGTTGTGTTCACTTGTTTCTTCTTGGCTCAAACTTTCTGGAATATCTTGAAGTGTAGGAGAAATAAATCACACGCAGCAGCTTTGACTGATGGCAGAGGATGTAAATGAATGATCAGTTGTTCTGTCGAATGTGATTGTGTGTGAGAAGACCTGCGGGCATGTTCACATTTCATCACGGACTGCGGCTGTTCGGATGCCAGATTTGTTCTGCGGGAAGAAGAACTTTCCCCGTTCAGATAGTTTCCGTCGGTCTGCACTGCTTGTTTGATTCATAGTTCGTGATCTCAGCGATTGTGCTTCAGTCTGTATTATAGAGTCCGGATCAGTGTTGGGGAACATTGTATAGTTACATATTATAAAATTGTGCTACATAATAAAATTGCATTGCTACTTTTTTTATAGAAACGGATTTTAATTTTACTTTGCGTCACCGTCAGCTTATACTCAGAGACTCTTTGGTTGCTAGCATTTTTATTACATTTTTTCAAGATAATTATATATTTTTAAAATGAATGCTTAAAATAAAATAATATAATAATTAGTACTACTGTCAAATCAATTAATCACGATTAATTGCATCTAACATAAGTTTGTGTTTACATGCATAATGTGTGTGTGTGTGTGTGTGTGTGTGTGTGTGTGTGTGTGTGTGTATATATATATTATTACATTTATATGTATCATACATATGTCTCTGTGTGCATGTCTATGTATATATGTTTAAGTATATATATACGGTATGTTTAAGTATATATATATATATACACATACATACATACATACATACATACATACATACATACATGCATGCATGTGCACACACACACACACACACACACACACACACACACACACACACACACACACACACACACACACACACACACACACACACACACACACACACACACACACACACACACACACACACACATATGTTGGTGCAACAGCATTATGAGGACTCTCCATAGGCGTAATGTTTTTTATACTGTACAAACTATATATTCTATCCCCCTACACTGCCCCTGTCCCTAAACCTACCCATCACAGGAGACATGCTGCATTTTAAAATATTTAATAAAACATTGTTTTTTATGTTTTTTAAGCCATTTGTTTTATGAGGACTTTTGAAGTGTCCTCATAAACCACCCATAAGTTGTAATACCAGTGTAATACACATGTCATTATACAAATTTGTGTCCTCATAAATCACATAAACCAACCCCCCCCCCCACACACACACAAACATATGTATAATATAAATTTAATAATGTATATATACACACACATATACATGCATACACACACATACACACACACACACACACACACACACACACACACACACACACACACACACACACACACACACACACACACACACACACACACACACACACACACACACACACACACACACACGTATAATATAAATTAAATAATGTATATATACACACATATAAATGCATACACACACACACACACACCACACACACACACACACACACACACACACACACACACACACACACACACACACACACACACACATATGTATAATATAAATTTAATAATGTATTTATACACACACATATTTTATGTAAACTTTTATGTTAGATGCTATTAATCGATTTGACCACACTAATAATAATATTTAGTTAAAAATGAATTATAAACTTTTGGGCAGAAAAACTTCAAGTGCATTTCATGGAAAACATATTGAGAATCATTTTCTATCTTGAACAACCAGCTGCAGTGTGTAACTCTTGTGACAAGAGTGGGTGGAATATGAAGTTATGTGAACCATTTATAGAACAGTAAGAACTACTACATCTCTGAGTTAAAAGCATCCTGCGGCATGTGTGTATGTGATTACATGCTGAGAAAGGAGAAATGCATGCTAGTATTTTATTGGCTGCCATGTGAGTGAGTGATTTCAAGTAAATAGCTTATAAAATGAATTTCAATTGCCAGTTATTCTAAAAACAGTATGAGAAAGAAATCTAAAGCTAACCTCAGGTCAGCAAACATTTTCTTTGTGTTTGATTTCAGTATCAACATGAGACTTAAAGGTTTGACTCGTGTGTCCAACAGGTCAAACATGACATTTTTGTAAGATGTGCCTTTTCCAGTGAATACTATTACAGTTTTTTACAGTCGCTAGGACACATTTCTCAATACTTAGGTCACTTTTTCTTCACTCTTCACACAGTGAGCACAACAGAAGTATATGTGGGCTAAACTGTGGATCATTTATCACTGCTTTGGCACAAAATGCATTCAATGACTACATCTTTCAAATTACATTAATTCTTTTCTCACTTCGACACAACAGCCGCCAAAACTCTGTGTACCTACAGGCCAATGTGCACATGCTTACACACTGTTTTCAAAACTGTTAAACTTAAGTTCAAAACAATAACATAATACAAAACTGAATAAGACAGCATTTTTCAACATTTCTACAGTAATATTGTAATGAAATATATTTAGAATCTAAAAATTAAATGGTATAAAAACAATTGGACCAACCACAGCTGATTCCTATTGTATCTGTATCGGTGGATGGTGTGTATACAATTTTTTGTACTTTGGAATTACTCCAAAAACATAAAATATAATAACTGCATGATGTCTGATTCATTCTAGTATTGCAGTGAATTCTAAACAGTCGAGAGGTGGAAGAAAGAATGCATTTACATGGGAAAACATTGTATAAAGTTTCCTGTTGTTAGTGTTTTTTATGATATTGTTTTGTGGGTGACAAAGTGTGTTTGTTAGCTGTCAACCTGTGCTAGTGTTATGGAAGAATGTGTTGATTTGAGATATGTATGAAGTGATTTGGTAGTTTTAGTGCATTTTGAATGTGAAATGAACTGCTGTGCCGAGCTGAAAGTTGGTTAGGAGAACTGTGTGAAGAGTTTTGAAAAAGTGACTTAAGTATTGAGAAATGTGTCCTAGCGACTGTAAAAAACTGTAGTACAAGTGATGTGTTTAAAAATCGTGTGTGTGTGTGTGTGTGTGTGTGTGTGTGTGTGTGTGTGTGTGTGTGTGTGTGTGTGTGTGTGTGTGTGGTTCACAGTAGCTTCTCAAGTTATGAGCTACATTAAAACATCCACGATTGTAAAAATGGACAGATTTCAGTTTTCATTACAGCATGATCATGATCCAACACTTCATCACATCTAAACTGAAATGAAACACACAACACTACACACCACAGCTGAGGAGATCTAAGACACATTAGAGAACTAAGGCTTGATTTGATTTCATCCTATAAAGATGGAAATGTCATTCATAGTGGTTCACTTCCGTGAGTTAAGATTGATTGCTTTCACAAATTGTGCAGTTGGTATTAAATCATTTAGGCAGCTCCTCACATAAAGTGTTTAATTTATTTTTGTTTTAGGATATGCAGAGAGCTTAAACACCTCAGAAGCTCTGCTGACCCGTTATTGGGTCCAAAAATACATAAGAAATCATTAAAATGTTAGATTTTTTTAAGGTCCAGGCCCAGGGTGGACCACTAACCCTTATATACGGGACTGTTTGGTTTCTACAGAAATGAATCACTTTGAAATTTGTTTTACACAAAGTAACTTATTAACACTTAATTACCTCAATCCCCCCCCCCATTTCTCATTTAGTTTAATTTAACTAAAATTTAAATAATTATAAATAGTATCTCAATGATACTAAAAATAACACTCATTGTAATTCAATAGGTTTTCATGCCCCCAGCATATATTCATAAGTCAGATTTGACTCGCAAACTTCAATTTCAGAGATCTGTGATGCAATTTTGATTTTAATAATTCACATTGAACACATCTATGCAATTTTGACTGCTGAAAGTCCCAGGCCCACATTATCCATAATTCACTTTTTATTAGTCATGAAGGCTCCATTACAGTGGTGTGTAATTGCAATTCTTACTAGTTAAAAAAGTATAGCTATGAGTGCAGTAGTTAAACTGAATTGCAGATCTTTCTATTCTTACAAGCGGAAAGTGTTTTTACTAGGAGAATTCATATTTTTACTAGTCACGCTGGAGGATTAATAGCTAAATTGGCTTGCCAGAGTGCCTCTCACTGAGCTGTACGACTGTGTAAGAGTGTGACAGTGTCGGTGCAGATAAAAGTAATAACAATGATGTGTTAAAGCCGCCCACTGACTGATGGGAAGTGTGTGTGGAGAGCGGCCAGTAAGGTCTGTCAGACAGAAACTGAAAGCGACAGACTAAAAGCTGAACCAATAGCAATTTCAGTAATATCACATAAGGAACTTTAAGCTGAATCCTCTTTTTCCCATTTTATTCTCTCTCTCTCTTCTACCTTCCTCTCTCTCTCTCCCCATCTCTCTCTCTCTCTCTCTCTCTCTCTCTCTCTCTCTCTCTCTCTCTCTCTCTCTCTCTCTCTCTCTCTCTCTCTCTCTCTCTCTCTCTCTTCTCTCTTCTCTCTCTCTCTCTCTCTCTCTCTCTCTCTCTCTCTCTCTCTCTCTCTCTCTCTCTCTTCTTCGAGCTGCATTGCGGCTGTTTCTCTCCTGATTCTCCCAGCGGTGATGAGTATTATTTGAGGGGGGTTATTGCCGGCGTGGCTGTCTGTGTTGGTTAACGGGAGCACAACACTGATGAGGTCAATTAGATGGCTAAGGAACAAATTGGGATTCTTTCATTCAGAAAACACTAGGGGATTTAACAAATAATTTAATGGAAGGAAAAATTACAACGGCTGTATGATGTTGACTACATGACATCCGTGACGAACTTTCAGTCATGCACCCAAATTAATTTTTTACTGAAACACAGATATTAAAGTTTAGTCCGAAACTGAAACCCCAAAATAAAGTTGGGTAATTGGAATATTTGGTAACACTGTCTATGAAGCCTGCATTATAATACATGCACAATGCCTTATAAACAACATTATAATATGTTGTGTAATCTGATAAATAACCATAACAACAGTTACAATAGCCTACATTAAACTTGCATATTTGTGGTTATAACTTTTAAAGCTACACTGTGTGATTTTTACCCCCATCTAGCGGTGAAAAGGTATATGACCATCCAGTGAATATTAGTTTCTGTTCCTCTCAATTCCGATTTCGTTTTAACTCCTACGGTGGCCAATGTAGTCCAAGATTAACATGGCTTCCAGTTCGACCTCGTCTATGAGTGTTCCTTCAAGTGATATTGAATTGTCCCTCTTTGGCTAATGTACTTTCAAGATGGAGGGGCAACATGGCGACCGACATTAGAACCCCTTACCCGTATGTATTTTCAATTGCATATTATACACTCACGAGAATACTTTATTACTTGAACAAAGTAAATATACATTAATGAGCAGATATATTTTTGAAAGAACTAAGTGTTTTTAGCTAAGAATAAACTAAAAAAGTTACACAGTGTAGCTTTAAGGGTACAATGCGTTATAACACCAGATGAAGCCTGCGTTTATAATGCATCACAAGGGTATTCTTAATGCATCATAATGCTTTATAAACAACCTTATAATGTTTTGTATCATCTGCTAATAATTTGGCAGCAGTGTTGTGCTAGTTACTAAAAAATAGTAACTAGTTACAGTTACTAGTTACTTCATTCAAAAAGTAACTCAATTACTTTGTTGATTACTTACTACGTGATTGCTTTCTCAACATTGATATGTTCATGCAGCTGACAGTATATATATGTTTCTCTTACGAGAGTATCTCTCGTACTGCGTAATATCTTACGCTATGGGGGGAAACACTCTTTCCTCGAGATATTGAAGCCAAAAATTATCCTTAATTTTTAATCATGCAAAACGCTTTTGCAGCAGCAAGCAGACAAGGGCGAGACAGCTCGCGCGCCCATTGGCTGCCTTGCTGGAAAAGCTGCAGCCTATCGAGTGAGGCACTGCGTGACGTAATGACGAATGGGGGCGCTTCGCGCCCATTTCGTCATGTCCCGCCAGAAAAGGCGTGGTCTCGCCCTATAATACCCTCGATAGCTGTATTTCCTCTGATTTTTTCATTCTTCACGCGAAGCTCACGCATCGCGGGATCCAGAGTGAGAAGCCGCGCCGTTGACTTGTAGCCTTCTCAGCGGGACGTGCCATCTTCTGAAGTCGCTGGCCCAGCCGCCTTCAACTGCCGTACCTGCTGCGCTTTCCGGCGTACTATATCCTTTTACTCTGCTAAGTGTGTGTGTGTTTGCTTACGTGACGCAACACCCATTTCTACTGTTCTAAAAGAGCTGCGTCTTTTTAAAGATGCCTTCCTGTGGTTCTTGCCGAGCCCCACTCAGCGACGAGGACCGCCACGTCATCTGCGTGTCCTGCCTGGGTGAGGATCACGCGGCCACCGCGCTCGCTGACGGCGGATGCCATCATTGTGAACGCTTGCCTATGGTGACTCTGCGGACTCGCCTAGCTTCGTTCTCCGAGCCCGCATCCCAGCCCGCCGTGATGCCGCGCCGCAAGAAGCGCCGCGCCCTGCGCGCGCCCGAGCTATTTCCAGCCCGCCAAAGCTCGCCGGTTCGCCCGCCAGCTTCGCCGGCTTCGCTCGAGTCGCTCCCAGACGGACAGCGGCTGCCGTCTGCCGCCGCGTCCGCACTTGAGCTCGACAAACTTACCGGAGACGGCATTGAAACTGAGCCGATGCGTCCGCTCTCTCAAGCCGTGGATTACATCGGTCTGAATGGTGAGATACATTTGTGGCTAACGCTATCCGAGATGACGGAAGCTGAGCGCTCCGTGTTCCTCGACGTTCTCGCTCTGCTGGACGCCGCCCCCCTCAGCGCGGGCCCCGGCCGAGGATTGAGATAAAGCCCGAGGTCTCAAGGCCTTCCTAGTCTCTCTAGGAAAGCGACGGTGTTCAGTTCCCGCTGCGGCCGGATTTTCACCAAAACTTCTCGCTCGTTCAGTTCCAAGCAATGTGACTGTTCCAGTGTATTTCGCAGTGAGCAAGCTGGTTCCACAGCCCGCTTGCCTGCGCACAAAGGCCGTCGTTTCGGCTAACTAGCAGCGCCGCCAGGCCCGAGATCAAACACCGCGCTCTCGCTCTGCTGGACGCCGCCCCCCTCAGCGCGGGCCCCGGCCGAGGATTGAGGTAAAGCCCGAGGTCTCAAGGCCTTCCTAGTCTCTCTAGGAAAGTGACGGTGTTCAGATCCCGCTGCGGCCGGATTTCCACCAAAACTTCTCGCTCGTTCAGTTCCATGCGTTGTGACTGTCCCAGTGTATTTCGCAGTGAAGCAGCCGGTGTCTCAGCCCGCTTGCCTGCGCACAAAAGCCGTTTCTATGGCTACCCAGATAAATCCAATAAAGAGTGCATTTTCTGGTGTTCCGGCCACGGCCGATGGTGTTACGAGTGTTGTAAGAATGCCACGTCCCAGTGCCCATTCCCACACCCAGACACAGCCCGCCACGGTGCAGGGCTAGCACAAATAAACCAACTCATGTTGGTTGTGCAGAAAATGTAGTGAACGCGCCCATACAATGCCCGCTTACACTACACGATGCGTGTCCCTTGGTTTCTGTAAAAACGAAACTAACACACATTTAGTCGGCGCGAGCCGACAGTGTTCTCAGTGCAGTAAATGTGCCCGCTGTTTTCGCATTTCCTCACTGACACGCAGAATCCCACGGGATTCACCCCCGCTCGCTTTCTATGCACAACCCGTCACAGAGAAGCTGAGCGCGGCCAGGCTGCCCGCTGTGATTAGCGCGCACCTCGCACGCTGTGAACACAGCGTTGATTCAGTCGGCGCGAGCCGAGTGGTCTTCGTGCAGAAAATGTGCCCGCTGTCTCGCGCCCGCGTTTCTCACAGACACTCCGAATCTCACGGGATTCGCCCCCGCTCGTCTTCTCTGCACAACCCGTCACAGAGAGGCTGAGCGCGGCCAGGCTGCCGGCTGTGATCAGCGCGCGCCTCGCACGCTGTAAACACAGCAGTGATTTAGTCGCGCGAGCTGACAGTATTCTCAGTGTAGTAAATGTGCCGCATTTAGTAAATGTGCCCACATTCCCTCACACGCGCCGAATCCCACAGGATTCGCCCCGCTCGCTTTCTCTGCGCGTCCCGCCATAGAGAAGCTGAGCGCGGCCAGGCTGCCCGCTGTGATCAGCGCGCCCCCCGCCTCGAACGCTGTAAACACGGTGCTGTGTTCCCAGTACACAGGGGCTCTCGAGCCGCCGTCCTGCCGCGGCCAGAGCCCAGATTTCATTCTACCCCTAGCTATTCACGCAGATGCGTGGTCAAGGCTTCCCGGGGTATCAGAATGGGTGTTGAACACTATAACGAGAGGCTGTTCGCTACAGTTCGCTCGACGCCCCCGCCGTTATACGGCGCGAGTCGAAACTACGGTGTATAGCGAAGTGTTTCATCTACTTCGAGCCGAGATAGCGAAACTACTGAGAAAAGGGGCTATAGAACCTCTATCTCAGGGCGAAGGGGGCTTATACAGCAGATATTTTCTGGTACCGAAAAAAGATGGTGGGCTCAGACCCATTCTAGATCTGCGACTGCTGAACAGAACGCTCGGGAAGCGCCAGTTCAGAATGCTTACGACCAGGAAAATCCTCGCGCAAGTGCGCCAAGGAGACTGGTTCATGTCAATAGATCTGAAAGACGCCTATTTTCAAATACAAATAGCGTCCCATCACAGGCGATTCTTGAGATTCGCCTTCGAGGGCCAGGCATATCAATACACAGTCCTGCCGTTCGGCCTGTCCATAGCACCCCGTACGTTCACGTAGTGCATGGACGCGGCCCTCGCCCCCCTGAGACTTCGGGGCATGCGAGTTTTGAACTACTTGGACGATTGGCTGATTCTATCTCGTTCACGAACGGAGCTCATAGAACACAGGGCCGCATTACTCGAGCACCTCGAGGAGCTGGGCCTTACAGTCAATTGGGCGAAAAGCTCACTGCTCCCCAGTCGGAGAATTTCCTTTCTGGGAACAGTGTTAGACTCGCTATCCATGACAGCACGCCTGTCACCGGAGCGCGGATTGAATATTCAGCACGTCGCGAGATCCTTCCGCCACGGCTCTATAGTCCCGCTCAGAAGGTTTCAGAAAATGCTGGGTCTGATGGCCTCAGCAGCCTCCGTACTCCAGTTGGGCCTGCTCCGCATGCGCCCACTGCAGCTATGGCTAAAAGCACGAGTTCCCCCAGGGCGTGGACCGCGGGTCTATTTCGCCTCAGGGTCGACCTTCAGTGCGTTTCAGCTCTGAAACCGTGGAAAGTGATCGACTGGTATCAGTCAGGTGTGAGTCTGGGGATCGCCTCGGGTGTGAAGGTGGTGTCTACGGACGCCTCCACATCGGGGCGGGGAGCGCTGCTCGAGGGCAGACCGCTAGCTGGCCTATGGTCAGTACGGGAGAAGCTCCTTCACATAAACTGCTTGGAATTAATAGCAGTCGACAAAGCGCTAAGGCGCTTCTGTCCCCAGATAATAGGCCACCACGTATTGGTCCGGTCGGACAACATGTCAGTGGTGGCGTACATAAATCGCCAGGGCGGCGTCAGGTCCCGAAACCTTACAGGCTGACGGAACGCCTCCTGGTCTGGGCTCAGCACAACCTGCTCTCGCTGAGAGCGGCGCATGTGCCTGGTCACCTAAATGTGGGGCCAGACAGGCTGTCCAGAAACAACGTCCCAGCAGGAGAATGGTCTCTGCACCCGCAGACGATCCAGCTGCTGTGGGAAACGTTTGGCAAAGCGCAGGTGGACCTGTTCGCGTCCCAAGAAAACGCTCACTGCCCGAGATTCTTCTCGAAAAGCCGGGACGCGCTGGCCCATGTTGGCCCCGCCGCCCCCCCCTATATGCTTTTCCCCCTGTCTCACTCCTGCCTCAGGTGTTGGAGCGAATCAGGAGGGAGGGATGCCCAGTGCTACTCATAGCTCCGCTCTGGACAAACCAGTCGTGGTTCCCTGTCCTGATGCAGCTGACCAGCGCTGCCCCATGGCCTTTACCGTTGAGGAGAGACCTCCTCTCTCAGGCGGGAGGCTCGATTTGGCATCCTCGCCCGGATTTGTGGTCCCGGCACGCATGGGCCATCAACGGGTACCCGCTGACCTCCCAGAGGGAGTGTTAAACACGATCGCGTAGGCTAGAGCCCCGTCTACCAGACGGCTCTACACCTCGAAGTGGTCTGTGTTCTCTGCTTGGTGTCAAGCGTAGAGCTTTTCACCTGTAGACTGCGGGGTTACGGAAGTGCTTTCCTTCCTTCAGGAGCTACTGGATAAGGGCAGGACCCCTTCCACGCTCAAAGTATACGTGGCGGCCATAGCAACGTTTGTAAAACCGGTGTCTGGCCAGTCACTAGGAAAGAACGACTTAGTCGTGCGTTTCCTTAGAGGAGCTCGGAGGCTAAACCCTCCCAGGCCCCTTCAGTTCCGACATGGGACCTTTCCACGGTCTTGGAGGCCATGAAAGGTGCCCCATTCGAGCCAATCCAGTCGTCAGACATCAAACACTTGTCTTTCAAGACAGCGTTTCTTATGGCTCTTGCTTCAGTGAAGCGCGTAGGGGACTTGCAAGCGCTCTCAGTGAGCGCGTCATGCATGGAGTTTGGACCTAATGACTCAAAGGTCATACTCAAACCGAAGCACGGCTACGTGCCAAAATCCCTCAACACACCGTTCAGGGCACAGGTGATTTCCCTGTCTGCCCTTCCGGTTCTCAATGAGGAGAAGGACGCGAGTCTCCTTTGCCCTGTCAGGGCACTAAGGGCTTATGTGTCCCGCTCGTCTGGTTTCAGACAGACTGAGCAGCTTTTCGTTTCGTTTGGCGGCCGTGCTAAGGGACTTGCCACTTCGAAACAGAGCCTATCCAGATGGATAGTCGGTGCCATAGCGCTGGCTTACACTGCTAAGGGCCTACAGTGCCCTTTGGGTGTTAGAGCGCACTCCACAAGAGGCATGGCCTCCTCGTGGGCATGGTCTAGCGGGGTTACCCTGCAAGATATTTGTATGGCCGCGGGCTGGGCCTCGCCGTCTACATTTATAAAATACTATAACCTGGAGGTTCCCGCCTTGCAAGCTAAGCTTTTGGCGGTATAAAGTTCAGTGCTATCTGCCCGCTGTGCGGCTCAGATACTGAGTTTGACCTGCGTATTGCTCACTGACCGGTACAGCAGCTCATTAAATTGTCGACACACTTGTGGCCACCCAGTTCAGGCTGAATGTTCACCCTGACGGTATGGTCTATTTGTCACATGATCAGCTCCTTCGGATGCTATTTACAGGGAATGATGCTTCTAGCCTCTCTTCCCTCACTCTCTGTGAGTTTATGGTGATTATGCACTATATGCGCCCCGGGCTTCGGCCCCTGGGACTTTGGTGTTGGATCCCTACCAGCACGGCGTGTTGCATGGTGTTCCCCATAGCGTAAGATATTACGCAGTACGAGAGATACTCTCGTAAGAGAACGTACTCGGTTACTAACGTAACCTCGGTTCTCTCTAGAGAGGGAACGAGTACTGCGTATCTTGCCGTGCTTGGAATACGCTCTGGTTCGCTTCGGCGTTGAAAAATCAGAGGAAATACAGCTATCGAGGGTATTATAGGGCGAGACCACGCCTTTACTGGCGGGACATGACGAAATGGGCGCGAAGCGCCCCCATTCGTCATTACGTCACGCAGTGCCTCACTCGATAGGCTGCAGCTTTTCCAGCAAGGCAGCCAATGGGCGTGCGATCTGTCTCGCCCTTGTCTGCTTGCTGCTGCAAAAGCGTTTTGCATGATTAAAAATTAAGGATAATTTTTGGCTTCAATATCTCGAGGAAAGAGTGTTTCCCCCCATAGCGTAAGATATTACGCAGTACTCGTTCCCTCTCTAGAGAGAACCGAGGTTACGTTAGTAACCGAGTACGTTTTACTGCATGTATGAATATTTGAGCAATACAATTTGATCATTCTTGTTAGTTCAAAGTACATTAACTAAGGTAATAACAGGTACAATACAATTTAAACTCAATTTAAAATGTATACAATTTTGAACTAAAAAAAAACTAACAATGAATGTGTAACGATCACCAGCTGGAGTGCCCTCGAGAGCCACCAGAGGGTGCTCCACAATAGACTATGATCACTTCCTCAAAAACTACATTTCCCATCACGCACTGCCCGGACTCATTATCACCTGTGTCTCATCACCTTGTTTGTCTCTGATTGCATTCACCTGTTTCTCATCACCTGTTAGTCCCTGTCTATTTATTCCATGTTCATTCACTCACTCACTGCGAAGTTTTGTTAGTGTCCACTGCATCTCTGAGCGTTTACCTGGTTTCTATATTTTGCCTTGTTTCCCTGCCTTGTATGTTTTGTTTGTTTGGACTGCCTACCGGGACTTTGACCTAGGGCTGGAAGATTTTGGCAAAAATCATAATCGCGATTAATCGAACAAGTCACCTCGATTACGATTATTGAACGATTATTTTAAAAAAAAATCTCATGTCACTGGCAAGGCTTTTACTGTAAATATGTTTACGGTTATTTTTTCTAATGAAAGAGTAAATAATCCTATCTTTGTGATTCTAAAATAAGGAAACACACAGAAAGCTATGAATGCTTATTTATTAAATGTTTCAAACATTTGAATTAAAAAAAGCATACAATGCTTGAAATAAAAACGTCTTATAAAAAACTTAATTTAAGTTTTAATGTAAAAATAAAGTTTCCTAAAAATGTAGAAAATAAAGAACTTTTAAAAAGTTATTTTTGTAAACAAAATAATTTATTATAAATATTGCCATCTTAAAAGTAAAATATAACTTGTATAAAACTAAAAAACAAATCATTTTCATATCGTATAGCATTTGTAAATGCTTGTGTTAGACACCTGCTTTGTGGAGGCACTTGCTGGGCGTCTCTCTCTCTCTCTCTCTCTCTCTCTCTCTCTCTCTCTCTCTCTCTCTCTCTCTCTCTCTCTCTCTCTCTCTCTCTCTCTCTCTCTCTCTCTCTCTTTGAGCAATGCACACGTAATGCCTCAGCAGCGTCTACTGCGATTTCTCTCTCGAGAAACCACGCTTGTGCATTTTTTTTTTCTCTGATTCGATCATAAACACGCTGGCGAACGATCCCGGCTTCAGCGTCATCATTACGACACGGCACTGATTACGGCTCTTGTTCACACAGCGCGCGTTTCGGGAATGAACACGGCAATGTTAGGTCCCCAACCTGGCATCAATCCCGGCTCGTGTTGTTTGCGTTCACACAGAAGGAAATTTCCCGGGATCAACGCGCTGTGTGAAAGGAGCTCATGTTGCTTCAATGTCGCAGACTGGACGGTGCGGAGTCACGTGACTACACACGCGCGGTAATATGTTTTAAAGGGAAAGTACATTAACACGCAGTGGGCGGAAATATTAATAGGATTCAAAAACCGAAATAACCGACATGGTAAAATTACGTCGGTTATAGGCTCTGAATTTCGGTTTCGATTATTTTTCGATTAATCATCCAGCCCTACTTTGACCTATTGCTTACCTGTTCGACCACGATTCTGGATTACCCCTTTATATTATAATATAAGCTGCGTTTGGATCTTAACTTGCCTGTCTCAGAGCAGTTTTCGTGACAGAAAACTTCGCCACACCTAGATCCAGCAGCGATACCAGCCATGGACACAGCAGCCCAAATCCTGTGTCTCCGTCAGGGGAATCGTTTGATTGAGGAGTACGTAGAAGATTTTCTCAAGCTAGCACCTTTCACCTCTATGAGCAAGGAATGCCTGATGATCTTCTTCCGAGGAGGGCTATCAGAACCGCTCAGTTCATTCATGCCCTTGCATGAGCCTCACGGGACATTAGAGAGCTATATTGAACTGGCCCTTCTGTTAAGCGGTTCAGTGTATACGGTGGGTGTGGTAGATGAGGAACTCCGTGAACCCACAGTATCCCCTCAGCCTGAGTTTCTCTACGTTACACCCACCATCAACCCAGACATCGGATCGGTCTATGGCCATCCAGGACTTGTTTCCAGCGTGGCTGACCCCCCGCTGATGTCAGCACGTCCTACCAAGAGAACCATCGCTCCCGTGCCGCCCGACCGTCCAGCCAGAGACCGTCCAGCCAGAGACCGTCCAAGAGACCGTCCCAGAGACCGTCCCGCCAGAGACCGTCCGCAGAGACCGTCCCGCCAGAGACCGTCCGCCAGAGAGACCGTCCCGCCAGAGACTCCCGTCCCCCGCCAGAGACCGTCCCCGCCAGCAGAGCTTCACGTCAGCCACGTCCAGCCAGAGCTTCACGTCACTTCTGCCCAGCCAGAGACTGAGCTTCACGTCACTTCACAACGCCCATACAGCCAGAGACTGAGCTTCACATCACTTCACCCCAGCCAGAAAACTGAGCTTCACATCACTTCTGCCCAGCCAGAGACTGAGCTTCACGTCACTTCTGCCCAGCCAGAGACTGAGCTTCACGTCACTTCTGCCCAGCCAGAGACTGAGCTTCACGTCACTTCTGTCCAGCCAGAGACTGAGCTTCACGTCACGGCTGTTCCCGAGCCGGGGTCTGCTGTTCCCGAGCCGCCCTGGTCTGTTCCCGAGCCGGGGTCTGCTGTTCCCGAGCCGCCCTGGCCGCCCGAGGGGTCTTCGCCGCCGTGGCCGCCCGAGGGGTCTTCGCCGCCGTGGCCGCCCGAGGGGTCTTCGCCGCCGTGGCCGCCCGAGGGGTCTTCGCCGCCGTGGCCGCCCGAGGGGTCTTCGCCGCCGTGGCCGCCCGAGGGGTCTTCGCCGCCGTGGCCGCCCGAGGGGTCTTCGCCGCCGTGGCCGTCCGAAGGGTCGTTTTCGCCGTGGCCGCTCGATGGATTGTCTGCTCAGCCCTGGCCTCCCGTCCTGCCGCAGTCTCCAGGTCCTCTTCTACTCCACGGACCTGGCCCTCCATCCCGCCCCCGGATCCACCTCCATGCCACCACCCACCCAGACAGTTTTGGAGCGTCTGGAAGCCGCTCTTTGGGTGGGGGCTATCTAACGATCACCAGCTGGAGTGCCCTCGAGAGCCACCAGAGGGTGCTCCACAATAGACTATGATCACTTCCTCAAAAACTACATTTCCCATCACGCACTGCCCGGACTCATTATCACCTGTGTCTCATCACCTTGTTTGTCTCTGATTGCATTCACCTGTTTCTCATCACCTGTTAGTCCCTGTCTATTTATTCCATGTTCATTCACTCACTCATTGCGAAGTTTTGTTAGTGTCCACTGCATCTCTGAGCGTTTACCTATATTTTGCCTTGTTTCCCTGCCTTGTATGTTTTGTTTGTTTGGACTGCCTACCGGGACTTTGACCTATTGCTTACCTGTTCGACCACGATTCTGGATTACCCCTTTATATTATAATATAAGCTGCGTTTGGATCTTAACTTGCCTGTCTCAGAGCAGTTTTCGTGACAGAATGATACTTTTACAACATTTATTAACCATATTTAATGCTAAAATTGTAGTATTATTGTAAAGTATTACCAGTTTATATGATTCAAGCTTAAAGAAGATGGCCATATATTTAAATATCTGCAAAGGCCAGAGCATTAAAATTTACATGTAGTCTTTCACTTTATTTGCCTAAATTTTAGAACACTTGATGATTAGAACACTTGATGATTAGAACACTTGATGTCAGCTCCATGAACATATCAATGTTGAGAAACCAATCACGTCACTAGCTTTAAAAATACAACTTCGCCGGCTAATGAATGCATAAAAGTGACCAGCTGGATATAAACTAGATGGTAACAATTGCGACATACAACATTTGGGTCAGGTCTGGGTGTGTTTTCGTCAGATTGCTTTAATCGCTTGAGGTAAGTTAGCACACTGTAAAAAATATTTTAGCAATTTAGTTATTTCAACTATTTTTTAACTAGATTGTCCAGACAACAAGAAATTTTAAGTTTTCTTGTCCTCAACTTATCGAAATAAGTTAGTTAACTAAAAAAAACCCATGCAAAAAGATAACTCAAAATAATGAGTTAACTTTTTTTACAGTGCAGTTACTAATGTTATTCCTCTCAGACTCGACGGCAAGCTCCTGTTCTTTCTCTGCTGATGCAGCATCTAGTTTTTATTAAAAAAATTAATTACTTTATAATTATATGGCAATGTGTACTTTAGTGTTCTGTATTCATACCGTTTCGCTGTCTGTGTTTTAAATGGGCATCTGAAGTGTCAGCAGTCAGCACTCTCCGTGCAGCTTGTAATCTCCGTGCGCGTGCTGCCTCACGTGTTAACGGAAACAACTCAGCCAGTGAGAGTTTATGCGTCCTCTCGCTCTGTAAATAATGCTATCTCTTCAGTGCTCTCGTACTGTGTAATGACAGCGCACACTTTGCAACCGCTCCAGCAACTAGCAAATTAATTTTAAAAAGTAACGGACAACGCACCATATGGTAACGGTAACGGCGTTAATTTATTTTTAAAAGTAATGCGTTACAGTATTAGTTACTGTCAAAAGTAACTGCGTTACAGTAACGCGTTACTGCCCAACACTGTTTGGCAGTATGGTGAAAATGGTGGTTACCATGGTGTAACCATTTCTTAATTGGAGTTTTGATTGTAAAGATTGCCATACTGCAAGATGGCATAAAACTTTCTGTTTTAGGTCTCGACAGATGGAAATGATCCAAACTGTACTTTCATCTGAAATTGAGATGTTCATCCACCAGCAGACACTTCATTAGACTAATTCAGGCTGGCTTGAGAAGGTTGTTCATCACAAGAGTGTAGTTCGCTGATTTGACACGCATCTTCCATTCCGTCGCTCATTAAAATCCTCCCGTCTGTAACCAGAGGTAAAGTATTAATGAATGGCAGAAACCGAACGCAAAAGTAGCGTGAGGGGATGGAGAGGATCCTCTTGTTGATTTTTAATCCCAATGTAGACATCTAGCTCTTATTAAAGGATATTTATTTACTTCCTTCATTATTTACTCACCCTCTTTTTTCCTGAGAAAAGCACATTAAGAATCTTTTTTCCAAGTTTATTGTAGTCTTTACGACTCTTGTTTTGTATATGAGAGCTTTGTGTGAGATGAGAAACCTCCACAGACTAGCCATCTTTAGTCTCCTTTCCATACGTCGATGTGATTATTCAGACTGAGGCAGGTATACGGCAGCATGAAGTCATGCCAGAACTGTAATTAGATCTCTGCGGACCTGCTATAGACTCCCCTTCACCTCATTATTGCTGGAAAAAAACACCCACATGTACACGTCTACCAATAGCATATTCTATTAACCAGCATTATAACTCGCCAGTTTAAAGTATCCTGAGGCATAACTTCATATAAACCGGTTTAAATTACACTTTTATGAATTAATATGCCAAGAGGAGCCCCTGTAGAGGTGGAGGTTTCTGGATGAATGACAGTCAAAAGTTCATTAAGTTTTGCATTGTTCAGCTGCTCTGTTGTGTTGGATCTACACATCCACAGTCTAGTCAGAGAGCCAGATTTACTGAACAGGGTAGCGTGAGAGCAAAATCCCCCAAAAGCACCGATGTGAGTGTAAGTTCAGTGCGTGATCTACTGACGACACACAAATGAAAAAACAGACGCAGTGGATCATTCCCATAATGACCAACACAATCAACCAAGAGCAGCGCAAATTACCATCTGGGTTAAAACATGCTTTTTTGGCTGGTAAATAATGGATCAAATACCAGTAAATTGACGAGTGCAAACCTTAGTAAACCACCTTGCTTGATTAATTTAAAGGGGAACTTGGCAACTATTTCAACTTAATAAAACCGTTTAGAAATCATTTGGATGGTTAAATAACCTGTTCCGGTGAAAATTGTGACTTTCCCCCCAACGTTCCCAGGCGGAAAACCAATCTTGCAACATGGGGACTAACGTCCCGGTAAGTTGGAAATAGGAAGTCTCGTGAGAAACACGAACTGCTTAAAGGTGCCATATGTCAAAATTGAGGTAAAAATATCCAAAAAATGAGCTACACGCATCAAAAGAATGAGAAGAAATAAGTGCAATGATGTCATTAAAAAATTGACAAGTTATAGTGCTGCCGAGATATAAACCTAAATTAGCATGCTAAATTACTAGCGCCGGCCCGACAGGTGTTGTAATACCAGTTTCGGCCATGGGAGGCGGTATGCGGGCAACATACATAACCACCAGCCAAACTGCATCACACGAATAACTCGCACTGCTTGTATCTCTTTAATCTCTAAAAATCTCCAAATGCTCCACGTGAAACTGCGGTCTTACTATCGTGTCAGTTGATTTGATTAATATGCGCGAGGCCGCGAGGGAGAGACAGCAGGACCGATCTCGTGTTGTTTATAGACGTGAGAGTGCGCGCTCTCTCTCTCTGCTCGTAACGCGTCCTGTCAAGCGCAGTGGCAGCAGTCATTCTAGTCTACATCCCTCACCGATCAAAATAGGCTTTGGCGGGACAAAGCGGACTATTTGACGGTTTTAGAAGATTAACAACCTGAAACTAACAAATGGACTAGAGTAGGCCAACTTTCTGGAGGTATACTGCCCCCATCTGGTATGGAATATGTGGAGTATGAATTGATTTTTTGACATATGTCACCTTTAAAGTCAATTCGACATAAACACTCACGCCGCCCTCAGTGTGTATGATGTATAACCAGAGACAATTTATAGAGACATGTCACTTCCTCAATCCTCAGTTGATATAGGGAAAACCCGTAACGCCAAAGATGGTGGTTGTATGCACATGCCCCTCCCGCTGGAAAGCCAATCGTCTGCTTTTAACAGTCAAGCCGGGAAACATTTAAGCATATCGTCTGGTTCCACTGACGCATGCGCACAGTTGAGGTTTGCGATAGCGGAAAATACGTTACTGTTTGAAAAGGCGGCAGATTTGATATGCAGTGTATGTGTGTTGTGTAAATATCAGACATCCCAAGTCTCTCTGATGCCCGCAAATTAGTTCAAATCTCCCGGAATCTAGAGCGAGTGTGTGCTTCAAACGCCCGCACGGCAGAGAAGGAAAGAGCGAGAGACCTTGCGTGTTGGTGTCGTGAACCCTTGCGCATGCGTAGTAAACCTTACTTTTTCAGCGATTTTTATCATATTTTACTGCTGTTTCTATACATGCAGTTTTTATGTCCCGGTGACCAGTGAAACTGCAGTTCTGACTCTCTGCCCATTCATTTAGATAGGAGCCTGGTCTTGTTAGTCCCAAATAGCTGCCCGGAGGCGTTGCCAAGATGGCGGTCGAGTGGCATGACTTGCCTAAAAGGACTTTGGTATTATCCACCTCGGTAGACACGATAAAGTTGCCCTCCTCAGATAATAATAAATGCACATGAGCAGCGGCAGAAGGAGGGTGTCGCAAGTGTTTTTTTTTTACGAGAGTGTTGTGAAATATACGCCCCACAGCTGTAGAGGGAGCTCGTTGAGAAAACATGCGACAACAAAAGTGAAAATCAGCAAAGAAATGGCTAGAGTTTCCCTTTAAACACTCTCCTCTCATAAATGTTGTGTCTGAAAGAGAAACTCCTACAAATGGATATGCAATAAGTTCAGCCGTAAAAATAACCCTGACTATGCCTTTTCACTGCGTATCTTTAGTAAATCCTGTCAGTAGTTTCTAACGCCAAAAGAAGGTTTGCACTGGTGCAAGCTGTTAGTAAATCTAGCCCATAATGTTAAGCCACTTTTCCACTGCCGGACTGAACGGTTCTAAGAAGGGAAAGGAACGGTTCCAGTTATATTTAGTTTGGTTCTGCACGGCACGGTTACAAACCATTCTTGGCCTGGAATTCTAGAATGCGTTTAGTGATGTCATCACGTCGCCACTCAGGATTGGTCACTTGTCTGTTGCCTGTTAATGTGAGTTAATAAAATAAATATCTGATGATCCTCCACAATGTGGACGTTATTTACATCTTATATCGTCTGTAAACTCTTGCCTTACCAAGACAATGACTGACTCATCTGTGTTCAAAGATCTCCGTTTTCAGCCCTACAGTGGAGAATGGTTTGGCCCTGTGGTGGAAAAGCACCATAACTACCGGTATGTCACCAGAAATCCACCAAAACCAGTCATAACTGAGTTACTCAGGGTCATTTTCCATCCTCTCTGTGCAATTCAGGATGTTTTTGCTGCTGCTGTATCTTTAATGGCACAAACACACTATATTTCCATGTTTCCATCCAAACAATAGAATATGATAATGCAGAGGTCATGGGTTCAATTCCCGGGAATGTATGAACTGAAAAGATGTACAGTATACATTAATTGCAATAAAACATAAAAAAGTCACATGACTTTGATGCACATTTAGAAGTTTATTCAGGAGACATATTGCCATATGTGCTGTCTTGAAACACACACACACACACACACACACACACACACACACACACACACACACACACACACACACACACACACACACACACACACACACACACACACACACCCTATCTCTAAACCTACCCATTACAGGAGACATGCTGCATTTTTACATTTAAAAAAAACATTGTTTTTTATGTTTTTTAAGCTATTTGAAATATGAGGACTCATGCAATGTCCTCATAAATCACATGTAAGTTGTAATACCAGTGTAATATACATGTCATTATACACATTTGTGTCCTCATATATCACAAAAAGCAGAACACACACAACACACACACACACACACACACACACACACACACACACACACACACACACACACACCTCAAGTTGTTATGTGCATTTTGGAAATTTGATTCACATAATTTTTATGTTTAGATCCCGAATTTATGTTTTTGTTAAATTTAAAATTTACTGTGCATACATGGAATATGTAGTTTGAGGTGGGGGAATAAGATTTGAGAGGAAGATTGATCGTGAATAACCACTTAATGTTGGGTTCTGATCTTAATACAGAGCATCAGATGACTTGGGATATGAGTCATGTGAGTTTCATGGTAGAGTTTGTAAAGCTTGACAGAGTCCTGTCACTCTGAACTGTGCAACGACTCTTCAAAGTTTCTCATTTTGTGTTCATCAGAAGAAAAATAGCATATGTATATGGAAAACCTCACAAACACCAGGGCAGGCAAGACAGACGAGAAGTGGTTTCAACGGGACAGCATCTCTGTCCCAATTTGAGACACTCTCGCACTGTACTCCCTCTTTTAATGCACCTTAGACATTGCACATAACACACACAAAAAAAAAAAAAAAAAAAAAAAAAAAAAAAAAAAAAAAAATTAGGAAAAGATAGGGACTGATGAGATGTGGGGGAAGGTTATCTTATATTATCTTATCATCTTATTATATCATATTTTATTTTATACGGCATTGACAATGGCAATTGTTACATAGGAGGAAGGATGGAAATAAAAATCGACCAACACAATATTGGCAATATGGTGGTAGTGGGGAGTGGGGTGGTGATGGTAATGACAATGGTAATAAATAATAAATGGTTACTTTGTTTACGCACACACACACATACACATACCCACACTCACACCCGCTCACATGCACACTTTGATCAAACACTTAAATCACTTTTATGTCACTTCTGGAATTATGGATTTACAAGATTGCTCACTAATGCAATGCTATGTTGGTTTGTATGTATGTCTGACTGTTAAATAAAAAAAAAAAATAAAAAAAAAAAAAAAAAAAAAAAAAGAAGAAAAATAGCAGCATACTGGTTTGAAGCAACATGAGTGCGAGTAAATAAATGACAGGATTTTCCTTTCTGGGTTCATCGTCTAATGTGGCTTTAATCGTTCCAGCGCACATAAAGGCCCTCTTTCCATCTCAGGCCTGGACGCTCTGATGGCCCTGTGGGGGAAATTGGATTTTGTGTCCAGTTGAATGCGAACGGCAAAGCCCCGTCGCCACTGAATCTGGAGGAAAATGTGTAGAAGTGAAACGCAGCGGGCCGAGAACCGTCATGTGCCAGACTGTTGCTGACCTGAGAGGCACACAGATGTGAAGTACATCTGCCAATTAGTGTGGCGATGGAGTGGGAAGCTGTCATGTGTGTCTTTCCACTTCAACAGAGACGGCTGCCGTGAGACACTACGAGTGGCACTGGTCTTTGTCTCTGTTATGACTTACTGCTTCAGAAACTGTTATGTGACTTTGCAGGTTTTTTTGTGTGTGATTGAGTGTGAACTGGCTCCTGGTGACCTTTAACCTTTATGCCCAGGAATCTGTCAGTGAGTGGCTGGCTGCGTCTGCAATACTCTATTGTTTTGAATTGGTAATTACCTCACAACCGCTATAAAATATGTTCTATATAGTTTGAGTGTGTGTGTGTGTGTGTGTGTGTGTGGGTATAAATGTAATCTGGACGTACTATATTCGCCATACTGTCCTCATCATGTGACCTACCAGCGTCGCTTCACTGCCATTCACAAATCTTCTCCTGTGGCCTCATGGGATAGTAAAGTGTTCATCATATGCACACTTCAAAATCTCACCGGAAGTAAAAGGTCATCCAAGTATACTTTTTATCTCTAATACACTGAAAAAACAATAAGTAAAATTTAATTTTCTTTGGCAAGTTTTTGCACGCATATTTTTAAGTAAATTTCACATATGGAATCAAGTAAACTCTACTTAAATAAGTTAAAGGGATAGTTCACCCAAAAATGAAAATATTGTCAGTAATTACTCTCCCTCATGTTGTTCAACCCCGTAAGACTTTCGGAACACAAATTAAGATATTTGTGATTAAATCTGAGAGCTGGGTCACTCCTCCATAGGCTTCTAAGGGATTGAAACTTGACAGCCCTGAAAAGTTATTAAATAAATCGTTAAAATACTCCAAGTGACTACAGTGGCTCAATCTTAAGTTTATCGAGCTACGAGAATACTTTTTGAGCGCAAAAAAAAACAAAAATAGCAACTCTATTCAAGTATTCTCTTTGGGCCTGGAGATTTCACGTAGTGTTATTGCGCAACGCTTCTGGTTGAATGTCACACGCATCACACACACATGACCAGCGTCGGCCAATAGTGAGCCTACGTGTGACGTATAACCCAGAAGCGCTGTGCAGGTACACTACGCCAACAGCTCAGGAGAATGACACGGAAGAGATGGCTGAATAAAGTCGTTATTTTTGTGTTTTTTTGCACGCAAAAAGTATTCTCGGCGTTTTATAAACTTAAGATTGAGCACTGTAGTCACTTGGACTATTTTAACGATTTCTTTAATAACTTTTCTGGGCCGTCAAGTTTCAATCCCTTAGAAGCCTATGGAGGAGTGATCCAGCTCTCAGATTTAATCACAAATATCTTAATTTGTGTTCCGAAAGTCTTACGGGGTTCAACAACATGAGGGAGAGTAATTACTGACAAAATTTTCATTTTTGGGTGAACTATCCCTTTAAGTGAAAGTAACAAAAAAAAAGTAATTTTAACTTGGCTAGTAAAAGGTTGAGTAATATCTAATATCTAAGTTTTGGGTAGGAAACTTAAAGAACTACAAAATTCGACAGCTTTACGTCAAGCGCTACAATAGTCATTATTTTGTTTTTCTTCGTTTCTGATGTCACAATACATCATCCTTTCATGAAATCATGTAACATACTCTACCTTGTCTGTGGACATCGTTCATTCTAAAGCCGGTGCTGGGTAAACAGAGAGCGTGCGTGCGACGGTAGGCTAAATTATTTATGACAGCGGCAATGGACCATTTCGTTTTCAACCAGTAGGGCGACCGAAGAGGAAAATTTTCTTAGTGTTACTTTAAACCACACTTTTTAAGTATATACTTACACAATATCTATTATATTAATTACTTAGATGTTTCTGAGATACCATATCAACATGTGTTACAGAAGTCACACACCAGGTGAACGCAGATACCCCGATATTTGGTAGACAATAAACAATGATGGTAACATTTGATGGATCGTTTTTGTACAGTATTTGAATGTGTCATTTTGAGTAGAAAATTAACTCCAAATGTCACAAAATTGCAATTTACTAATTCTAACCACAAAAGTAATGATAAAACAGTGAAAAATCAAAGCCCAGTGCATGATGGGAACACCAGTATCAGAAAAGTTGAGTAATTTTACTTAATTTTATAACGTTGATATTTACGCTTTCATTTCTACACGCTTGAATTGAGTACCAATATAGAATTTACTTTGTTTTTTTATTCTTGCTTGAACTAACCTTTTCATGTAAATTACAGTTTTTTCTGTAGTATTTACTTCACCACAAAATCAGTGAATTCGGACATATATTTTTTGTCACATAAATACAGAAGAAAAAAACTCATACAATTGTGCCTTTTTTTGTTTAGCAAAAAAAAACAAAGTATGATATGCATTTATTTAAAGCGTTGTTTTTATGGGCGTTGCTATGGGGTTGTTTTGGTGTGCTGGGTCGTTGCTATGGGGTTGTTTTGGTGTGCTGGGTGGTTGCTATGGGGTTGCTTTGGTGTGCTGGGTGGTTGCTACGGTTGTCATGTTATGCTATGTTTAATTCAGCGCAAGATGAACTTGATGAGATAGTCTTTGAAGAGGAGTTTAATTAACTATTCATTCATGACTCGTGAGGCTGTTTAAATGCACAGTAATTTTAGCCTAATTAGTGAAGGAAAGAACACATTGTGTTTATTCATTAAATAATCAAAGAAACCCTGTGTTTTTTACCGCAGGCTCATTAATATTTCTGAAATGAATTGAAAATTAGATTTATAGAAATATGAAGTGTTTATTTTACACACACAGAGTGTCATTACTCAGAAATCTAGTTTTATGTTTGAGCTGTTTTCTTGTGGTTTCACTGTGATGCTCATATTAGAGCAGATCCCATTTGCCAGTGAGAATCAGTATAGCAAGATTATTGATACCTCAGGAAAAAAAGGTACAAAAGCTGTCACTGGGCATGTCCCTTTCAAAAGGTACAACTAAGAGTGCATATATCAGATATTGATATAAAAAGTGTTCATATTAGTACATAAATGGTACATATATAACCTTTTGAAAGGGTACCGACCCAGTGACAGCTTTTGTACCTCATTTTCTGAGCAAATAAAACAATTTGGTTTCACTTTATTTTGATGGTCCCTTTAACACATTCTGTTGATAATAAGTATTGCAAGATCTACTAACTCTGAAAATAAAGTGTTGTTTTTGCACTTTATGCAGTGTCTAGCCTATTCAATAATGTATTATAACATGCCGCTGACTCTTATGCTGGTGATATTAATTATAAAGCAATTATTGACAAGACAAAGAAAAACAACTTGGTGCTTTTACTGTAATTGATTTCTTTGTTCTTCATTACTTACTGACTGTTTACTGGAATAATTACTTGAGTAATTAAATATTGAAGCAATGTTTACTTGCAGCATATACTGAGATGCTATTATCATTTCCATTGATATGTTGAAGTAGTTTTTATTTTTATATTCTCTGTTTTCATTATTTTGTTTTAGTCTTTTTAATGGTACAAGGGAATAGACCTTATATATATATATATATATAATATATATATATAATATATATATATATATTATATATATATATATATATATATATATTGTGTGTGTGTTCAATAAATGTGTATATATATGTGTGTGTGTTTAAAAAATTAATAAATACTTATCACATAAACTATAATGGTCCATTCCCTTGTTCCGTTAAGATGTATATAAACTGTTCTTAATTCATAACATTTAAGAATTATTCAATATTTAATGGAATTTTACTAATTGAAATTCATACATCATAAATCTTAATCTTAAAAAAATCAAGTTTTGAAAAATTTTAAGGGTTTGTGAGACTGTGAATTAATCATATTCACCGGAAGGATCATTCATGTATTAATCAGGCTGAAGTTTTTCATTACACTTTTCTTTTTTTAACATAAGATAATACAGCATTTTGCCATTTCCCCTCCCTCCTCGTTACCTTTTCTATCTTTTTATTTGTGTGTGTTTTCCATGCTGTCCTCACTCTTCATGGGGTGTCAGTTGCATGTCTTGTATTGTGCGAGTCTGATGATCCTGCTGTTCCCGTCGGCTTGCAGCTGCTGCTGTCCGAGTGATTGATGCTCTGCTGATGTCGACTTACATCTCGAGACGACACGAGCATCGGCTTCAAACAAGTGTTTGATAGAGGAACGATCTTCTGACGGCAGCGTTTACAAGCTGTGTCTGTGGGTGTAGCGCAGAGGTTAAAGCGCTCCTCTGGACACCATCATACACCATCCTCAGACTGACGTGTCCACTATCTCTGTCTCTCGTGTCTTTGTTCCTTCCCATGTGTTTAAAGCAATGTTCTGGAGTTAATGCAAGTAAAACTCAGGCAATTTGTAGCATAGTGTCCAAATACTGAACAATGTGTTGCTTTTTTGATATCCATGCACACAAAAGTTATTACTTTTACTGGCATTGAAACTTGACAGATACAGCTGGAACATTCTGCTGAGTTAGTAATGAAGAGATCATTTACATTGGGTCCTATTAAATCTGATTTATTTTCCCCTAAATTTTAGTTAAATTCAGTTTTCATGGTTAAATTCAAATATAATCAAAAAGAATGCCTACGGAGCCCCTGAAGGGACATGGTGGTGGGTAACAATATTCTGTTAATATTTTCCAGGCAAAAATTGTACGTCTGTTGTATATAAAAGTTTTTATCACATTTCTGGCAAAATATGTTCTTGTGCAATGTAGTTACAGGGTAATTTTGACATATTTTGCCAGAAATGTGATGATAACTGTTATAGGCCCTATACAACAGACGTACAATTTTTGCCTGGAATATATTAACAGAATAGGTGCCTGTTAGTTTTAAAATAATTATATTATAAATAATGTGCTTGTTTATCTGCTTGTTACCTGTCACGTTTTGGATGTGTTCTGTTATGTTTTAAGATCTTGTTTCCCCCTGTCTTTGTGATTTTGGTTTAGTCCTGTTAGTTTTCCCGCTCCTCGTTTGTGTTCAGTTTCTTCACCTGTTTTCAGTTCATTATCTCGTTTGGTTCAGTTCATTTAAGCCCTGTGTTTTCCCTCAGTGTTTGTTGGTCGTCGTCGATGTATGGTTGTGTGTTTATCCTGAAGTCCTGGCATTTGTTCCTGTTTGTTTTTGAAAGTGTAATTTTGTAAATAAATCAACTATATTGAAGCTTCCTTGTCCTCGTCTTCGGCATCCTGCACACACCCTGACAGAACGACCAACCTTAAAAAAAGAAGATGGAGAGCTGGAAGAAGGCCTTCGTGGGAACCCGGATGGCCATATTTCGCGGGACCCGTGGAGGTCGTAGTAGGGGATGTGATCGAGTTCTGGTGGTCCCGAGTCCAGTATGGCCTGAGCCCATCGCATGCCCGCCAGAGCCTGAGCCCATCGCCTGCCCGCCAGAGCCTGCACTCCGCATCAGCCCTGCCACCAGATCGGTCCCTAGACGTCCCCGGATGATATCTAGTATGACTGATCCCCCGCTGATGTCAGTGCGATCAGCCAGGAAGAGGGCTGCCGAGGCTGGGGTTCACGTCACACCCGCTGGGCCTGAGCCTTCACTGCTGGCCCCGTCCAGTTCCGAGTCCCCTGATGTGCTGGCCCCGTCCAGTTCCGAGTCCCCTGATGTGCTGGCCCCGTCCAGTTCCGAGTCCCCTGATGTGCTGGCCCCGTCCAGTTCCGAGTCCCATGATGTGCTGGCCCCGTCCAGTTCCGAGTCCCATGATGTGCTGGCCCCGTCCAGTTCCGAGTCCCATGATGAGCCAGAGCCCGTTGACCCAGCGCCAGAGCCAGAGCCCGTTGACCCAGCGCCAGAGCCAGAGCCCGTTGACCCAGCGCCAGAGCCCGTTGACCCAGCGCCAGAGCCCGTTGACCCAGCGCCAGAGCCCGTTGACCCAGCGCCAGAGCCCGTTGACCCAGCGCCAGAGCCCGTTGACCCAGCGCCAGAGCCCGTTGACCCAGCGCCAGAGCCCGTTGACCCAGCGCCAGAGCCCGAGCCCGTTGACCCAGCGCCAGAGCCCGTTGACCCAGCTCCAGAGCCTGTTGACATCAAGTCTGTTCCTGTTCCTGAGCCTGTCCTTCTCCCCAAGAAAATTTTGGGGGGGGGGGGCTATACGCCTTCGCCGTGGCCGGCCAAGGACCCATGGAGGCCTGAAAGAATAACACCACCATGGCCGCCCGAAGGGTCCTCACCGCCGTGGCCACCTGAAGGGTCCTCACCAGCACGGCCACCTGAAGGGTCTTCACCGCCGTGGCCACCTGAAGGGTCCTCACCGCCGTGGCCACCCGAAGGGTCCTCACCGCCATGGCCACCCGAAGGGTCCTCACCGCCATGGCCACCCGAAGGGTCCTCACCACCGTGGCCACCCGAAGGGTCTTCACCACCGTGGCCACCCGAAGGGTCCTCACCGCCATGGCCACCTGAAGGGTCCTCACCGCCATGGCCACCCGAAGGGTCCTCACCACCGTGGCCACCCGAAGGGTCTTCACCACCGTGGCCACCCGAAGAGTTCTCACCGCCCTGGACGCCCGAGGGTCCCACAGCTCCGCCCTGGACGCCCGAGGGTCCCACAGCTCCGCCCTCGACGCCCGAGGGTCCCACAGCTCCGCCCTGGACGCCCGAGGGTCCCACAGCTCCACCCTGGACGCCTGAGGGTCTGCCTGCTCCGCCGTGGCCACGCCCACAGCCTGCACCGTCGTGGCCACGCCCACAGCCTGCTCCGCCATGGCCACGCCCACAGTCTGCTCCGCCCTGGCCACGCCCACAGCCTGCTCCGCCATGGCCACGCCCACAGCCTGCTCCGCCCTGGAGGCTCCCTGGACCTGCACCATGCCCTCGTCAGCCTCCAGGGCGCCCACCCTCCCACCCCTTTGGAGGTTATACGGCGCGAGGACGCGCCTTCGGGGAGGGGGGAGGTACTGTCACGTTTTGGATGTGTTCTGTTATGTTTTAAGATCTTGTTTCCCCCTGTCTTTGTGATTTTGGTTTAGTCCTGTTAGTTTTCCCGCTCCTCGTTTGTGTTCAGTTTCTTCACCTGTTTTCAGTTCATTATCTCGTTTGGTTCAGTTCATTTAAGCCCTGTGTTTTCCCTCAGTGTTTGTTGGTCGTCGTCGATGTATGGTTGTGTGTTTATCCTGAAGTCCTGGGGCCTGTTTCAATAAGGAGGATCAACCAACTCTGAGTTAAAACTTGAACTCTGAATTGACTTACCCTGAGATGGGAAACTCTGAGTTTTCGGTTACAGAACAGCTGAAATGAGTGGGTTCAATCAACTCTGAGTTGACTGACTCTGAGTTAAGCGCGTGCACCACAACTATAAAAAGCCATTATCAATGGAGCGCAGATATTATGAGTCACCATGGCAACAGCGCCAGACAAAAAGAGGTGTTGTGTAATTAATTACCAAGTGATCTAAATATTGTAATTTTAATTAAAGGAATTACTCTTAATTCTTCTGTAATTTAAAATAAAATATGATGCAAATTACATTAAATAGGCTACTGCATAGACTATAGACCAATTCAGTATAAAACAATAGTGGATTCAACATACATTTTTAAAAGGTATATTTTTTATGTAACCTTCTCCCTCTACACACTTTGATCAATTCAAGAATAATTCATGCAATTGTATATTGTTAATTTGAAAGCATTAAAAGTGCAGTTTCTTGTCTCTCATTGTATTGTTCAAGTGGGTGAGGTTGATATAGGATTTAGTAATTAGTAATATGTAATCCAATACTAATAAAGATAGTAATTATTACATTAACCTAATTACACTGTTGAAGATGTCATTTGTTTTAGAGTAACTTACCCAACTGTTATAATATCAGAGGTGAAACTGGAAGAATGTTATTCAACCTAGGCTACTATTACTTTGATAAAATTTTACTTAAGTACAAGTAAAAGTACCAGTCTAAAAATCTACTCAAGTAAAAGTAAAAAGCAGCTAATTTAAAATGTGAGTAAAAGTTGCTGAGTTACTTGTTTAACAGTGGTTGGGACTCTCCCATGCAGGGTTGTGGTTGGGTTGGGTTGGTGGGGGGGGGGGACTCTCCCATGTAGGGTTGGGTTGGGTTGGTGGGGGGGGACGGGACTCTCCCATGTAGGGGTGGGTTGGGTTGGTGGTTTGGGGGGGGGGGGGGACTCTCCCATGTAGGGTTGGGTTGGGTTGGTGGGGGGGGGGGGGGGGACTCTCCATGTAGGGTTGGGTTGGGTTGGTGGTTTGGGGGGGGGGGGACTCTCCCATGTAGGGTTGGGTTGGGTTGGTGGGGGGGGGGACTCTCCCATGTAGGGTTGGGTTGGGTTGGGTTGGTGGTTTGGGGGGGGGGGGACTCTCCCATGTAGGGTTGGGTTGGGTTGGGTTGGTGGGGGGGGGGGGACTCTCCCATGTAGGGTTGGGTTGGGTTGGTGGTTTGGGGGGGGGGGGACTCTCCCATGTAGGGTTGGGTTGGGTTGGTGGGGGGGGGGGACTCTCCCATGTAGGGTTGGGTTGGGTTGGGTTGGTGGTTTGGGGGGGGGGGGACTCTCCCATGTAGGGTTGTAACGTATGAGAGTTTCACTGTATGATAACCGTCTCAGGAAATATCACGGTTTATGGTATTAAACAATTATTAAATATATAAAATGCTTTATTAAATTACGATTATTATTATCATTAGCTAAAATGACAATTAAATAAATTAAACATTTGTTCAATAAAACATATCTAATCAATTAATTTCAGTAATTGATTATGAATTAGATTAACAACTTATTTTTTATCATTAATAATATATTAATATGTTTAAAAATAATCGAGTTCTATGAAATGTTTTTTTTTTCTCGATTTTTTTTTACAAATATATTATCAAAAACGGTGGTAATCAAATGAAAGTTTAGCAAACGTTTTAATCCTTTAATTTTTGGCAAAGTGCTGCAAAACAGATTTAGTCAATTAAACCATGGACAAACAATATATATTCCTTAAAAAATGTTTAAATACATTTTAGTATTATTGTTGGTGTTTAAACACCACTTCCTCTTTAAAAAAGGGGAGGAGACCGCAAGAAACTCTGGCATTTACTGAAGACAACCTGCTCCCGACCAGGTTAGGTTCACAGAGTAAGTTACCATGGTAACTGACTCTGAGTATAAGTTACCTCTCTTTCAGAAACGGGCTTGACTTACTCTGCTTTCTCGGGTTTGACTTACCTCCCTTTCTGAAACAGAAAACCCAGAGTTTCTCTCATTTCGGGGTTAACATACTCAGAGTTTTCACTTAACCTCCTTTCTGAAACAGGCCCTGGCATTTGTTCCTGTTTGTTTTTGAAAGTGTAATTTTGTAAATAAATCAACTATATTGAAGCTTCCTTGTCCTCGTCTTCGGCATCCTGCACACACCCTGACATTACCCCTTTATTACCCAAACCTTAACATATTGTTCCATTATACCAACACGAAGGTATAATTACAGAAATGTACACCGTAATTTCGGTTTACATACGCAATTGTTTGCGGGTCGTTGTAATATAAAGTGTTACCGAGAAAAAATGATTTGGGAGGGAAAGAATAAGTCAATGATTTTGCGTTTTCATATGTTTTGTGTTTCTCGGGGAACGCAAAACGTTTGTGAGAGAATGCAAATGCATTGACAAATAGTTTTTCCTCATATTTTTTTCCTTTACCATGTCCCTTTAGTGGCTCCGTACATGCCCAAGTAATCGAAATCCTAAAACGTATCAAATTTGACAACAATTTGTTAAAAGTTTAAAAAAAACTTTTAGGGCCTATGAAATCGGTTTCATTTTTCACAAATTTTGTGTTTTCCATTAAAAATGTTCTGTGTTCCATTTTAATGGTAAATTACATTTTGATTGTCAAAAAAGCATGTCTAATCAGTTGAATTCATAAAGCTTTAACAATTTAATCATTTATTGCCATTTTTAAATGCCAGGGCTCGTTGAAATGTTTGTTTTCAGAAATCTTCTTAAATGATTACTTGACAACAGCAGCCCGACACTAGTGCATGTTGAAATTTGATTGTGTACAGCCCTACTTTTGATTTATTCATCACAATTTGATAAATTATACTGTAAAAATCAGAGTTAAAAATAAATCAATATATGCTGTCCGTGTTTTCCTAATCGTTCCTCCTGCATTAATGAATGTGTTTGACATGTTCCTCGTGCTGCAGTTGTGTGTTTGTGTGTCAGTAGTCGTTCAGAGAAAGCTGTGGGTTGCTGGTCATTCATCTGTGTGAAGCTGGCTCTGCCTGTAGCAGATCTGTGGGCCGCTAAACACGAACTGGCCTTGAACTCGCAGCAGCTCAGCGGAAATCTGTCTTCCTCTGCGATACTGAGCCAAAATGAGTATCCAGTGATCTCCTCTCCACACTGCTGTAGTGTGACCGCAGAGATCCAGCTGAGACCCACACACACGCCTGAAGATCATATGAACTCCACTATCTCATGAACCGGTCAAGGTGACCCGTCCTCCCACACTGCAAACTGGGATTCAGTGCCAAGTCAGATTTGTTTATTTAATGCCAGATTTTTCAGCGATCAGTGAACCAAAAATGTGCTTGTTCATTTTAAAACATTCAAAAACATTGCAATTGGTCACTAGGCATGCAAGACATTTAAAAGGATTGTTCACCAAAAAATGAAAATTCTGTCATTAATTACTCGTCCAAAATCTGTAAAACTTTGGTTCATCTTCAGAACACAAATGAAGATGTTTTTGATGAAATCTAAGAGATTTCTGTCCCAACTTCAAGTGCGCAACTACCACTTTCACCAACACGTGTTGGAGATTAATATTTATAAAGAATTTAAAGATATTTTTTTTTAGCGTGTGCAAACAAAGCACTTGCGTGGCTTCTGTAGGTTTACAAATGTATTAAAATGTTTAAGTTTAAGTTCCAATATAATAGTATTTTAGCTGAGAAAGTTCTGCACACTGTTTTCCATTTTTGATCTAATCAAGCTCGGACATTAACCTCTTGTCACTTCTCAAAGTTCAGCTGGGCCTTTGTTGATCTAATCAGGCTGATTGGATTAGCATCTCAAGGCTCTGAGTTACACTGTTATGCTGATGAAATCAGGTAACCGGCTGAATCCTGATGCTTTGTTTCAGGCTATGTTTACACGGAAACGATCTGAAAAGAAAACGCAAAAGTGGCGTTGCATTTTCACTTTTATTCTGCGTTTGGACGAGCGTTATAGGGGGAAATCCGCGTGCAAATGGTGATGCAAAAGTGTGTGAAATTTGATGTAGTATACACTCCAGGCGGCTAGGTGCAATGTGAAGCACTCCCACACAACAACACCAATATCTGAGAATATTTTGTACAACTGCAGACAAGACTCTTGTATGTTTTTCAGAGCTGCTAGGGCAACTTGAAGGTCCGACGTATGGAAATAATTCGACATGTTGGTTGTTATTTTCCTGTACTGGCGCATGCCTGTGTCGTAAACGCGTACGCGACGAGCGCCACCGTGAGCAGATTTGCGTTTTTACCCCTTTAGACGGGAACGCGACGGTGGAGCGTTTTTAAGATTTCCACTCTGGAGGGTGGTTTCACTTTTTTGCGCTTTAAGCCCCCAAAACGCCGTCGCCGTGTAAACGAAAGGCACATACGATAAAATATTTGTACGTTTTCACCCGGAATCGTTCTCGTGTAAACGGGGCCTCAGAGTGTGTCCACCTCTATGTAACCCCTCCCCCTTTGAAAGGTATAAACTCTGTGCTGAGCTATTGATGTTTAGATTCGATACCAACAGCTCGTGTTCTCAATAAAGGATTCTGCTGAAGATACACCCGAGTCTCCTGGTTTTCGCTTCTGAGTTCTGAAACACTTTAGAAGAAAAACGTTCACAACACTTCATAAAGCTGAGATTAAACCACTGGAGTCACATGGATACTCTAATGATGTCTTGACTACCTTCCTGGGGCTTGTAAGTGGTAGTTGCGTAGCTGTCAACGGAGGGATTTCATTAAAAATATTATATTGTAATCAGCATATTATAATGATTTCTGAAGGATCATGTGACACTGAAGACTGGAGTAATGATGCTGAAAATTCAGCTTTTATCATGGGAATAACTTGCTTTTTTCCCCCAAATATATTACAATAGAAAAGTTATTTATAGTTATTTAAATAACAATAATATTTTACAATTTTACTGATTTTACTATATTTTTAATCAAATAAATGCAACCAAAATTAATAAATCTTACTGATCTGACTGATATGCTACACTCTAAAAAATGCTGGGTTGTGTTAACCCAACTTTGGGTCAAATATAGACAAACCTAAATGTTGGAATAAAAAATGCAATAGATACATTTAACACAACAGCTGGGTTTGTCCATATTTGACCCAAAATTGGGTTAAAACAACTCAGCATTTTTAGAGTGTATTTATTAATCTTGGTTATTGTTAATAATAATACAATTGTTTATTTTTTGTTCATGTTAGTTCAGAGTACTTAAACAGAAACTTTTGCTTTAAAAATAGATGAAATTACATTGACTAAGATTAATAACTGCTGTGGTATTGTTTATTATTAGTTCATGTGCACCTGTTGGATGATAAAACAGGTGCGAAAAATCCCAAAAGGAAAAAGGGACCCAAAACATTTCTAAAGACTAGAATATCATCAAGCATTAAAAAATACACCAATCCTTCTCATACTGTATCTACGACCAAAAAAAAAAAAAACCCAGACAGAAATGTGATGTAATATGAGCTGTAACAGGAAATTGGTTTCATGAACTCTTGAGTTTTATTTGGTGGGAAAAAGAGCGTTCCTTTATCCACGAGCTGTCCAAACATTTCCCAGCGCCGCCAGACAGCTCGAGTGAACATGTCAGATGCGGTTTGTGCGGAGTTAAAGGCAGTGAGCCGGAATGATTTGCTGGTCACTCCCAATATCGAGTTTCTTCTTCAAGTGCTGCCAGTGACTGTTTGATTCCTATTGATTAGCAATACAAACAGCATCTTCTGTGCAGCTGCTCCTGCTTTAAAACACTTCTCTAGTCCTCCGTAACACTCATACATGAGACCAGAACGAATGTGTCAAATGTAACGGAGGCCAGCTAGTAGTTGCTGTGCGAGTAAACCTCACTCCTCTGATCTCAATAGGCGCTCTGGCGCTTTAGCCTCCTTGTTAGAGCGCCTGACTCTCATGCCGGAGACCCGGGTTCGAGGCCCGCTCGGAGCGGGTCGAGTGGGACCCGGGTGGAGGGGTTACATTGGTGCCGTGACCCGGATGGGAGTGAGGTTTAGAGGGGTGAGTGTAACGGAGACCAGCTAGTAGTTGCTGTGCGAGTAAACCTCACTCCTCTGATCTCAATAGGCGCTCTGGCGACAGATCTGGCGACAGATGTAATAGAGCTGTTTGTGAATGTAAAAGCTCGGCAAAGTTTAATATCAAAGTGCAGATAAATGGAGTTAGTTAGATGGAAGTTTCCATCCACTTGTCAATCGAATTATCTGAAGTTCGGTAAAAAAAAACTCATGGGAATAAAGCTGGTGAAAGTGTGTTTCCATCAAACAGCTTTAAAGCGAATAAAAACCTGTGCGTAATGACGTCACATGCTGTTTTGCGATCAAATTGGTATATTGAATTGATTTGAGACATTTTAAGGTGTTTCCATTCATTTTTGCACTGAATTGCACAACATTCAAGCAAACATTTGCAAACAAAGTTTTGCTCGACAAAATGGATCTCCCCATAATAACGTTTCCATCAGCGTTTATCGCATAAGCCGTATATCCATCAAGATAAAATCCAATGAGACCAAATGTATTTCATTTAAGTCGATATTTATGAAATTCAATCAAATTTTACTGTTTCCATAAGGCATTTTTCATTCGATATCACTTAATGCGGATAAAAACGTGTGGATGGAAACATAGCTATTGTCTCTCAAAAGAGAGAAGTGATTCTGAACTGCCTGATACGAGTTGTCAGTAATTCCAGTCTTACTTTTTGATCCAACCTATGTAGATTTTTGAGTAATTTGCATAATGCAGGTCTATGGTCTTGATTGGCTGAACAGTGTCTCTTAGCTCCGCCCTCAATCACTGTAGTTTATCTGAGACTGGAAGCGTTTGGTTCGTGTTGTTCATGTCGAGAAGTCGCTGTTTTCTGGTGAAAAAGCAAAACCACTTTGATGAGATTGATACGGTAAAACCCACGCCATCGTTACTGTTCGTATCACTGTGATCAAGAGCTGAGAATCAGATATGATAATGAGCGTTTAGTTTCTGACCAATCAGAGCAGAGCAGCTCTTAGAAAGGCGGGATTTAGAGAGACTGAGGCTACGTCTACATTAATCCAGATACATTTGAAAACGGAGTTTTCGTTTAAAAACGCTCTCCATCCACACTAGCCTTTTCAGGCGTTTTCAGACGTTTCAGTGTGGATGAGAAACGTATAAATTCACCTTACTGCGCATGCGTGAAACCTCACAAAAGCTCACTGATGATACAGATGGAAAAATAAATAATAAAGGTATCGCACAATTATTCTAACATGATAATTTTATTTAGCAAAATATCTCACCATTCACTGATGCGTCCAGGTCGCACTCAGTCACCATATGTTTGGTCTAAAACGCGACTGCTCTCCTGTATTGCAGCAGGACACCAAATGTGAGTACATTTTCTGTCATCTTTGCAGTAGGCTACTGTGATATGAAGAGTGTGGAAAGTAACATTGTAGCAAAGTTCGTTTGTGGGTGAGGAAGAAGAACACAGGGTCGGCGATACTGGGACTCGTACAGACTTTATTAACTCAGAATCAAAACAAAACAAAAGGCGCGCACACAGCGCATTCACCGTAGTAGCTCTACAGCACAGCACAATTTCAATCAACACTCTTTCCACGCTGATTCAGCTCTCGTTGCTTTCTACAGCACTCTTTCCTCTCGGTCGCTGCACAAGTCCCAGTCCTTTCTCTCTCCCCCGTACTCTCAATCTGCGCGGCTTATATCCGTCTCTCCATGCCAATCACTGCAATCAGACACAGGTGTTCATTATCTGCACTTGACCCACTTACTCACCGCACAGCTTATTGACTCCTCTCTCACCACAGACTTCGCGAAAACCACGCCCCTTTCGTCACAAACATATTTTAGCAACAGTGTAAAAGTGAATCGCACATAATTAACAGGCACAATACCGGTAAACAGGAATATCTATTGGTACAACATGGACCACATGACTAAACTTACATCATCGTTTTCAAATACCTCCGGCTTCACAGTCCACACTACAATGCGAAAACGGCGTTTTCAAATGTATCCACTTTGAAAAGCGTTTTTCAAACGCTATGTTTTCGTTGACTTAAAACGCCGTCTCAGTGTGGACGGAAGGCCAAAACGGAGAGAAAAGTGTACGTTTTCAAACGAAAACGTATTAGTGTGGACATGGCCTGAATCTTTGAGCTGTTTCAGACACTGAGAGAAAAGACCTGAAGCTGCAATGCATATTATGAGAAAACAAACCTTGGATGCATGTAAACCTGTTGTAGGAGATGCCAAAACTAAATTAGGAGCCTTTAAGATTGCAAATAAAAAATCACAAATCAGATCTCTACCTACAGTGCTTATCCTAAACCATATTGAGAATAGAGAGAAAGTGAAGACTTTAGACTCTAGAGTGTCTATAGAGATCTCACCATTGTTTCAAACTGTGCTCAGATCTGCTAAAATCCCAATATTTGCATTCAGGTCTGAGTTTCAATATTAACTCAAACATTAAGCCTAACAGTCTGAGAAGATGCAATCCACATTCATTTTATAGCTCTATATTTGTCATAAATGATGTCATCTCTCATCAATGGATATTTATACCCAAGACGAAGACGAAGTTTATACCCAAGACAGTTTCCGTTCTGTTTCCAATCAGCATGTTCAGCATTTCATCCTGACAAGCGACAGTCCGCACCCGTCCGTTCCTGACCTCCCACACAGATCTCTTTATGTTTCCTCCCCGGTGGCCGTCTCTCATTAAAGTGTGTTTAATTAGGGCTCTAATAGAGGTAAGTAATGGAAAATCACATGCACTCACAACCCTTATCGCTCCAGCAATTTCCTCTCAAATTAAAAGTCATTACTGCTTCACACTTTTATGAGATTGCTGTGTCACTTGACATGGCTTAACCATGACCAGACATCCCATCAACAGATTTTCAGTAATTGTCATTTGAACATCTGCCATGATTGTGATACAAAAAAATAATATTTTAAATGCTTCATGAGTCCATAAAAATAAATAGAATAAAGAGCACAGAGTGGATTCTGCTATTATCCCCTCCAAAAGAAAATCACAAAATCTAAAAATTGTACATTCATAATTTACTCATCTCGATCTCAAATGTATATTACTTCCTCTCTTACAAAGAACACAAAAGATGATGTTTTGAACAATGTACACAACTCTTTCACACTCTTTTTTTTAAAATACACTACCGATCAAATATTAGGATTTTTTTTGTAAGAAGTCTCTTCTTCCCACCAAGGCTGCATTTATTTGATCAAAATCAAATAAATAAAAATGTTAATATTGTGAAATATTATTACAATTTAAAATTAAAAATTAGTTTTCTATCTAAATATATATCAACATCAATATCAATTTATTCATGTGATCAAAGCTGAATTTTCAGCATCATTACTCCAGTCTTCAGTTCCACATGATCTTTCAGAAAAGAAAATCCTTCAGTTTTTTAAGTTTTTTTTTTTTCAAAATTCTTTGATGAATAGAAAGTTCAAAAGAACAGCGAATCCACGACGAATTTATCTAGATCATCGAGATATCCAGTCACTTCACTGTTCGATCTCGACTTTGCAGACGACATTGCGCTGCTCGAGGGCGGTGACAACAACAATCTAGATAAATCGCAAGCTCAACTTCAAACAACAGCAAAGTGGGCAAAACGAGTAGGACTTGAGGTCAACATTAAAAAGACGGAAACATTTAGCAACCAAGAGCTTGCCGGGCCAGAGACGCCGTTCAACCTACATCATTGCCAGCAGCCATATCACCCTGTAGCCGAAGACTGGTTCCCCACTGAAGCTAAGCAGGGCTGAGCCTGGTTAGTACCTGGATGGGAGACCTTCTGAGAAAAACCAGGTTGCTGCTGGAAGAGGTTTTAGAGAGGCCAGCAGGGGGTGCTATCCCTGTGGTCTGTGTGGGTCCTAACGCCCCAGTGTAGTGACGGGGACACTAAACTGTCTAAGAGCACCGTCCTTCGGATGAGACGTTAAACCGAGGCCCTGACTCTCTGTGGTCACAAAAAATCCCAGGATGTCCTTCGATAAAGAGTAGGGGTGTAACCCCGGCATCCTGGCCAAATGTGCCCCTTGGCCTCTGTCCATCATGGCCTCCTAATCATTCCCATATACTGATTGGCTTCATCACTGTCTCCTCTCCATCAGTAAGCTGGTGTGTGGTGAGCGTACTGGCGCAATATGGCTGCCGTCGCATCATCCAGGTGGATGCTGCACATTGGTGGTGGTTGAGGAGATTCCCCCCCCCCCCCCCCCTCCTTCTATGTAAAGTGCTTTGAGTGTCCAGAAAAGCGCTATATAAATGTAATGAATTATTATTATTATTATTATCAATTCATCGAACTCGACGGACAAAAAATCGAATGGACAAAAGTCTTCAAGTTTCTTGGCTCTTACATCGTGTCGAACGAAACAGACATCAGAGCACGAAAAGGACAAGCGTGGGGAGCATTCTGGAAAATGAAGGATGTATTTCTATCAAAAACTCTTCCAATCAAACTCAAACTAAACATCTTTGAAGCAGCGTGCATTTCCATGCTCCTGTACGGCTGCGAAAGTTGGATTATCAACCAGAAAATGCAAAACTCACTCAACAGCTTTGCCACCAGTTGCTACAGAATCATGCTCGGCATCAAGAAGATGGATCGAATAAGTAACCAAGCTGTATACGAAGCAGTCGAAAAGAACCAGCTTATCCTTCAAATCCAACAAAGGCAGCTACGCTTCGTCGGCCACTCACTTAGAAGAGACCCAAATGACCAAATTAATAAATATGTGTTATATGCGTCCGAAGAACCACATGGCAAACGAAGCAAAATGAGGAAAGCCACGCACATTATACCATACATACATCGGCAAACTAATCAACAATGACATGCCACCAACAGCTGACGAGATGCGAAGAGCTGCTAGTAATCGAACAGAATGGAGAAAACTTGTGGCAGACTGCAAACCCGTTTGATGATGATGATGATGATGAAAAGAACAGCATTTATTTGAAGAAGAAATCTTGGTAACGCTTCCTTTTACAGTCCAGTTACCCATGTGCATACTCAGTACTTATTTTAGTAATTACAATTACTTGGTAATAACTAGGTACTAACCCTGAACCTACCCCTAACCCATGTACTTACCTTATATTAGCCAGTACTTTCTAGGTAAGTACACTGTAAGTACTGTACTGTAAAAGGAAGCGTTACCGAAATCTTTTGTAACATTATATGTCTTTACTGTCACTTTTGATAGATTTAATGCATCCTTGCTGAATACAAAATATTAATTTCTAAAGCGTAACACCTTATGAACATACGTAGTGAGGATGGCTGAATTAATAAACATCACTAAAAATGTTTGTCAATGTTCTTAACCCAAGCTAGAAAGCATTATCCAGAAAAGCATAAGCAGAGCAAATTATCTCCAGAAATAAGGGAATAAGTGGTTGTTATTTGTTGTATGTGTCCAGGCTTGAGTTGATGTGAGTTCAGCTGACTCATCCGTTCTGTTTTTGGACAGATGGAGGAGTAAACATAGCATTATGGTATGGAGAACCTTCAGCCCATGACCACAAGCCTCCGCTTCCTAAACTGCATCCAGCTATAGACCCGCTGATAAAACATCTCATCCCGGCGCTGTCACAGGTGGGCTGTTTACCGTGACATCGGCCCTTTCTGGAAACCCGGTTTCCTCATTAGGAATTCTGAAGCTGTCACTTTATCTGCACTGTGGTCCACATGGAGCGACCGTAAAGTGTCACACTCCACTTTTAACTATTGCTGCATTGGCAGTTCTTAAAGGTACAGTTGTTTTTATCCCTCGAAGCGGGGCCACAGGTGGTGGAAATCGCTCCTCGGAAGGAAAGTCTGTTCTGTGAGTGGCAGATGGTACGAGTTTGCCTAGTGAAGCGTGCAAATCAGGAGAATCTGTAGAGGAGTCATTAATAAGACACAAATTGAGCATTATTTTTGGCAGACTGTATTTTCGTCTTGTTATAATGGAGCCATCATTTCTGCAGGTCTCAAACGTCAGCAAACGTGTCCTCTGCTCTGTTAGCATAGGGTGTGTGCTCAAATATTTACACACATATCATGATTTAAATATCATGGGGTTGCTTTAACTGTAGTATCAGGCTCTGCTCAATCGGCTTTGAAGTGTCAGAAGATACGAGCCGTGTTACTGTACGTGCAGAAAGCTTCGGGAAACCGGCTGATTGACAACTTGAATGAGTGAAATGACAGTCGTGGCCTACATTTCCTCATTAGAAAAACTCATCCAGCGGCCGGTGCTGATATGTGTTTTACTGTTCATGACCCCTGATGTGTCAGGCCTCATCTTTGTTTTTTGACTAGCAGGGAGAACAGATTTTCATCAATGCTCAGTACGATAGAGAAAAGACTTTGATGAGCTGGTCAGGTTTTGATTGTGGTACAAAAGCATGATGAGGGCAGACAGACAGAGACGCCTCAGGCATCTGGTTCGGAAATGTCCTTTCAGCATAAGGTATTTTTGTTGGAAACTTGACAGGATTGGAGAAGAATGCTGCTGTATATTATATTTTGGTAACACTTTAGTTTAGGGTCCAATTCTCACTATTAACTATAGATGCTTATTATATGCATATTAGGATATTGGCTGTTCATTAGTACTTATAAAGCACATATGAATGCCTTATTCTGCATGATCATATTCTACATCCCTTAATCCACCCAATACCTAAACTTAACAACTACCTTACTAACTATTAATAAGCAGTAATTCGTTTATTGAGGCAAAAGTCAAAGTTAATAATTAGAATTGGACCTTAATCTAAAGTGTGACACACACACACACGCACGCACGCGCACGCACGCACGCACGCACGCACGCACGCACACACACACACACACACACACACACACACACACACACACACACACACACACACATTATATAATGTATTATACTGTATGTGTATACAATATCAGTGGTGTCCAGTTATTATGATCTTGGAAGTAATACTGATATTTAGCATTTGTTAATATGATTTTCTGTATAATTGTCAATTTTTGGCAGTCTGATCAAATAATGAATGAGAAATATATATTAAAATCACAGGAAAATGTGGACAGCTGTTTGCCGCATGTCTTTTCATGCATGTAAATCTCAGGTTGTTTGCTGATTGAACAGTTCTAAATCAAGTTTAAAATTATTCAAATATTAACATAATTCTTGGTTCAGGTCAAATATAAAAAGTGTAGTGATGATGTGAAAGACCTGTATCACCTGATAAACACTTCATTTTTTTATTTTCATTAAACAACATACAATATAACACAGTATTTATATTTAAATAATTAATTTTCTCTTTATTCATTAAAATGCATCATATGCATGCAGTTATAATAGTCATTATAATTCAAGTCTGGTAAAACCTGAAAGCCAAAGGATAGAAAACATTGGTATTTTCTTTCTTTAGACAATATACAATTACTATTAAATACTATGATAATACCGTAAATGAGTCCTACCTGTCACGACATTGGCTTCTTTTATAAAATAACCTTTTATCATAGTAAAATCTACATATTGTATAAGTATTGTTTAGCGTAAAACACGTGGAAGATTACTGGCAGTTTATTGATTAAATAATAAGCTATTTCCTCACAAAAGTGGTTTATTTAGTGTATGAAGCTTCTTCTCCATTAACATCCATTAAAAAGAAACGCCCTCTGGTCTCCTTCCCCACAGCGTTAGCATTAGCCGTTACGCTTTTTTGGCTAAAGGTTCCAGTGGCTTTGGAAATAAGTTCAACACCTCACATCAACAATGAATTAAATCATCGTTGGTTAGCAGCAAAGACATTGGTTAATAAAGTAAGATTAAATGCATATTGTATATTTGTTTAACTTAACATATTTAAATGTCCCATATTGTCAAAACTGACATTTCCTGGCTTTTTCATGATAACAGAGGTCTAGGCTCTATGAAACTACCATATAAGTTTAAAAACAGTGGATCCACAGACACATGCACACAGCCTGAGTAAAGTAGCTGTGCCTTTTCACGAGCCGTTGTGACTTCCGTATATTTGTGATGTCACAACTACTCAGTCACCAATGGTGGGTCACTCAGAAAGCAACAGGCCAATCAGAAGAGAGGCTCATGAATATTAAGTAGACAGGCCAAATCGAGCTGTTCTTGGCAGAGCTCCTGAGAAAGAGCTGTAAAAATATATTCACATGGTTTTTGATATTTATACTGCAAATATATATTCTTAAGGACATCAAAACCTAAAATAAAACTTCAGAAAGTTGTACAACATGGGACCTTTAATTATTGCAAAGAGTTTGCATTGAATCGTCATCTTTTCAGCCACTACATCAATATTTCTCATCATGAGCGCGGGGAACAGATTCTGACAGCTGTATGAGTTTCAGTGTATGTTCTTATTTATTTACTTTTTTTGTGATGACAAAGAATGATGAAAGAAAACAAACTCGATTTCCATATGGTGAGTTTAATACAATATTCTGCACAGGAGAAACGACCCTTCTGTTCATTATTGGGCACCCATTGATTGGTTTTGTCTGTAAAGTCCAGTTTGTCGTATTGTCTCTCATAACCTCTGTGCTCTGCTGCATGTCAACAACGAGACACAGTCAATTATCCGTTCCTCTTCTGAGGTTACTCTCAAATCCTCATACAATTCATCACATGACTCTGTATTGAGACAACAGATCGATTCCTTTTTAAATGGAGGTAGGGCTGAACTTTAGATTTATCCACTGCTTCCCTGTGAAACGGGAGTTTGTTGTTATAGAAATGGATTAGCAGTCATAGCAATCTCGATGCAGGAGATGGGCTAACAGATTTGCTCCCTCATAAAGTATAGATGAGAATGTTTATAAAATGCACATTGTTAATCCATAACCTCACTTTGCTGATTAGCTCCTTTTGCTGATTATTATGGATTCAGGGTGACCTAGTATAACCTGTGCAGCCTGTGTACACGGATAAACTAGTGCGGTATAATAACTAGCTTTTACTTGCATCAATATTTGGCTTTATTTTTTTCAATAATTTTCAATCATTTCACATGTGTCTCTAAATAAATGGGATAGTTGGAGGGTGTTGATGAAAAATAAGTGGGATTGGGGATGTCAGTTAAAAGGGAAATTTCATTTACAATTCATACAACACAAAATAGAGAATATATTCATGGACAGCTGTGTTTAACAAAATGTTTTTTTTTTATTTATTTGCAAAATGGCACCCAGGTACGGAAGCATATTGCATTCACTTCAGGGAAAAAATCGACTGTTTTTCTGAATTAACAAGTTAATTATCTCGGAATTACGAGATAATTTTTTCTTGAAAATTTTTTTTTTCACTCTGTTTTTATGAATTGATATAAGTTACTCCAAAATTTTGAGATAATTAAGTAAATAATTCAGAAAAACAGAGCAAAAACTTTTTTTCCATGAAAAATTATCTCGTAATTCTGAGATAATTCACTCGTTAATTCAGAAAAACAGAGCAAAAACTTTTTTTCCATGAAAAATTATCTCGTAATTCTGAGATAATTCACTCGTTAATTCAGAAAAACAGAGCAAAAACTTTTTCATGAAAAATGATCTCGTAATTTTGAGATAATTCACTCGTTAATTCAGAAAAACAGAGCAAAAACTTTTTTCATGAAAAATTATCTCGTAATTTTTAGATAATTCACTCGTTAATTCAGAAAAACAGAGCAAAAACTTTTTTCCATGAAAAATTATCTCGTAATTTTGAGATAATTCACTCGTTAATTCAGAAAAACAGAGCAAAAACTTTTTTCATGAAAAATTATCTCGTAATTCTGAGATAATTTACTCGTTAATTCAGAAAAACAGAGCAAAAACTTTTTTTCCATGAAAAACAGCCCATTCTCACCCAAGGCGTCATCTAACTGACGCCTTGGGAATCAGTTCGACCATGCTTCAATATTCGACGCTAAAGGTAACCTTTAGCGTCAGTTAGTTGACGCGATCCCAGGGCGTCATCTAACTGACGCGTTACCCTTAGCGTCAGTTAGATGACGCCCTTCTACCCAGACCTAAACCTACCCGCGTCATCTAACTGACGCTAAAGGGTACCTTTAGCGTCGAATATTGAAGCATGGTCAAAATTGTCAGTTAGATGACGCCTTGGGGTGAGAATGCGTTGTGAAAAATTATCTCGTAATTTTGAGAATTCACTCGTTAATTCAGAAAAACAGAGCAAAAACTTTTTTCATAAAAAATTTTCTCGTAATTCTGAGATAATTCACTCGTTAATTCAGAAAAACAGAGCAAAACCTTTTTTCATGAAAAAATATCTCGTAATTTTGAGATAATTCACTCGTTAATTCAGAAAAACAGAGCAAAAACTTTTTTCATGAAAAATTATCTCGGAATTTTGAGATAATTAACTCGTTAATTCAGAAAAAGAGTCTTCTGAATTTTTGTTCCTCAAGTGAATGCAATACGCTTCCGTACCCAGGGACTTGAATTAATCGGTTTATATTTGTGTGTATTTAAAAAAAATGTAAAATTAAAAAAACTAAAGTATGAAAGAAATACAAAATGTTTGACTTTGTAATGCTATATGAGAATATTGACCAATCAGAATCAAGTATTCCTGTGTAGTTCCTGTGAGTGGAGAACATCAGTCAAGTTATGCTAATGATTATACTTTCAAAACCGTTGATTATAATAATTGTTGCTGAGTTTCTGTTTATGTATACTGTAATGCTTTCACACGAGAGGCCCGTTGAATTGACTGAGTGTATAAGCAGCAATATGCCACAGATGCAGTAACCAGATATTAATATGAGAATAACTAAAGCTGAATGAGGTAAAGCCTACGGCACTATTTCATCCTTATCCTTTACGTGCCTTTACAAATTTCCTCTATCAAGCAGCTCATTTGCTGGTGAATTATGAATCTGGTTATTCACAGTCAGAAAAGGCTGAAAGAAAAGTCCTCTTCTGTAATTTACCTGAGAAAATGTAATTGTCAGAAAATGTCACATCTGATGCTAGTGAATACTCTTATCAGCGCTGCGAGTGCCATGTCTGTTATCCACCATTTAAATGCAAATTAAACTCTAAGATGAAGGAATAACTAAAAATGTTCACGTACTTAGTAACTTCTGAAACAGGTTCATTCTTTGAATTAAAGTTAGAACAATGTCAGAGTTGTGGTCAAGTGCGGTCTCTCCAGATTTCCCAGAGGAGATGCGGGTTGTTGGTATAGTCATTGACTTACACTAACACAGGAAAATATACTATGGAAGTCATTGGCTACATCAACTGTTTGGTTATACCAAATATATTCTTTTGTGTTCAACAGAAGAAAGAAAATCATAGAGGTTTAGAACAACATGAGGGTGAGTAAATGATGACAATTTTATGTTTTGGGGAAACTATCCCTTTAACGCTCATAAGATATGATTTCATAGTTTTTCTGATTTAAGGTCAACTTAATGCCAACATGTGTTGGCATCTAAATTTTTTATGTAATCTTTTGCATATTTTTTGTTTATTTTTATTTTTATTTGGAGTAATTTCTGTGAATCTTTAACAGTGAATCAGCTCTTGAATGATTTGGTTGCATTATCACTGGAACGTGCACTGAATTCCTCATGTGGCATTTTCTATATTCTCGTTCATCAAAATGAACAAATCTTTTTTCGAGTCATTTCGTTCAGTCAACGAACGAAATTAACTAAATGACTCGAAAAAAGATTCGTTCATTTTGATGAACGAGTTCGAACATGAGAGTCACAAACGTGCATCACAGAACAGAGCAAGGCGAGCATTTGTGCTAATAAAACTTTTTATTTATTTTTGAAATGAGCGATGGTTTCTCTAGATAAGACCCTTATTCATCGTCTGGTGTCGTTTAAAGCCCTTTGAAGCTGCACTGAAACTGTCATTTGGACCTTGAACCGTTTGGGTCCCATTGAAGTCCATGGAGAATCGACTGAAGAAAGAAAGACATGGACATCTTGAATGACATGGGGTAAATTATCAGCAAAAGTTTTTTTAAAAGTGAACTAATCCTTTAAGTAAACATATATAGATACATATTGTGTATTAATATAATTTTAATGGTGCATATAAAAATGGAAAATATTTAATGTGTTGAAAATTTTTAGAACTAAAATTTGACCTTTATTATGTTTTTAAACTTTGAAATCTACTTTATTACAATGTTTCCATCCACCTATTTTTATGCACATGTTGAGATATCGCAAAAAAAAACACCAAGATAAAAATAAATTCTAAAACTGCACAAAAAACTTTTTTTCGATAAGAAGATAATCTACGATGGAAACACATTTACTAAATAAATATAAACTCCAGGTGACTTTGCCTCAGAAGAAGCTGTGATTGGATAACTGGACTAAGCAGCAGACCAGTCGCATCACAGCATCTCAAATGTTGGTTTGGTGTTTCTGAAACGCCTGTATAGTCTGTCATCAGAATGATTTGGTTTAATTCCCTCCAGAAGCGTCTCCGACGATTGCATTCCCAAACACCAGCATCCGAACGCAAGAGAACATGACAGCGTTTATTGCCTTTCATCTGAGCACGCTGAGAGGAAACTCATTTATCATGCAGGAAAAAACAGCAACAGTTTCTTCCCCAATTGCAGCAACTTCCATACTTTTTTATTAGATAAATTGCACCAATTTCCCAGGAAGTGGCTTTTTTTTCTCTTGAAGACATGGAATTAGAACGTGCTTTATTCGCAAACATTTAATGTGATATAAATCGCAACTTTGAATGGAAACACTGATGGTTATGGCATTTTAAGCTAATGCTAAAGCCATCCATTCATCTGTCTGTCTGTCCATACACACACGTAACTAACTATATACTGTATCCAGTGTTGGGTGTAACTGATTACTAAGTAATTAATTCCCTTGAAAAAGTAAAGTAAGGGATTACTCTTAATTTTTCTGTAATTTAATTACAGTTACCTCTGATGTAATTGAGCTAAATACTGTGTATAGATCAATCAGATCTTAACCTCTCTCGTACAAATTCGTATGATGAATCTTGTAAAATAAGTATGAAATGTCATGAGATCAGACTGGTATTAACTAGAACAATATAAAACAATAGTGGGTTTAACATCAAAATGTATTGTCTGATGTTACAAAGCATGTTTTTATAACCTTCCCCCCGTTGGTCAGTTTAAGGAAAATCCACGCAATTTTATAGTATTTATTTAAAAGAATTAAAACAGTTTCATGTCTATCCTTGTGTTATTCAGCTGGTTGAGATTGATATGGGATTTAGAAAGTAATTAAAAGTAATTAAATACTTTTTAGAGAGAGTAATTAGTACAGTAATCTACTGTTGAAGAGGTGATTAGTAATTCATTACTTTTTTAGAGTAACTTACCCAACACTGTCTGTATCAGAGTTTTGGCATTTGTAAAAAGCTATAATTATATAATAGCTATAGAGCTATAATTGTTCGGCCCAATTGACCACATGTCGTAGATTTAGGAGTAAAACTGGATTTGCTTTTAAATCAAGGATTGCTGTGGTACGTTCTCATGAATTCCCTTGTTGATATGTGTGCCGACATGGCAACCTCTTATTAAAGCTCCCTTCCTTTTACAACGTTGCCCATTATTTCACTGTCTACATCCGACAGCTCTACAGCTGTCCGCACAATAACCGGCAACCCAACCAATCTCTGTTCAATTAAATGTTCTCGCTTCTCTTTGTGTTTCACAGCACTTGGAAAAGTGAACAACACAAACAAATAGTTATTGTTCTGGACAAGCTTACCAAATTTAATTACACCTCACGGTGTCTTCGGCCAAATAAAGACACAGTTTGATAAATATAAAGCTAATTGTCTGAATTGCCGTTGTGAATGGCTTTATAATGGAGAACAGCACCAGATGAATTACGCTTCCCTTTGTTGTTTGTGTTTAACTGGAATACTTTTAGCACTTCAGTTTGAGACGTCTGTGTGTGTAGAGAAAAGAACGGGGACAACAAAGAAATGCTTGGCAATAGTGGGACCTCCTCTGGGGCTGCACATCAAACACTAGTGGGATCAAACTGTGTCAAAGCGGAGTCAAATCATTTCATCTTTCAGGCTCTCCTGATCCCCACGTTTGTTTTATGACGCCTCCTCTGTATAGCGGACATGTTTGGCGTTTACACACCGGCATCCACAGAACAGAGGATGCGTGTCCCCCTCTTTGTGTTTGGTTTGGGGAATTGTGCTCATCCTTTAAGACTATTCCTCATGACAGAAAGCCGTCGGTTGCTCAGGTGACGTGTATTCATTCATTAAAGGTACACTATGTAACTTTTGGCTTTCATGCAGATATAAAACAAAAGTGCATGCATTTTGTGGAAGGTGTGATGGATTTTTTATCATCAAACCTAACTATTTTAGATTTGTCTCCCTAAGACTGACTACTCTAGTATAACCTATACGCTAGCACTAATCCTTCGGCGTGTCTCCAGACGACTACAGCCTTTTCGTCCCTAACTATACTCCGGCGTGTCTCCAGACGACTACTGCCGAGTCTAAAACCCTATACTCCGTGTCTCCAGACGACTACTGCCGAGTCTAAACCCTATACTCCGTGTCTCCAGACGACTACTGCCGAGTCTAAAATCCTATACTCCGTGTCTCCAGACGACTACTGCCGAGTCTAAACCCTATACTCCGTGTCTCCAGACGACTACTGCCGAGTCTAAACCCTATACTCCGTGTCTCCAGACGACTACTGCCGAGTCTAAACCCTATACTCCGTATCTCCAGACGACTACTGCCGAGTCTAAACCCTATACTCCGTGTCTCCAGACGACTACTGCCGAGTCTAAAATCCTATACTCCGTGTCTCCAGACGACTACTGCCGAGTCTAAACCCTATACTCCGTGTCTCCAGACGACTACTGCCGAGTCTAAACCCTATACTCCGTGTCTCCAGACGACTACTGCCGAGTCTAAACCCTATACTCCGTGTCTCCAGACGACTACTGCCGAGTCTAAACCCTATACTCCGTGTCTCCAGACGACTACTGCCGAGTCTAAACCCTATACTCCGTGTCTCCAGACGACTACTGCCGAGTCTAAACCCTATACTCCGTGTCTCCAGACGACTACTGCCGAGTCTAAACCCTATACTCCGTGTCTCCAGACGACTACTGCCGAGTCTAAACCCTATACTCCGTGTCTCCAGACGACTACTGCCGAGTCTAAACCCTATACTCCGTGTCTCCAGACGACTACTGCCGAGTCTAAATCCTATACTCCGTGTCTCCAGACGACTACTGCCGAGTCTAAACCCTATACTCCGTGTCTCCAGACGACTACTGCCGAGTCTAAACCCTATACTCCGTATCTCCAGACACTACTGGAGTCTAAACCCTATACTCCGTGTCTCCAGACGACTACTGCCGAGTCTGAAACCCTATACTCGTGTCTCCAGACGACTACTGCCGAGTCTAAAATCCTATACTCCGTGTCTCCAGACGACTACTGCCGAGTCTAAATCCTATACTCCGTGTCTCCAGGCGACTACTGCCAAGTCTAAATCCTATACTCCGTGTCTCCAGACGACTACTGCCGAGTCTAAAACCTATACTCCGTGTCTCCAGACGACTACTGCCGAGTCTAAACCCTATACTCCGTGTCTCCAGACGACTACTGCCGAGTCTAAACCCTATACTCCGTGTCTCCAGACGACTACTGCCGAGTCTAAACCCTATACTCCGTGTCTCCAGACGACTACTGCCGAGTCTAAACCCTATACTCCGTGTCTCCAGACGACTACTGCCGAGTCTAAACCCTATACTCCGTGTCTCCAGACGACTACTGCCGAGTCTAAACCCTATACTCCGTATCTCCAGACGACTACTGCCGAGTCTAAACCCTATACTCCGTATCTCCAGACGACTACTGCCGAGTCTAAACCCTATACTCCGTGTCTCCAGACGACTACTGCCGAGTCTAAATCCTATACTCCGTGTCTCCAGACGACTACTGCCGAGTCTAAACCCTATACTCCGTGTCTCCAGACGACTACTGCCGAGTCTAAACCCTATACTCCGTATCTCCAGACTACTACTGAGTCTAAACCCTATACTCCGTGTCTCCAGACGACTACTGCCGAGTCTAAACCCTATACTCCGTGTCTCCAGACGACTACTGCCGAGTCTAAACCCTATACTCCGTGTCTCCAGACGACTACTGCTGAGTCTAAAATCCTATACTCCGTGTCTCCAGACGACTACTGCCGAGTCTAAACCCTATACTCCGTATCTCCAGACGACTACTGCCGAGTCTAAACCCTATACTCCGTGTCTCCAGACGACTACTGCTGAGTCTAAAATCCTATACTCCGTGTCTCCAGACGACTACTGCCGAGTCTAAACCCTATACTCCGTGTCTCCAGACGACTACTGCCGAGTCTAAACCCTATACTCCGTGTCTCCAGACGACTACTGCCGAGTCTAAACCCTATACTCCGTATCTCCAGACGACTACTGCCGAGTCTAAACCCTATACTCCGTGTCTCCAGACGACTACTGCCGAGTCTAAAATCCTATACTCCGTGTCTCCAGACGACTACTGCCGAGTCTAAACCCTATACTCCTGGTCTCCAGACGACTACTGCCGAGTCTAAACCCTATACTCCGTGTCTCCAGACGACTACTGCCGAGTCTAAACCCTATACTCCGTGTCTCCAGACGACTACTGCCGAGTCTAAACCCTATACTCCGTGTCTCCAGACGACTACTGCCGAGTCTAAACCCTATACTCCGTGTCTCCAGACGACTACTGCCGAGTCTAAACCCTATACTCCGTGTCTCCAGACGACTACTGCCGAGTCTAAACCCTATACTCCGTATCTCCAGACGACTACTGCCGAGTCTAAACCCTATACTCCGTATCTCCAGACGACTACTGCCGAGTCTAAACCCTATACTCCGTGTCTCCAGACGACTACTGCCGAGTCTAAATCCTATACTCCGTGTCTCCAGACGACTACTGCCGAGTCTAAACCCTATACTCCGTGTCTCCAGACGACTACTGCCGAGTCTAAACCCTATACTCCGTGTCTCCAGACACTACTGCGATCTAAACCCTATACTCCGTGTCTCCAGACGACTACTGCCGAGTCTAAACCCTATACTCCGTGTCTCCAGACGACTACTGCCGAGTCTAAACCCTATACTCCGTGTCTCCAGACGACTACTGCCGAGTCTAAATCCTATACTCCGTGTCTCCAGACGACTACTGCCGAGTCTAAACCCTATACTCCGTTCTCCAGACGACTACTGCCGAGTCTAAACCCTATACTCCGTGTCTCCAGACGACTACTGCCGAGTCTAAAATCCTATACTCCGTGTCTCCAGACGACTACTGCCGAGTCTAAACCCTATACTCCGTGTCTCCAGACGACTACTGCCGAGTCTAAACCCTATACTCCGTGTCTCCAGACGATCTAGGACTAACTTCCGAGTCTAAACCTCATCTACCCTAATCGTGTCTCCAGACGACTACTGCCGAGTCTAAACCCTATACTCCGTGTCTCCAGACGACTACTGCCGAGTCTAAACCCTATACTCCGTGTCTCCAGACGACTACTGCCGAGTCTAAACCCTATACTCCGTGTCTCCAGACGACTACTGCCGAGTCTAAACCCTATACTCCGTGTCTCCAGACGACTACTGCCGAGTCTAAACCCTATACTCCGTGTCTCCAGACGACTACTGCCGAGTCTAAACCCTATACTCGTGTCTCCAGACGACTACTGCCGAGTCTAAACCCTATACTGTCCCGTGTACTCCAGTCTAAACATACTGTCTGAATACGCCGAGTCTAAACCCTATACTCCGTGTCTCCAGACGACTACTGCCGAGTCTAAACCCTATACTCCGTGTCTCCAGACGACTACTGCCGAGTCTAAACCCTATACTCCGTGTCTCCAGACGACTACTGCGTAACCTATATCTGTCCAGACGCTACTGCGATCTAAACCCTATACTCCGTGTCTCCAGACGACTACTGCCGAGTCTAAATACCTTACTCCGTGTCTCCAGCACGACTACTGCCGAGTCTAAACCCTATACTCCGTGTCTCCAGACGACTACTGCCGAGTCTAAACCCTATACTCCGTATCTCCAGACACTACTGAGTCTAAACCCTATACTCCGTGTCTCCAGACGACTACTGCCGAGTCTAAACCCTATACTCTGTGTCTCCAGACGACTACTGCCGAGTCTAAACCCTATACTCCGTATCTCCAGACGACTACTGCCGAGTCTAAACCCTATACTCCGTATCTCCAGACTACTAACTTGCCGAGTCTACTGCCATAACCTCCGTGTCTCCAGACGACTACTGCCGAGTCTAAACCCTATACTCCGTGTCTCCAGACGACTACTGCCGAGTCTAAACCCTATACTCCGTGTCTCCAGACGACTACTGCCGAGTCTAAACCCTATACTCCGTATCTCCAGACGACTACTGCCGAGTCTAAACCCTATACTCCGTATCTCCAGACGACTACTGCCGAGTCTAAACCCTATACTCCGTGTCTCCAGACGACTACTGCCGAGTCTAAATCCTATACTCCGTGTCTCCAGACGACTACTGCCGAGTCTAAACCCTATACTCCGTGTCTCCAGACGACTACTGCCGAGTCTAAACCCTATACTCCGTATCTCCAGACTACTACTGAGTTAACTAAATCCCTAGACACTCCGCGGTCTAACCCATACCGTTCCGACATACTGCCGAGTCTAAACCCTATACTCCCTGGTCTACCAGTTCACGACTACTGCCGAGTCTAAACCCTATACTCCGTGTCTCCAGACGACTACTGCTGAGTCTAAAATCCTATACTCCGTGTCTCCAGACGACTACTGCCGAGTCTAAACCCTATACTCCGTGTCTCCAGACGACTACTGCCGAGTCTAAACCCTATACTCCGTGTTCTCCAGACGACTACTGCTGAGTCTAAAATCCTATACTCCGTGTCTCCAGACGACTACTGCCGAGTCTAAACCCTATACTCCGTGTCTCCAGACGACTACTGCCGAGTCTAAACCCTATACTCCGTGTCTCCAGACGACTACTGCCGAGTCTAAACCCTATACTCCGTATCTCCAGACGACTACTGCCGAGTCTAAACCCTATACTCCGTGTCTCCAGACGACTACTGCCGAGTCTAAATCCTATACTCCGTGTCTCCAGACGACTACTGCCGAGTCTAAACCCTATACTCCGTGTCTCCAGACGACTACTGCCGAGTCTAAACCCTATACTCCGTGTCTCCAGACGACTACTGCCGAGTCTAAACCCTATACTCCGTGTCTCCAGACGACTACTGCCGAGTCTAAACCCTATACTCCGTGTCTCCAGACGACTACTGCCGAGTCTAAACCCTATACTCCGTGTCTCCAGACGACTACTGCCGAGTCTAAACCCTATACTCCGTGTCTCCAGACGACTACTGCCGAGTCTAAACCCTATACTCCGTGTCTCCAGACGACTACTGCCGAGTCTAAACCCTATACTCCGTGTCTCCAGACGACTACTGCCGAGTCTAAACCCTATACTCCGTGTCTCCCAGACGACTACTGCCGAGTCTAAATCCTATACTCCGTGTCTCCAGACGACTACTGCCGAGTCTAAACCCTATACTCCGTGTCTCCAGACGACTACTGCGAGTAACTATATTTGCCAGAGTCTACAAACCCTATACTCCGTATCTCCAGACTACTACTGAGTCTAAACCCTATACTCCGTGTCTCCAGACGACTACTGCCGAGTCTGAACCCTATACTCTGTGTCTCCAGACGACTACTGCCGAGTCTAAATCCTATACTCCGTGTCTCCAGACGACTACTGCCGAGTCTAAATCCTATACTCCGTGTCTCCAGGCGACTACTGCCAAGTCTAAATCCTATACTCCGTGTCTCCAGACGACTACTGCCGAGTCTAAAATCCTATACTCCGTGTCTCCAGACGACTACTGCCGAGTCTAAACCCTATACTCCGTGTCTCCAGACGACTACTGCCGAGTCTAAACCCTATACTCCGTGTCTCCAGACGACTACTGCCGAGTCTAAACCCTATACTCCGTGTCTCCAGACGACTACTGCCGAGTCTAAACCCTATACTCCGTGTCTCCAGACGACTACTGCCGAGTCTAAACCCTATACTCCGTGTCTCCAGACGACTACTGCCGAGTCTAAACCCTATACTCCGTATCTCCAGACGACTACTGCCGAGTCTAAACCCTATACTCCGTATCTCCAGACGACTACTGCCGAGTCTAAACCCTATACTCCGTGTCTCCAGACGACTACTGCCGAGTCTAAATCCTATACTCCGTGTCTCCAGACGACTACTGCCGAGTCTAAACCCTATACTCCGTGTCTCCAGACGACTACTGCCGAGTCTAAACCCTATACTCCGTATCTCCAGACTACTACTGAGTCTAAACCCTATACTCCGTGTCTCCAGACGACTACTGCCGAGTCTAAACCCTATACTCCGTGTCTCCAGACGACTACTGCCGAGTCTAAACCCTATACTCCGTGTCTCCAGACGACTACTGCTGAGTCTAAAATCCTATACTCCGTGTCTCCAGACGACTACTGCCGAGTCTAAACCCTATACTCCGTATCTCCAGACGACTACTGCCGAGTCTAAACCCTATACTCCGTGTCTCCAGACGACTACTGCTGAGTCTAAAATCCTATACTCCGTGTCTCCAGACGACTACTGCCGAGTCTAAACCCTATACTCCGTGTCTCCAGACGACTACTGCCGAGTCTAAACCCTATACTCCGTGTCTCCAGACGACTACTGCCGAGTCTAAACCCTATACTCCGTGTCTCCAGACGACTACTGCCGAGTCTAAACCCTATACTCCGTGTCTCCAGACGACTACTGCCGAGTCTAAACCCTATACTCCGTATCTCCAGACGACTACTGCCGAGTCTAAACCCTATACACCGTGTCTCCAGACGACTACTGCCGAGTCTAAACCCTATACTCCGTGTCTCCAGACGACTACTGCCGAGTCTTAACCCTATACTCCGTGTCTCCAGACGACTACTGCCGAGTCTTAACCCTATACTCCGTGTCTCCAGACGACTACTGCCGAGTCTTAACCCTATACTCTGTGTCTCCAGACGACTACTGCCGAGTCTAAAATCCTATACTCCGTGTCTCCAGACGACTACTGCCGAGTCTAAACCCTATACTCCGTATCTCCAGACGACTACTGCCGAGTCTAAACCCTATACTCCGTGTCTCCAGACGACTACTGCCGAGTCTTAACCCTATACTCTGTGTCTCCAGACGACTACTGCCGAGTCTAAAATCCTATACTCCGTGTCTCCAGACGACTACTGCCGAGTCTTAACCCTATACTCTGTGTCTCCAGACGACTACTGCCGAGTCTAAACCCTATACTCCGTGTCTCCAGACGACTACTGCCGAGTCTTAACCCTATACTCTGTGTCTCCAGACGACTACTGCCGAGTCTAAACCCTATACTCCGTGTCTCCAGACGACTACTGCCGAGTCTAAAATCCTATACTCCGTGTCTCCAGACGACTACTGCCGAGTCTAAACCCTATACTCCGTGTCTCCAGACGACTACTGCCGAGTCTAAACCCTATACTCCGTGTCTCCAGACGACTACTGCCGAGTCTAAACCCTATACTCCGTGTCTCCAGACGACTACTGCCGAGTCTAAACCCTATACTCCGTGTCTCCAGACGACTACTGCCGAGTCTAAACCCTATACTCCGTGTCTCCAGACGACTACTGCCGAGTCTAAAATCCTATACTCCGTGTCTCCAGACGACTACTGCCGAGTCTAAACCCTATACTCCGTGTCTCCAGACGACTACTGCCGAGTCTAAACCCTATACTCTGTGTCTCCAGACGACTACTGCCGAGTCTAAAATCCTATACTCCGTGTCTCCAGACGACTACTGCCGAGTCTAAACCCTATACTCTGTGTCTCCAGACGACTACTGCCGAGTCTAAACCCTATACTCCGTGTCTCCAGACGACTACTGCCGAGTCTAAAATCCTATACTCCGTGTCTCCAGACGACTACTGCCGAGTCTAAACCCTATACTCCGTGTCTCCAGACGACTACTGCCGAGTCTAAAATCCTATACTCCGTGTCTCCAGACGACTACTGCCGAGTCTAAACCCTATACTCCGTGTCTCCAGACGACTACTGCCGAGTCTAAAATCCTATACTCCGTGTCTCCAGACGACTACTGCCGAGTCTAAACCCTATACTCCGTATCTCCAGACGACTACTGCCGAGTCTAAACCCTATACTCCGTATCTCCAGACGACTACTGCCGAGTCTAAACCCTATACTCCGTGTCTCCAGACGACTACTGCCGATTCTAAACCCTATACTCCGTGTCTCCAGACGACTACTGCCGAGTCTAAAATCCTATACTCCGTGTCTCCAGACGACTACTGCCGAGTCTAAACCCTATACTCCGTATCTCCAGACGACTACTGCCGAGTCTAAACCCTATACTCCGTGTCTCCAGACGACTACTGCCGAGTCTAAAATCCTATACTCCGTGTCTCCAGACGTATATAGTCTATACATTGTAGATAGAAAGAATCTCAAGCTGACTAGCTGAAGACGTTACTGTAGCTTTACCCATTAATATACATGATACTTAATAATAAATTCTAGTACATCACTACAACAACTATAATGAAATGAGGCTTTACAATAGATAATGCTTTACAGTGAACTGTTAGAGAGCTATAAGACAATTTATCTGTTAAGTAAAATACCTTACCCGTTAACATTTCAAGCTTTTATAACATTTCAGATCCCTCAGTTCTCGTCATCACTGAAAAGCCAAGACTAAAACATAGGAAAAGCATAGGAAGTAACATGTAAAAACATAAGAAGTAACTTTGGCAAATAAACACAAGTCACATGATCCGCACATATGAATTCACATGACTATACCAACTTGTCCAGATGGCATGCTTGCCAGAGCTGTATTATACCATGAACAACATCAACCATCAACTTGTGCAGCTACTGATGACTTTATGAGAACTTTTCAGATGATTGATATACTTAAGGACAGATGACAGCAATGTTCTGTTGAAGGGAAATGTCTACTACATGCATTAGCTCAGGATTAACACCTGTTTGCGGGGGTATTCGGCGAAAAATGTGCTCGCTTTTCAGTGTTACACAAATGAACTGCAGTATTCAAACTGTTCTTTTGAGGAGGAGGAAGAGGAAACACTTTGATAGATTCAGTTGGCGACACATGAATTCTTGACGGCATGAACGCCTCCAGTTTTACGGTTTTACATGCACATTGAAAGACTCCTTCATCGCCTGGCATTTAGTGAGAAGATCCATCATTTGGTGGGAAACAAAGAGAAGATCTGTTGTAGTTGGTGGATGAAGGTGAGGCTGTTGAAGCTCCACGACTGCTTGAACGTCAGGTTGGCGCTGGGTTTCATCCGCACTCGGCCTGAAGAGTGTTTAACAGTTCAGCTCATTAGCTCTGAGATACATGCTTGAAACTGATAGCATGGCAAGCTAGATTCAGATAGCAAGTTGAGTTGAAGTGCTGAGTTTTATTCCAAAATAAAATGGGGAAAAAGACTTGAAATCCTCAGTTATCACCACCCACAGACTGTCAGATTTAGAAACACTTTCCTCATCTGCTCATGTTTATGCTGGGATGATGAATATTCTTGTGTTTATAAACACAAATCAATTCTAGTCGGTAGAACTGCATATATGTTATTAGTTAATTATTTAACTAAAACTGTTTTTTTTATTTAATTTAATTGATTAATCTGATTGTAAAGTGTCTGATCTAGTTAAGTCTGTAAATTATTATTATTATTATTATTATTATTATTATTATATTAACACTTATACAATATTTCAAAAATATGTCTTTCCATTTTTTTTATTGAAATATAATAAATAAAATAAAACAAAGATATGATATGATATTGAGTGGACAAACAACTCAACTCAAGGAAAACTGACATGACCAATATCCTTAAAGGATTCGTTCACTTTTAAAAAAACTTGCTGATAATTTATTCACCCCCATGTCATGTCCATGTCTTTCTTTCTTTCTTCAGTCGAAAAGAAATTAATGTTTTTGATGAAAACATTCCAGGATTTTTCTCCATATAATGGACTTCAATGGGACCCAAACGGTTCAAGGTCCAAATGACAGTTTCAGTGCAGCTTCAAAGGGCTTTAAACGACACCAGACGATGAATAAGGGTCTTATCTAGTGAAACGTTGGTCAATTCAAAAATAAATAAAAAAGTTTTATTAGCACAAATGCTCGCCTTGCTCTGTTCATTCATTTTTGCACATGAATTATGCCATCTATCCAGATGAAGGTCCACTGCTGCTGTTTAAGCAACACTGTTTCAAGTTCATCATATCAGCACCTATTGTTCTGTGTTCAGCAACTTGTAAGTGATGAATGCAAGTGTGAACTATGATTGATTACTCAATCATACAGTGACACATATCTCAAGTCTTAAAGGTACAGTAACTGCCTGTGTAATTCTAAAATGGCCAAGAAAAACATTTTTACCATTTTTGTGCAAGAAACATAAAGTAGACCAGGCAAAAACTGTTATGAATGTGTATAAAATGACCCCTTTAATACTCTTTTGCTTGGGTTTTAGAAGCGCTACATTCTTCAGTGTACTTACAAATGACATATGAACCTCTTGTTTGAGTTCCTCTCTATATAATGGCGTTTTTGACACGGCACATAAATCTAGTCCGCCTCCTCTAACTTTTGCAGTGCTGCAGATATCTGATATGCGGATTAGTCTTATAAGAGATCCGCAGATGGAGACCTCTGCTGCCGTTTTCTATCTGCGCTTATTTTTCTCAGGATTCAGAAAGCAATCTTCTAGGTCTGCTTTAAATAACATCTCCGCTCCGAGCTTTTAGAGATGGCCCACGTTTTATCATTTTTTTTCCCACTCAAAACAGATTTTCAGTGGTATCTTGGAGCGCGATCATGAAAGATTCATGAGTTTACATTTCCACGGATGAATTATGGATGACTCCTAATTATTTTTACAGCATTTAATTAATTCATCTGCTCCACAGTGAACGGTCCAAATCAGATGCTAGTGCTGTAATAGAGAGCATTTGATCTGGGGGATTGGGTTTAACGCCGGCTCGCCATGGGTTCAGATGTTTTTATCTGGTAAAGAGCGAGTCCTGGGCGTCCTGGTCATGGATATGAGTGCTTCTGCTTGTTCTTCTCATAGATGAGTGTGAGCAGTGCTTGGTGTGACTATAGCGGTCAGCTCATATGTTTTAATAGCCGCTCCACAGACTGTGTATGATGACCTTCATGCTGCAAGCATTAGTGCTCAATTTTTTTTGTTTGGCTGTTTAGATAATTTTTTTAATGTGGCCAATATCAGACTAGAGTATGAACATGTCCCGACTGACCCACATGCTGTTTTGCATGCAATTTTTTTTTTACTTTTGTTTGGTCAAATAAACACATCTTTGGTGAGGGGAAGAACATAAAAAAAATCGTACTTAAGAGTAGTGTTGCGTTAATGTAATTGTATGTTTATTTGTGCAGATCACATGCACACATGCATTGAAGATAGTAAAATAAGAGACAAAGAGATCAGTTATCTGTACTATATATGTATAATATACTGGAAATATATATAATATACTGTATATATAATATTCTAACCTGCAAACATTGAAATTAGTAGAAATACAGGATTATTACAAAATACCCTGTGCATTTGTACATGTGCTGCATGATTTCTGTTTGCTCATTTTGTGTGCATGTGCCTATAGGATATACAGTACAGTAATCTTTCATGTCCAGTTTATGCAGTCTGGGGTCTATTTCTGTCTTCTGTGTGTAGATAAAAGGCACTAAACTCTCTGTAGTAGCTGTGGTTAAAATCACAGGCGGTCCGTGAACAGTTTGCGGTTCTGACAAAGCTGGTCAGACGAATTTAATTACAACAAATAAAATGTGCACACAATTGCTAAAGACACTTAATTTATACACACAGTTTATGGTAGATTTGACAATAGGAAGAATGACCACTTTTCCTGAAATATGTCGATTGGTGCATGTGTTGTATGGTAAAAAATTGCATTGCACACTGTGTAAATTGCAATTAACTCTTTCCCCACTAATGATGAAATTTTCCGTCATTTATGACACAACACTTCCCAGAAATTGACAACATTTTCTGCCAATCCATGTTTTCTCTGTTATACAGTAGGTGGCGCTATTATGCATCTACTGAAGGAGTAGAGAAGCTCCTGATCAAAACACAGATGAAGAGGAAGCAGAAACAAGTGATATAAGCATGTAAAATAACAAGATCATCAAATCAAAACTGTCTATCGTTACTGAATGAAATGTTGAACCCATGAAGAGGAAACGACTGAAGCTTTGAGGTGTTGATAGACTCGATCTCCTCCATCTGTGTTCTGATCATCATTCTGAATCCAATCCGGAAGAAGTCTTTGACAAACACATGATTTACTCAGTTTTTTGTTCAAAATGTTGCTTTTTTATGAAACGAACCCACATTCAAGTGTTGATAAAAAAAAATGAAGTTATAATGTTTTTTGTTGTTGTTGTTTAAAAGCAGAGGCTCTGTCCTTTCTTTTGATATAGTTTTTGTTCAGATTTGTATACAAAGTATTCTGGGGGCCATGAAAGTTTTGTGAAAATTAACACACAAAAAAAAGAAGGAGTTAAGCTAATGATAGACTAGGCTGATTTACTGGCTGGTATTTGGCCATTTTGAGATATCAACTGATAACTGTGCCAGATAATCTCAAAAGGCCAGCCAATTAATCTGTGTTTAATCTCGTTGCCTTCACTGTTCTGTCAACATAACTGCAGTCTCCATTCTTTCTTGTAGTAATTTCCCCAACACTCTTTGAAGTAAACAGCTTTTTGATTGACAAATTTCTGCTTGAAATGCTTCCGACGTGAAGTATATTCAGGGTGAAGTGGCATTGACGGCAGCATAACTGATGCAGAAATGAATAACATGATTTGAGTCGAGCCGCCTCATGTTTCATCTGTGTGGTTTCACTAATCAAATTAAGATCCGGGCCAGTTTACTGAATGACACTGTAGCTGAGGTTATTACAGCAGCTGGACTGGAGTCAATTTCTCTGACAACAAATCATTGACATTCATGGAACCTGTGGCCGGTGTTATGCAGTGTGATAAATATTGAGTGAGTAGTTTCACATCAGCAGAATATGAAATGAACTCCGAGATAAACATTAGGTGAGCTTTACCAGATGCTTCTGGATTCAGTCCATATGGACGTCACAATACTGTTGTTCTGCGTTCACTGATACTACACACGCGTTTGACTAAAATAATGATTAAAAGCAGTGCCAAAAGATGTAGTTTTTTCAGTGAGAGGATATTTAGTTGGTGTCTCCCAGAGGCAGATTCATATCTCATATCTCACGTGACTGAGGGAGATTTTGGTGCAGATCTGTTTCGTCTGGTTTTCTGAAACGCTTGATAAGTTTGTCTGGGATTCATTCAACTCAGACTCAAGTGGAACAAAGTTGAGTCTCTTCAGTGTCTTTTATTGAAAATATTATTATTCAAAATACCTATTCAGTTCAATAATTACACTGGAACAAAATTAAATGCAATACTCTCATGTTCTCATAATTTTTTTAATGACCTGTGGCAAACCATCCTGTAGAATAGGGTGTTGTTCACATACATTTATTCTTCTTTTTGCGGTGGAATAGTGTTGATGAGATCAAACTCTTGTTACACAAAACAAGAAGTTCAATTAAATATTAAGTTATTATATATAATTATTAATAATAGCAATAACAATAGTAACAACACATGTATTCACTTACACACTCACTCACTCACTCACTCACTCACCCACCTGCTCCCTCACTCACTCACTCACACTCACTCACCCTCACTCACTCACTCACTTCACTCACTCCTCACTCCTCACTCTCACAACTCACCCCTCACTCACTCATCACTCACTCACCCCATCCACTCACATCATCACTCCTCACTCACTCACTCACTCACCTCCTCAACTCACCTCCACATCACTCACTCACTCACTCCACTCTCACTCCTCACTCACTCACTCACTCACTCACTCACTCACTCACTCACCCCACGTCCCTCACTCACTCACTCACTCACACTCACTCACTCCCACCTCACTCACTCACTCACTCACTCACTCACTCACTCACTCACTCACCCCTCACTCACTCACTCACTCACTCACTCACTCACTCACTCACTCACTCACTCACCCACTCACTCACTCACTCACTCACTACATCCCTCATCACTCACTCACTACACTCACTCACTCACTCACCTCCTCACACTCACTCACTCACTCACTCACTCACTCACCCTCATCTCACTCACTCACTCACACTCACCCTCACTCACCACTCACTCACTCACTCACTCATCCTCACTCACTCACCCTCACTCACTCACTATCACTCACCTCACTCACCCGCTCCCTCACCTCACACTCACTCCTCCTCACTCACTCCCTCCTCACTCACTCACTCACACTCACCTTTTTCACCCACTCACAATTTGTATTTGAGTTTCGCTTCCATGAAATGTCATCTATTATGAATATGTAATTAACATCCTTAACACATCCTCATACTCGCACACTCCATAATTACTCTTTATTATTTCTATGCAATTAAAGGTATTGTCAGAGAGTGCAAGCGAAGCGAGTGAGAGGATGTTTCATCAAACTGCATCACTGGCCTGTTAAATCACACTCATCTTCTCCCACTGGAGTCACAGGGAGTAATGGGAGCAGCATTTTAAAATTACATTGTATTATCTCCTCATTGGGGGAGAGTCATTACAGCGCACCTCTGCCATTACCGCAAACTCATTTCAACCACTCAGAGAAGCTCTGAAAGAACAAGATGTTTTAAGGGTCACCGCTGCTTCGTTCTGTTTGGTCATTCATTGTCAAATTGTGGATGATGGCATGTCCGAGAGAGAGAGAGAGAGAGAGAGAGAGAGAGAGAGAGAGAGAGGAGAGAGAGGAGGGAGAGGAGGGAGGGAGGGAGGGAGGGAGGGAGGGAGGGAGGGAGGGGAGAGAGAGAGAGAGGGAGAGAGGGGATGATGAGAGAGAGAGGGGGAGGTAGGTAGGGAGAGAGAGAGAGGAGTGAGTGTGAGTGTGAGTTTGAGTGAGTGAGTGAGAGAGTGAGTGTGAGTGTGTGAGTTTGAGTGAGTGAGTGTGAGTTGAGTGAGTGAGTGAGTGAGTGAGTGAGTGAGTGAGTGAGTGAGTGAGTGAGTGAGTGAGTGAGAGAGAGAGAGTGTGAGTGAGTGAGAGAGTGTGAGTGAGAGTGATTGAGTGAGAGTGAGTGAGTGTGAGTCTGAGTTTGAATGTGAGTGAGTGTGAGTGTGAGTGTGAGTAAGTGTGAGTGTGAGTGTGTGAGTGAGTGAGTGAGTGAGTGGGAGTGAGTAGTGAGTGAGTGAGTGAGTGTGAGAGTGAGTGTGAGTGAGTGAGAGAGAGTGTGAGTGAGAGTGAGTGAGTGAGTGAGTGAGAGTGAGTTTGAGTGTGAGTTTAAGTGAGCGATTGAGTAAGTGCGTGAGTGAGTGAGTGAGTGAGTGGTGAGTGAGTGAGTGAGTAGAGAGAGTGTGAGTGAAAGTGAATGAGTGAGTGAGAGTGAGTAAGTGTGAGTGAGTGAGTGAGTGTGAGTGAGTGAGAGAGTGTGAGTGTGAGTGAGTGATAGAGTGCGAGGTGAGAGTGAAAGTGAGTGAGTGTGAGTGAGTGATAGAGTGCGAGTGCGAGTGAGAGTGAAAGTGAGTGAGTGAGGTGTGTGTGTGTGTGTGAGTGAGTGAGTGAGTGAGTGAGAGAGAGAGTGTGAGTGAAACTGAGTGAGTGAGAGTGAGTGTGTGTGTGTGTGAGTGAGTGAGTGTGAGTGAGTGAGAGAATGAGAGTGAAAGTGAATGAGTGAGTGAGAGTGTGTGAGTGTGAGTGAAAGTGAGTGAGTGTGAGTGAGTGAGTGAGTGAGTGAGTGAGAGAGAGTGTGAGTGAAAGTGAATGAGTGAGTGAGAGTGAGTGAGTGAGTGAGAGAGTGTGAGTGAGTGAGAGAGTGTGAGTGAGAGTGAAAGTGAGTTGAGCAGTGAGTGAGTGAGTGAGTGAGTGTTTGAGTGTGAGTGAGTGAGTGAGTGAGTGAGTGAGTGTTTGAGTGTGAGTGAGTCAGTGAGTGAGTGGTGAGAGTGAGTGAGTGTGAGTGAGTGAGTGTGAGAGTGAGTGTGAGTGAGTGAGTTTGAGTGAGTTTGAGTGAGTGATTGAGAGAGAGAGTGGAGTGAGTGAGTGTGAGTGAGTTTGAGTGTGAGTGAGTTGAGTGAGTATGAGGAGGAGGAGAGTGAGTGAGTGAGTTTGAGTGTGAGTGAGTGAGGAGAGAGTGAGTGTGTGAGTGAGTTTGAGTGAGTGAGTGAGTGAGTGAGAGAGAGAGAGAGAGAGTGAGTGAGTTTGAGTGTGAGTGAGTGAGAGAGAGAGTGAGTGAGAGTGAAAGTGAGTGAGTGAGTGAGTGAAGAGAGTGTGAGTGAAGTGAATGAGTGAGTGAGAGTGAGTGAGTGAGTAGTGAGGAGTGTGAGTGAGTGAGAGAGTGTGAGTGAGAGTGAAAGTGAGTGAGCGTGAGTGAGTGAGTGTTTGAGTGTGAGTGAGTGAGTGGTTTGAGTGTGAGTCAGTCAGTGAGTGAGTGTGAGAGTGAGTGAGTGAGTGTGAGTGAGTGAGTGTGAGAGTGAGTGTGAGTTAGTGAGTTTGAGTGAGTTTGAGTGAGTGAGTGAGAGAGAGAGTGAGTGAGTGAGTGTTTGAGTGTGTGAGTGAGTTGAGTTTGAGTGAGTGAGTGAGTGAGAGAGAGAGAGAGTGAGTGAGTTTGAGTTGAGGTGAGTGAGAGAGAGAGTGAGTGAGAGTGAGAGTGAGAGTGAAAGTGAGTGAGTGAGTGAGTGAGTGAGTGAGTGAGCGTGAGTGAGTGAGTGAGTGAGTGAGTGTTTGAGTGTGAGTGAGTGAGTGAGTGTTTGAGTGTGAGTGAGTCAGTGAGTGAGTGTGAGAGTGAGTGAGTGAGTGTGAGTGAGTGAGTGAGTGTGAGAGTGAGTGTGAGTGAGTGAGTTTGAGTGAGTTTGAGTGAGTGAGTGAGTGAGAGAGAGAGTGAGTGAGTTGAGTTGAGTGTGTGAGTGAGTTTGTTGTGAGTGAGTGAGTGAGGAGAGAGAGAGAGAGGTGAGTGAGTTTGAGTGTGTGAGTGAGAGAGAGAGTGAGTGAGTGAGTTTGAGTGTGTGAGTGAGTTTGAGTGAGTGAGTGAGTGAGAGAGAGAGAGAGAGAGAGTGAGTGAGTTTGAGTGTGAGTGAGTGAGAGAGAGAGTGAGTGAGAGTGAGAGTGAAAGTGAGTGAGTGAGTGAGTGAGTGTGTTTGTGTGTGTGTGTGAGAGAGAGAGAGAGAGAGAGAGAGAGAGAGAGAGAGAGAGAGAGAGAGAGAGAGAGAGAGAGAGAGAGAGAGAGAGAGAAAGACGTGGCTGATAAAAGTGATGATGCTGTTTCTTTCCCAATCTGACAAACTCTAATCTGAATTGCTTGTTTTATGTCGATAAAGACACACAGAGATATTTATTTATGTATTTAGTTAACTATTTATTATTATCATTATTATAAACTTTGTTTTTGTATTTTTTCTACTTTGTTATCCTATGCATTAATAATACCAATACTACCATAATAATAATATCATAAAATACAAATAAAAAGTAATAGTATAGTAGTATTACTAACCAACCATTATTTATTTTCAGGAATACACGGCCTCTCGGCCCATAGTTCCAAAGTCACAATAGCATGACAGATGCTCTTTTTTTCATTCCATGATAAATATACAATGCCAATCTCCATGCATGCTTCGACTCACAAACCTGTGACACATCAACACCAACATCACCCACAAGTGTGAGATCACTCAGATATTTCTTACGCAGATCAGTATACAAAGAACAATCATATAAGAAATGTTTCTCATCTTCAATCACCGAGGTATTTGTTAATTTACAATAATTACAAATTCTCTCTGTCATAGGTATATTGTTCCATCTACCCGTTTCTATGGCTAAACAGTGCCCTGAGCATCTGAACAATAACAGAGATTGTACCAACTGTATGTTATGTATAGATGCAATGTAGCTCTCCCGTACCACCATTGACTTGCATTGTACGTATATATTCAACTTTTTATTATCTTGAACTGATGTGTACCATGCATTTTGTGCTCTTTCTCTCAATCGTTGGTTCAGAATAGATGTAAATATTCTTATATCAACTACACTTTGAGCCTCCCAAGCACTAGATAAACCGTTGAGATACAATAGAACTCGAATGCAAGACACCCAAGAATTTCTACCTACTTCATCTAACTGAAAAAGCATATTATAACATTTTCTTGGATACCGGTAATTAGGCATGGACACTAATTTTATCCAGTACATAATGCATCTTTTCATGTAAGTAGTAGACAATGCCAATCTACCCAGGTCGCCCAGAACAGCCACATTGCTCACACTCGTACTGATACATAGTCTTTTGCAGAAGGATAACTGAACATTCTCAATACACTCCACTGGTTCAAAACCCCATATCTCAGATCCATAATACAATATGGGTGCAACCATGTGGTCGAACAAATACAGCGCTTGGTCACAGCTAATTTTCTGCTTACGAACAAACCTTAATAAAGAGAGCATTGCCTTCTTTCCTTGGTTTGCTAAGTGTTGTCGAGTTTTCCACCATGATAATTTTGGTGTAAACCATATACACCATAGTAGTAGTATTATTAGTATTAGTATTATTAATAATAATCTTCATAATAATAATTCTTAATTTCTTAATATAGTTTTATTTTATTTAACATTTTTACTTTACTATATTATTGTTATTATTATTAATTACTTAATTAAATGGACTTTTTATTATTATGGTTTACTTTATTTACTATAATAATAATAATATCATAATCTGACACTGTAGATGATTGTTTTCGGTATAGTTGGCTGGTTTTCAGTTGGCTAACACAGTTTTTCTGTTGTTTGTGATGTTGTTTGTGTGTGAGCGCTTCGTTCTGTTGTTTCCAGGTGCAAAGCCATCTTTGACCCCTCACAACACTCCATTAATCCTGATCTCCCCGTGTCTCTCTCTCTTTCTTTATCTTTCACTCTCCCCCGGAATCTCGCATGTTCTTTCTTTGTATCTCAGTGCTTCTATTTCATTGGGTGTTCAGTAGTCCGTCGTGGGTCAGCGCTTCTTCCTAATGGCTGTTGCCTTGTGGGTCACACAAAGAGTTCTGCTCCAAAACCCAAAAATGCAAGATAACTCCATTCTTTCTCTCCGTTTCTCACTCCAGTGTCTCCTTTAACCCTTTTCCAAGTGATTCTTGTGCTGGTGTTTGAAACTAAACCGTTCCACATTTCCAATTTTCAATATGCTGTTTCTCAAACCAAACACTCGTTCATTTATTTTCAGTTCTATTCATTTTGAATGGAATTTGTGAATGTGAATAAGTGAATTCAGACAGCTGTAAACTCTTTTGCTGTCAGACTTCTGAAATCGGACTTCTTAAACTCTTACAAAAATGTTCCTAGTTTAATTTGCTTTTAAATTAATCAGATTTCAAACGTCATGATTTTTGTTGTTCAGGCTACAAATAACTAAACACAAAATCAGATTTTTGCTGTTGAACAAATTTGTTTAATTTAATTCAAAAAGCAAAATTGCATGCAATTTTAAGACTATACTGTACAACAGAACAGATCTTACATTGAGTACTTTTGAGCATACTAAATTTATCGATTTTTTTATGCTTGAAACATGAAAACTAAAATGTCTTAATGTCTAAAATGACAATATTTAGATCATTTTTCACCTTTTTATAGTAAAAATAATGTAGTTATTATTTTATTTGCAGAGTTGCAGAGGACCTTATTGGGGTACACTTATAATTTAAATAAACTGAACAGTTCCAGATTTAGCTCCAGCATAGTATCTGCAGAAAACATTCATAAACCCAAAAACTGCCATCCCACGGCTTGATCTTGTGTGATTTCTCCTCATATTTCTGCTGAGCGTATATTGGCTGAAACTGATCGATCGAGAGAGACGGATGTGGAACGTTTGTCAATATAATTTTTACTCGGTGTCTGAGTCCATCATGCGGTTCTAAACAGACTTCTGTTTATGTCACATGTGTTATCCAAATGCATTTGATTATAAGGAATCCTTCTTCCGCAAACAGACAGACAGTGCTGGCGTGTTTAATTGATCCCAGAGGGAGGATTCAGGTGCAAAATAGCAGCAACATCAAGTGCCAAGTGCACAAATACACAAGTTTACACACACATAGTGCAAACACAACAAGTCGTGCAGATTTAATGCCTACATTTGAATTCCTGAACTGCTGTTGCCATCAGGAAATGATGTCAATGTGCCATTATTACAGCGGTTCTGTGAATGCATAGACATCGGGATGTTTTACTGGCAAACATAGTTTCCATTAGTGCTTCAGAGAACATCCCACTGGAGCAAATGCGGGATTTTAAAGGAATACTTTACTGAGAAATTAAATTGTCATTATTTACTTAAAGGATAATTCCAGTATTTATCACTTTGAGTCTATTTTCTAGTGTGTTTTGGATGAGCTAGAGCGGTGGACACAGAAATGTTGACGATGGGTCCTGTCTCGACTTTTTGACTCTTTTAGAATCGCCTCTGAGCGCTTCAGAGTGGCTGTCTATGGGCATGCACAAACATGTGCTTAAAACAACCCAACGTTCGTTTTCAAAACTGTGACACTCATCGAGTGGTTAGTGGTGTTCGTTGATGTTCCAAAACAAGTAGCGTAGCGAAATACAGTTTCTGTCGTGTTTTATTTGCCATTTTGTAAAATCGCATTGATGCCTGTTGGAGGACTCAGTGCTCGTTGATATTACTGCGCTACCAGAAACGGAAAAGGGGTCTGTTTAAATTTGGTTGTAGTCTTTTTGCTCGGTTCTCCGTCTCTCAGAAAGTTTATGTGCTAGACACTGTGTTCCGTACAGCGTCCTTGTACGGCAAAGTGGTTGTCGCCATCAAGTGGTCGGGAGTGTGCTAACGCTTCAGACTCAAATATCTAGCGGAAGTTTATAGTTCCACTATAGCAAATAACACGGATTAAAATCATACATTGCGTCGATATATTTGTTTTTAATCATCAATGAACACCAGTGGGTGTTTGGGGCGGCAGTGGCTCAGTGGTTCATGTAGATTGTCTACAAACTGGAAGGTTGGTGGTTCAATCCCCGGTTCCACCTGACCAAGTGTCGAGGTGTCCATGAGCAAGACACCTAACCCCAGCTGCTCCCGACGAGCTGGATGGCGCCTTGCATGGCTGACACCGCCGTCGGTGTATGAATGTGTGAGTGAATGGGTGAATGAGAGGCAACAATGTAAAGCGCTTTGGTGGCCATTGGGTCGATGAAAGCGCTATATAAATGCAGTCCATTTACCACTAACCACTCGGTGAGTTGCACAGTTTTGTAAACGAACGTTAAGGGTTGTTTTAAGCACATGTTTGTGCATGCCCATAGACAGCCACTCTGAAGCGCTCAGAGGCGATTCTAAAAGAGTCAAAAAGTCGAGACAGGACCCATCGTCAACATTTCTGTGTGTGTCCACCACTCTAGCTCATCCAAAACACGCTAGAAAATAGACTCAAAGTGCTAAATACCGGAATTACCCTTTAACATTTTCTGTGGAGCTAAAAATTAGATGAAAAGAGCACATAATTATTCTGAACGTCGCTTTTGTTTTTGGCTGTGAAAGAAGGTTTGAGGGTGAGTAAATGACTGAGGTGATTTATTTCTTTAAGGTGTTTCAACATGATGTGAAAAACAAAAAAACAGTTGTATCACTCCTAACATTAACGTTTAGAGGTTACCGTTTATTGATGCATACAGATCTGAGACTTGTAAAAAGCATTCACGTCCTCATAGAACTTGTGATTACAACTTGTAAACTCCTGTAACACTTGTAAAGAATTTTCTGAGATGTCTGACTTGTACCACATGACTGCTGTACCACCTGACCACTACAGATTCATTTTACACTCAGAATTATTTCGTGAACAGCTCAGTTTATAACTTCGCATGTTGTCATCTTGTAATTACGGTAATGACAACATGGAGTGTGAACGCACTCGAGTCTAAATTTCATCCCAGAACACTCCAAAAGTCATGGCTTAGGTTATTAGGTATTTGCCAGACTGATCTCATGAAACTGCGTATGTATGACACGCCAATTCGTATTTCCATTTTTGGCGTGCTATCAACACGCATAATGGCTTTTCAGCGTGTTTATGAACGCCGTTGACTTAACGTTACATTACTGTATATATAAATATATGAACTACCCCAACCCCGTCCCTAAACCTACCCGTCACTGGTTAATACCATTTTTGAGTCTTTCCCTACCATCCTAGTAAGAAAAATATCGCTCCCCCAGATGTATATCAAAATTTGGCTTTATTTCGCTTGGATTTTTAACGCGTGTACATACACGCGGAATCACTCAGGACATAACGGCGTAGATATACACGCATACACGCGGATAGCTCAAAATGCGTATAAATAACACGCCACTTCACTTGAAAGTGGCGTGTATGTTTACGCAAAAGTCATGATGTCATGTTGGTATTTGCTTTTAATCCATTTTAATGAAATAATCATATTTTTTAAATGTTTTTTTTTCAAAATCCTTTGCATAAATCTGTTAATTGTGAAAACAATTCAATTTAATGAATCAGCATGAACTGGGTCAAATATGGCTCGCTGTGGAACAAGCAAGATTCAGATAGTTAAAATGTATAAGATTAGTTTACCTACTGTATATCGGTGATATATTAACCTGATTATTTAAACATATTCGGTTTATTAGTATACTTTTACATGAAACCGTATTCCTTCTTGTTTCTTTTAGATATCACAAGTGTATGCATATTAACACTAACATAAAGGTTCACTTTATAAATTCCAGTCAGCAGAAAAAGGTATTGTCACATTCAGTTTCATTTTCATGGACTTTTAGTTTGTTTCTCATTGTTTCGGTGGTTGTCATGGTTATTCATGCTTTCATTGATTTCACACACCTGTTTCTTATTTTGATCTCTAGTTTGCTCAGGTATAGCCCTCAGTTTGTTCTGTTCTTTGTCTGGCGTTGTTTGTGTTTGTGCACACTCTTAAGAGTGTTTGCCTTAATTTGATTATCTCTGTTCTATCTTTATTTGTTTTATATTATCAGCATTTAAAAGCTCTTTAACTGTGTCATCTGACCTGACAGGTATACGTGGACAAGGACAAGCTTTATTGAAATATCCATACATGGGGCTTATTACGCATGACCTCTTCTGCATATTTCCATATGCATATTGCTGTTCAGACATGTGAATACTACCAATCAATAGCACATTAAATGCACATTTCATGCACGTTCAGGTTCCTTACGCAGTGATTGGAGCAGTTGTTCTTTCATATGCAAACTCAAATCCTCAGTGTCACGTTGAGTTCGAGCCGCTTCATGCTCTACATGCAGCTATATTTAAAATGAGAAACTCTGCTACTTTATTCTTATCTGTCAGCACAGATCATTCACTTTGAATTGTTAATTTGTTTTTTTTTTCAGAGCAGCGGAAGATTAAAATTGCCACGATAATCCTGTATAATTATGCATTTACATAAACCCACTTTAAGCAGTAAAAATAGAAGCCATCAGGCCCACTGCGCTGACACTCTGACAATGAGAGCGCAACCTGCAGCCAACACAGTTTACAGCTTCAGCGCTGCAATGCCAGTAAACACACAACCGCTGTGTGTGGGTGTTTATTATGATTCGGAGTCGACACAGAGCGGCTTCGCTGTCTCCTTTTGGTGACACACACAAGCGTACGCTCAGACAAAGCGCTTTGAGCTGCCGTCTACTTCTCTGAAGCACATGTGCAATGGCAGCTGAGTCACTCAACAGAGTCACAAATAGCCTGAGCTGCCGATCTCTCACACAAACAACCAGAGGTCAGGTCACACTCGCCAAGCACACACTGCCGTTTATGACATTTAAATGCATGTCTAGACGTCAGTCGCTATAACTTATGATGATTGACATTTGGTAACACTTTACTTAAAGCCTTTATGTACAGTATAATGCATTATAAAGGTATTTATAATGAACATTATAATATTATAATGCAGATTTCTTGTCACATCTGAAATTCATTGTCATGTTTTTTTAATGCATTACACTTTCTAAAGGTGCAACAATGACATAACTGCGGTTACAATTATTCATGAGACCATTCAATGCAAGGTGCATTACAAACGAATTAATGCATTATATATTTTTTTATAATGCATTATATACAAAGGCTTTAAGTAAAGTGTTACCTAACATTTGGCTTCTAGTGGCTATAAACAAGAAATAGTTGCACTATTGTTGAAATATTAGCGCCTAGAGCATTGCAGGTTTTCCAAAATGATAAATGTTTTTAAATATTTTTTGTTATACTGAATGGTATACATCTATTTTTATATAAATGTATGTTTTTATGTTTTTGAAAGAAGTATCTTATGCTCACCATGTATCTGTTTTATTTGATCCAAAATACAGTAAAATATACAAGATATCATTACAATTTTCACATGATCCTTCAGAAATAATTATAGTATGCTGAATTGGTGGTCAAGAAACATTTCTTTTATTGAGCTGTGCTGAATAAATAGATTGAAAATAGATTTTATTTGATATTCAAATCATATAAATATCCAATTTAATGTGGCCTTGCTGGATGAAAGTAACAATTTATTAATAAAAAATATTTCTGACCCCAATCTTTTAAATTGTATTTCTATAAAATTATCTAAACCTATATGCAAATGGATGGTAATTGGTTTCCTTTGGGCTCCAAAGTGGATCATTTTGTTCTCTACACTCAATTTAATCTCAGTTAGGTTGTTACTTCTGCTTTTCTGGAGTGAATTTGGTTTTAGATTATGGTTGTCAGTGTCACTCGTACATAATCAAAATATGTTTTTTTATGGAATGGGAACCATGGACAAAATAGCTGCTGCATTTTCTGTAAAATCAGGAGGAATATTTACATCCGCCATGGATTATGTGTTTAAAACGATGGAGCATGTTTTTTCAATATATTCTTACTTTACTATCCCTTTCAAATTAAAAATCTTATGTTTAATTCTACCTACTCCTGCTTTAAGTTTCTGGTCCGGATGAACTTGTCCTGTGTCATTTCATCCCAACTTTAATGAGTCTGTTTGCGTTTTCATCATCCGGCTGCAGCGATAAGCTGTAAATCCCTGTCGTTCCACACACCCTCTCTCATCTGTGAACTCTTATCACGGCTCGCCTCACAGGTGAAGATTTCACATGCAGACTCATCTCCAAATCCACAGAGATGGAGCCGCAGATACGGCCGCCATGTCTTACAGCCGCTCTCGGCGCTGGAAAGCGACTCTGTGGAGACGAATGTCAATTCCAGTTCAGCCCAAACATCTGCACTGGGCATCAGATTGTGCTTTGCATTCTTTTTGTTTAGGATATTATAGAAATAATGCTGTTGTACATGGTTCTCTCAGTATCAGATCTGTCAATAACACTGATGTAAAAATAACACTTCTTATGTTACAGTAAAACACTGATGTTCACTTTCAGAAGTTATAGGAATGTTTTTTTGTCACAAAAAAAAATGTGAAACACGCATGTAGGTTATATAATTTTAAATATATTTAAAATAATTTTTATTTTATTTTACACACTTTAAGCATTATCGTATTGCATATGAATATCGCATTATTTAATGAGTTTATCGCATATCACAATTTTCTTCAATATCGTGCAGCCCTTTAGAGTGTGTACAATCTCTAAGGACTGAGAAAGCCTCCGGAGCTGAAGTTCAGTAATGGTAATGGGCGTTTAGCTTTCAACAAGCCCTGTAAGTGTTCGACCAATAACAACAGACTGGGCCATCTGGCCAATCAGAGCAGAGTAGCTCTCGGAAAGGAGGGATTTAGAAAGACTGATTCATCCAACGAGTCGTTTGAGAATCATTAAAAATGTTGGTGATGTGCAATGTATATTATGAGAAAATGAAAGTGTTTTTTGACCTTTGATGCATATAAACCTGTTGTAGGAGACTCCAAAAAACATTAGGAACCTTTAAAATAGCATAATAGAGGCACTTTAAAAATCTGAAACTTTAAAGTGCAAATACATTACTTTATAAGTCACTATAAGAAGCTTTTATTCAAAGTGATTTACAAATGAGGAGCATAACAAGCAGTTTATTATAAGAGGCAACAACATCTGCAGTTGAAATCACATACTCTCTAGAGTATGTACTTATTTAAGTAATTAATTTGACTTCTGAAAAAAGTATGCTCTAGTATGAATGTGTGTGGTATGAATGATCCGGTTGTACTACATTCACTATGTTGCCCGTGTCATGTGACCTATCACTTTCAGTTGTGTCACTTCATATCCAATCATAAATCCTCTCCTGTGGCCTCATGGGAAAGTCAAGTGTCCATCATATGCACAGTAGTAGACCATCAGGGGACTTTTTGCCTACGAGTACTGTGATAAATACTGTTTTTTATACTATATAGCAGGGAAGTATGTGATTTTTCATGCAGCAACTGCCATTTTTAAGAACAAACCTAAACAAACAAAACAAAAAAGCAGCTTCTATGACGTATAATGTGACCCCTACAAACATGGCTTCCATGACCCATCTTTTTAAAGGTCTCTGTCGGCTTATTTGGTTCGAATGGCAGTGTTCACATTTATTCAGATGAACCGCACTAACAGAGCAATCCCACCAGAGTTCATATTAAATGAACCAAACCTGCCAAGAGTGACTGTGAACACACCCTTTATCTACGTTTATCTGCTCCAGTGAAAGCTAGAGAACCAGAAGATACAGTTGCTCCACATGCTTTGTAATTGTGTAACTGTCAGTGTATATATATATATATATATATATATATATACATTCTTTTCATTCAGTATTCTGTTTTACTTCGAAGTACTTTAGAAATCCATCAGGATTGTTGTGAACGGTGTTTAATTTCGGCACAGCAGTGCGTATAGTTAAGCAAGAATCTGAAACAAAAGCTACATTGACCCCACTCCGCCACTGAGAAAATGTTGACAGTTTGGATTAAAAATAAAGTGGGCACGAGGAAGAACATTAAATACTGTAAATGACATTATGGCAAAGCCTTCCTTTGTGTGTCTGTGTGTGTGTGTGTGAGCACTACTGTATATATGTTTTCTATGCACTACATATGCTGTTTAGCGTACATGTATGTGTCATGTGGCTCCAGTCATTTATTGATGTTTATGTTTTCATAATTTTGCAGAGGATTTTACTCATTTATTGACATCTCAGTTTATAGTACAAACATTTTTTCACAATGATGCAAATAATGTTGTGGAAACAGGGCTGAATTAAACAAATCAAATTAAAATGCAATGCAATTCAAAGACAATTATACTCTATAACTGCTGTTTCATAAATTAAAATGTTCAGTATGAATTATACACATTAGATGATGATAATAATACCCATGAATTAATTAAAAATTTGCACTTTAATTAATTCTTAATTTATATTTATTATATTAAATAAATTAACTCTCATTGTATGGATCATAATAAAAGCAGAATTTGCCCAGAATTTTGATGTCAATATTTTTTGCCTAAAATAATGTGGTGCGACTGTTAATCATTTTGACATTTTGTAGTCATCTTGTAGTTTAGGGAATTAGAGAACAAATATGCTATGTTACAGAGAATAAACCCATTTATTATGAACTCTGTTGTGTGGCATGTATAATTCAGTAAATTCATCTACCTGTCATTCAAATTCCATTTTAACATCCTGTGGAATGTGTACAATTCAATTCGACTCATGACCTGAAAGAGGCATTGTAAAGGGAAAATACGAGTCTTCTGTATTCCATGATCATCTCTCACACGGACGTCCTCAGGCTTCTTAATCTGACTCTGTGAGTAGATAAACCGCTTTAAATACGTCTCTCTGTAGCCTACAGGTGTGTGTGTGTGTGGGGTGTGTGTGTGTGTGTGTGTGTGTGTTGTGTGTGTGTGTGTGTGTGTGTGTGTGTGGTGTGTGTGTGTGTGTGTGTGTGTGTGTGTGTGTGTGTTTTTACAGTGTTGCCTGTACGTACGTGTGAGGGCCACATTGTTAAAAATGTCCTCACAAATATAGTGAAACCGAATTGTGAGGACATTTAAAGTGGTCCACAATGCTTAAAAGAATCAGCCACAGAGTTTCTTTCAATCTAATCATGTCAACAGGTTTGTGTGTGGGTTTAAGGATAGGTTATAGTAAATATTGTCTTAGTATGAAAGCTGTTGCATCTATGAGAGATCCTCACAATAATAGCATCAGCAAAGGTGACATTTTGAATAATATCTCTACCATATAATGGGTGCAGTGCCTGTCAAGCTCCAGAAAGGACAAAAAAAGCACAATGAAAGTATCATAACAGTAGTTAGTGTGACTCATGCACTATATTCACTGAAAATTTTGCTATCTATAACTCTCAAATCAAATATGGCACCAATGGACGACGTGTCAGATCAGGTTTAATTTCTAACTCTTCTTTTATAAAACTGTGTTCATCATTTCATCTCCTCACTGACTGGAGCTATCCTTTCTTTGCACACAAAATCAGTATTTTTATAATCAATAATACTTTTAATAAATGTAACAAATGAACATTGGTTTCTTTTCTTGTAAGACTGAAATTCTTAAGGGGACCATCAAAATAAAGTGAAACCAAACACCTCATAACTGTGGTAAAATCCTTGTAACAGCTTCTTATGGCTTGATTGTGTCTGTGAGGAATTGATTGGATGGTTGTGGTTTGCTATTGGCTGATCTCATGTGAGTGACAGGTTATAGCCCCGCCCTCGTCATCAGAGAAGAGATCCTGCAAGAGGGAGGTGAAGATATTCTGATTCAAGATTACAAAGCGGATATAAATTAATAAAAAATAATGATCTGCATGGATGAAGCATGCATAACAAATGCTGCAATAAAAAAGAAAAAGAAAAAGATTTGTCCATTTTGATTTCATAGTGACTAAGTATTTTACTGTTTATACAATTACAAAGCTAACAAGGCATTATAAAAATTTAAAAAAAGTAATTTAGATGAAAAAAAAATTTGTGTAAAATTTATCTTTGTGCATTGATTGTAACACATTTGTAAAAATTCCTAAAACTTCACATTGGGGTTACATCAATTTAAGAGGTAACTAAATCTGAGTTAGAGTCTTGTGATCCGATCAACTGTACATCTCACAGAATATTGATAAAACGGAGAGAAATGAAAGAGATTTTCATCGAGATGACTGCTCACTGAGGACCAATTCATGACCATCTGCTCAGGGTGTTTGTTTAATTGGTTCAGGGATTACTTCATTGCTTAACTGGCTGATTATTTCTAAAGGATTCATACTACCCCATGTAAATAATGTTAAAAATTAAATACATTGAATCTATTCAAAAGTACTGTATTCATATTCCTCACATTTCTGCAGTTAATTCAGTCTAAACCACTTGATTTGTGTGTTCACTCCATGTCTTATTAATTACCCTTAGGTACGAGATTCTGACTTGTACCAAGCGTTCACGTCCTTGTAGAACTTGTAATTACAACTTGTAAACTGGGAATTCTCTGAGAGCAATCACATTACCACCTGAAGATTCATTTTGGCATTATAGTTTTGCCATAGAAATGCATAATTCAGGGTCCAAGGATGTGAACGTCACGCGTTGTCATCTCGTAATTAGACATTCTGTGAACGCAGCATTTATAAGAAACTTAGAAAAAAGAAAGACAAAAAATCTAAATTTACTTGCATTGATTCAAACTAATAGAACTCAGAATTCAAAATGTAACCAACAGTAGTGACATCATTGGAATATTTGCATGTAAATCATATTTACATGCTGAATTGTGAATTCATAGTTGCATGTTATCATAAAGCACATTCACTCTAAAAAATGCTGGGTTGGTTTAACCCAATTGTGGGTCAAATATGGACAAACCCAAACATTGGGTTAAAAATGTAATTAAAAAATGTAACCAAACAGCTCGGTTTGTCCATATTTGACCCACATTTGGGTTGAAACAACCCAGCATTTTTAGTGTTGACAAAAGTCAAATAGTTTGGAATTATAGGTAAAGTCAAAGGTCAGATCACACATGACTAATGGAGTGTGACATCATATACCCTGAAAGGTTGTTCAGTTAAAGATCTGTCCTCTATAGCGTCAAGCTTCAGAAGGTCCTCTCATTTCTACAGCATGAGGGTCAGATTTGAAGAGAAGTTGTTGTGATCCACACACTCCTCCTCTTCTCAGAAGAGCTGGGAACTGGGTGACGGATTATCTTCCAGCAGGAGTGTAAGGAACATACAGGTGTGTGAGAAAACATTCACTCACCTGACTATGACCTTCACAAGAACCTCTAGTGGACGATGAACACGGTGCATGTGCACACAATCAAAATGTCCAGTATTAAATAATGACATTTGTAGTTTCCTATGTACTGTATTACACGGTGAAAGTGTAGAGAAGACTCCTGTCTGTCTTCTGATCATCACGAGCGGGTTGGCTCATTTTAGCGCAAAGTATTCAATGTCTCATTTTGATTGGCCAAATTAACGAGTTTTTAGCATGCACTTCCTTTAGATCGCAGCCCCAGTGATGTAACAGGCCACAGTTCATCCTCCAGTGTGTCACGGGTGCTTGCTGACAGACAGATGAGGAAGACATACACGATTCAATTCAAAAGGTTAATTCTCTAAAGATTCAACCCAACAGGAAGGCAAACGAATAGCAACACACACTGTTCATTTTCATTTCGTTTTATTTACACAACTGACCATTGAACAAAGTGCGGTACAATATCTAAAACAAGACAACCATAAGAACACAACAATAAAACCACAGTTAAATAACAGCGAAATAAACCCCTCAGTTTTAATAGCCTACACGAACAACTATACCCCATTAAATGCTAATGCGAGGAGGTATTCCTTAAGCTTGTGTTTAAAAACACTTAATGTGTGTGCCGATCTGAGAGAAAGGGGAAGATCATTCCAGAGGTTTGGAGCTATCGCAACAAAAGCTCAATCTCCACTTCTTCGTTTTATTCTAGGAGTCGTTCAAAGCAGCGGGGCATGCTGACCTTAAAGACTGCTTTGGTTCATATTTCTCACTCAAATTTACCAAATACAATAGAGCCATACCATGTAATGATTTTTTTATATAATGGAATATCTTTATTCTATAATGGATCGGTAGCCATTGTAGAAAACTCAAAACTGGAGTAATGTGGTCTCTCTTACGATTCGAGTACCTGACAAAAGCCTTGCAGCAGCATTTTGGACCAGTTATAATCAATAATCAATGATTTATTTATGCCGACATGAGTTGCAGTAATCTTGTCAATATAAAAGCATGAATGAGTTTTTTGAGATCACTCATGGACAAAAATGATTTCACCTTCGCTATTAATCTCTAGTGGTAAAAACAAGACTTAACCACAGAATAAATCTGTTTCTCAAACTTGAGATCACTGTCAAGAAGAACTCCTAAATTTCGCACTAATGGCTTACAGAAGGGGGCTAAACCACCCAGATCAACACAATTATTTGTTACACTGAACATAGACAATAGCGGACACTGAACTGAACATACAGGTGTTAAAGGACAATTCCGGCGCAAAATGAACCTAATATCACATTGGTACCGAGTCGACAGTTCTCTGGGATTTGTTTTCATGATAATCGAATGTAAAGAGTTTTATCTCTAAACACTGTTTAGCTTATAACGCTAGTATATGGGGCATAGAGTAAGTAAAAATAAATAGCTAGTTAATACCACTAACAAGGTTTAAAATAGCCCCACACTAACACGGTAGCACAATGAGGGTCCCTACATGCAAACCGAAGCATTGAGAACTTTGTAAGTGTACAGACAGTTTAATAAGAAGATATTTTATAAAGACAGTACACTTCGCATTTACAGACAGGAGCCATCTTTGGAAAACGTCTCGGGTTATGACTATAACCCTTGTTCCCTGAGAAGGGAACGAGACAATGCATCGAGAATCGACACTTTGGGGACGCTCCCTTAGCGTGCGCCTCTGAAGTAAAAATGAAACTATTCCAATCCTGATTGGTGTTGCGTCGTGACGTAACATGTGACGGCATAACCGGAAGCATAAAGGTGACGCTGACGCATAGAATGCCAGCCTCGCGATGAAGCAAGACGCTCTAAGGCCTCGAGGGGCGTGGCAGAGCGATGCATTGTCTCGTTCCCTTCTCAGGGAACAAGGGTTATAGTCATAACCCGAGACGTTCCCTATCGAGGAAACTCGACAATGCATCGAGAATCGACACTTTGGGGAACGAATGCCCACTAGGCCACGCACCGAAAACAGGCCTGCCCCGGAGTGAAACTGATTCAGGCACTCAGCTAGGACGAGAGCACATGTGCGCCAGGCGTACTAGGGAGGAGCAGAATATAGAACCTAACAAAAGTGTGTGGGGTAGCCCAACCGGCTGCCTCACAGATCTCCTGGATGGGAACTCCCGAAAGGAGGGCCCTAGAGGACGCCATGCCTCTAGTAGAAAGAGCCCTAACGGCCAAAGGTGAAGGCAAATTGCGCACCTTGTAGGCCTACTTATGGTTTGTAAAGCCGGGAGCCCCTAATAGGTGATCCAAAACACACTACAGTAGGTCCGACCTCCTCCAAGAAGAGGACCTCTCAAGGTAAATACTCGGAACTCTGACTGGCAGAGCAAGGAACCTCTCCTTTTCTGCCGACACATGAGGTGGAGGATGAAATACTTGCAGGACCATGGACCTAGCCATGATAAATTGCACTTAAGGCACATAGCTGGGTCTCGGATGCAGGATGACCTTAACTCCGCCGGGGGCACATCCCAAGCAAGCTGGCGATAATGCCAGGGCTTGGAGATCTCCCAGTCTCTGTAAAGAAATAGCTAAGAGAAAGGCTATCTTGAACGTGAGGTCCTAGGCGAAGCCGACTGGAGGTATTCGAAGGGAGCCAGGAATAGCCCTTCGAGAACCACCGTCAGGTCCCAGGAAGGAACCCTGGACCTGACTGTCGGTCTCATCCTCCAATACCATGGAGAAATAAGTATGACCAGTTGGTGCCTCCCCAAAGGCCCAACATTTAGTGGTGCATGGAATGCCGCAATGGCAGCCACGTACACTCTACGTGTGGATGGGGAGAGATTCGCAGAGAAACGATCTTGAAGAAACTCCAGAACTGAAGCCATTGGGCAGTTAACTGGGCCTAACTCAAGTTCTCTACACCAAGTGGAAAAACATTCCACTTGAGGCCATATAATCTCCTAGTAGACGGAGCCCTAGAGATAAGTATGGTTTCGACCACCCCAGATGATAGACCAGCATCTAGGTACTGAGCCCCCTCAGAGGCTAGACCCACAATTTCCACAGCTCTGGATGAGGATGGAATATAGTGCCCTCCGCCTGAGACAACAGATCCCTCCTCAGAGGAATCTGCCATGGCGGAGCTATTAGGAGTGAAATTAAGTCTGAAAACCATACTCGGGCTTGCCAACACAGGGCTACCAGAAGACGACTGATGCCCTCCTGACTGACCCTCTCCAGGACTCCCGGGAGCAGAGCGATCGGGGAAAAAGCGTACAGGCGAAGCCTCGGCCAGGCCTGTACCATGGCATCCAAGCCCCAGCGGGGCTGGATGAGTCAGGGAGAACCAAGGTGGATAGTTGGACGGAAGTCCCTCGAGAGGCAAACAGATCCACTTCCACTGGTCCAAACCTCTGCCATATCAACTCCACCACCTCTGGATGGAGTCTCAATTCCCGGGCCTCAGCCCCTGCCTCGACAGGATGTCTGCTCCCTAATTAAGAACCCCCGGGACATATATTGTTCTTATAGATAATATTTCCCTTGGGACCATAAAATGATCAGATGCGCCAATCTGGATAGAGGGCACAATCTGAGTGTCCTTTGTCGGTTCAGATAAGATACCACTGAGACGTGGTAACCTTTGATGTCTGTGAGGAAGCTCCTCAGAGCCCTGAACACAGCCAACATCTCTAGGCGATTTACATGCCAAGAATGATGATGGTCCTGCCACAGACCCCTGGCAAAGCGGCCGTCCGAGACCGCGCCCCAGCCAGCGAGGGAAGCGTCTGTCGAAACAGTTTCCCGGCGACATGACACCCCTAACACTGGACCTTGGGACAAGAACCAAGGTTTCTTCCATATTAAGAGGGAACGAAGGCATCTGCGCGTAACCTTTATTATATGGAACAGATTCCCCTTGGGGAAAAAACCCTTGGCTTTTGAGCCATCATTGAAGGGAACTCATGTGAAGCAGGCCCAAAGGAATTACGTTGGATGCCGCTGTTATGAGGACCAGCAGTCTTTGAAATTGCTTTACAATGATGGCCTGGCCTAGCTTTATCCTGGACCCCATGGCCAGGATGGATTCGATACGAACGGGAGACATACGTGCCCGCATCGTAACAGAATTCCGTACCACGCCCAGAAGAGTAGTCTTCTGAGCTGGGTCCAACACCTTTTCGTAGTGTTGAGCCTCAACCCCCGGTTCTGAATGTGGCCAAGGACGACATCTCGATGCCGAACTGCCATTTCCTGAGACTGGGTCAATATGAGCCAGTCGTCGATGTAATTCAGTATACGGATGCCCTGAAGCCTCAGTGGAGCCAGAGCTGCATTCATACACTTTGTGAACGTGCGGGGAGAGAGTGCTAGGCCGAACGGAAGAACCCGATATTGGTATGCTTCGCCCCCGTAAGCAACCTCAGGAACCTCCTGTGATATGGAAGGATGGAGACATGAAATAAGCGACTTTTAGATCCATCGTGACAAACCAGTCCTCGGATCTGATTTGGTTCACGATAATGGTTTAAACAGTAAGCATTTTGAACCTGAATCTCCTCAAAGAATGATTCAAAAAGCCCTAGATCTAAAATAGGCTTCAGTCCGCCATCCTTCTTTGGAACTATAAAGTACCGGCTGTAAAACCTTGACTCCCTGTCTGGTAGGGGAACACATTCTATGGCCCCTTAATTCCAGTAGAGTCTGTACCTCTTGTTCCATAACCCGAGCCTGTTCTGGAACCACTGCAGTCGGTACCACCCCAGCAAACTAGGGAGGTCGGTGACCGAACTGCAATCTGTACCCATATTTTATAATATTTTATAATATACAGGACCCATATAGATATATGTTCGGAAGGCGTTGCCATTCTTCTACAAAATCTACTAAGGGAACCAGCCCCTCGAGGCTGGCCTCGGGTGTTTTTCGAGCACTATTCTCGACTTCCTGAAGCGGTGGACCGGCAGGAAAAAAGTCGATACAGATTTTGTGACCATAGTCGGTGCCCTGTTGCAAGCTTTTGGGCGAACGCCATGGTGTGCGTTCGCTGGAAATCGATGTGACCCGAAGCGTCAAAGACGGCGGGACAACAACATCTTCCCCGAGGGCACCTGCTGCTAGAACAACATCGATTGTTCCACAGCGGGGGGCAGCCCTCTTTTTTTTTTTTTTTTTTTTCGCTTCCTGAAACCTGTCAACGACTGTAGTGATAGCGTTGGAAAACAGGCCAGAAGGAGATAGCGGAGCGGCCAATAGGAAATATTCCCTTATTTAGATCTTTAAGAAGATCGGCCTGGTACGCGTGCAAAATTGTCATAGAGTGCAGGCACGCACCAGCCTGACCCTTTATTATTAATTTTTTTTTTTTTTTTTGAAATATTTTACCAAAGGAACCAGGCTCTCAAGCCTGGCTTCGGGTATTAATCGGGATTCGTTCCTGACCCCCTGAAGCGGGTTTCCGGCAGGGCTGGACCGAAAAACGATTCTCGATGGGCGAACGCGAAAGCTGCCTGGCCGCAAGCCTGTTGGGCGGACAGTGCAGCCTGCGTTCGCTGGAAACCGATGTGTCCCGAAACGTTTTTAACGGGGGAAGAGCAACATCGATTTCCTGCACCATATAAGCCCAGCCAACCAGTGCAGAGGTGTCCCTGCACGGTTTGTTGGGCAGCACCGGGGCTTAAAGCAAAGATGCCAGATCAGGAGAAAGAAAACTCACTAAAGCTTCCTCCATCTGTGGCATCTTGCCAAAACCCGACTCTCTCGCACCCACCACATTCGAATAAACATATAATGAATGTGGTGAGATACGTAAAGTGTGGGGTTTCTCCCAGGATCTACACATATATATATATATATTTTATAAAGATCTGGGAAAAAGTTTGTGAACTGTGCTGCAGGAATCTCTCTAGTTCATTTTGACGGGGATCATCCTGCTTATTTTGTGGCCAGCTTATATATTTAAATATTATATATTATATATATATATATATATATATAATTTATTTATTTATCTAATACTGGCCACAGCACTCATCACAACAATACAAGCTCTACATAAGCAGAAACATAAGCCGGCGAGTGTGACTCATGTTGCTCGTTCCCAATGCTGAGCACATCTACTTCCTTATTTATAATTTTGTTTGTTTATAAACATATAGCTCGAGCACTGGGCACTCGTCACGGGCAGAAGCCGCCGCATCGCGGGCGTCTGCGTCGTGAACTAGTGTCATAGAATCTGCGGATGATGAGAGAAAAGGTGCCTCAGCAGTCTCGTTCTCATCCGCGAGATCCTTCTGCGATCTCCGCGATCTAGGCCGTCGCACCGCCTCAACGGACGCGGGACCCGAATCGCGGGGATCGCGAGCCTGGCCATCATCAGTGAAATAATATAGCCAAGCGAGAGCGCAGCACTCTAATAGGAAGTGCTTCACAGTATCACAGGCAGCCCTCTCGAGGCGCTGACTGTGCGTGCTGCGCCCCTAAACAATACACACACACACAGCAAATGCGTGTCCCCACCCGTGGCATATAATCTTGGGCAGGGGTGCACACACTTAGTGTATTGTTCACATCGCCATATATAGAGCTTAGCACAGACAAACAACATCAAATAAGACAGACAGTTTCACAGAGAGCGCTTGCTGAAGAGCGAAAGCTGGCATTCTATGCGTCAGCGTCACCTTTATGCTTCCGGTTATGCCGTCACATGTTACGTCACGACGCAACACCAATCAGGATTGGAATAGTTTCATTTTTACTTCAGAGGCGCACGCTAAGGGAGCGTCCCCAAAGTGTCGATTCTCGATGCATTGTCGAGTTTCCTCGATAGGGAACAGTCTCGACCAGTCGAACCACGTAATTCCTACGTGGAATTTCACAAACGTAATTCCTATCGACTAGCTCACTTAGCACGGCGTTCGTGGTTCGACTCGGTACTAATGTGATATTACACCCTAGGTTCATTTTGCGCCGGAATTGTCCTTTAATGATGGTGACTGATGAGTGCACAGCTGAACGTGATTAGTGTCCGTGACAACAAATGAGTGACGTAGGCAAGCGATGACAAAACATAACGAGGCCAAACTAACGTGAATGTGACACAATGAGATCGTCCTCTTTTATTTGACTGACGCTTGCTGAAACGAATGACATCAGCGCTGATTCTGCGTGTGTGTTTATCTATGGACGCATGCTTTAGATCTCTGTTGGCATTTGCCAGTTATTTCTGACCTTCTGTTAAAAGATTAATTAGCTCTGTCATATCCCGTCTATATGTGAAATGTAAATGTCAGCATGTTCCTTTCAAACTTGAATGTTCTAAACAAATGTCAGTGTCACGATATCTGCATCCCAGTGATAAACTGCTGTGCTCATTAATTTGATTCGATAGAACTTCAAATGTTTTTTCATTCATTTTCAGAAATATAAACATCACCTTCTTGGAACATGGTGACTTTTTAAAACTACATTACTGTTCAAAAGTTTGAGGTTGGTAAGAAGTTTCTTCTGCTCACCAAGGCTGCATTTATTTGATCAAAAATAGGCTACAAATAGGCTATAGTGTCACAAGATCCTTCAGAAGTCATTCTAATATGATGATTTGCTGCTCAAGAAACATTTCTGATTATTATCAGTATTGAAAATAGTGCTGCTTAATGTTATTGTAGAAATTGTGCTAGAAATTTTTTCCACGATGGATGAACAGATAGTTCAAAAGAAAAACAGATACACACACTTTCAAATCAGTGACTAGCTCTTTTTCAACACTAGTGCCTAGAAACAATGCCCATCGTGTTTGTCACTTCAGGAAGAAAACAGAGTTGTTCTCAGTTGAGTGCAGTTGTACTCTCCGTTTAACACTCAAACAGCACTCATCTTTCGTCAAGAGTCCCTCTCTTTACCTCCACACCTGCACAGCAGATCCTCTTCTCTACATATCTGTATGGGTCTCTTGCATAATAACTGCTCTAATTTCGGCTTCTGTATATTAGTGGTAGCTCGATGTGGAACTTGTAACAGCAACACTATGTAACATTTTTTACCTTAAAATAATGTTTCCAAAATCGTATCAGTGGTTCATCAAGTCATAACAGGGTGAAAGGCACTTCTGCCATCGCCTGACGGGGTCTGTGTCGCTTTTACTGGCACTATGTAACTTCGGGTTTCGGGTAGTAACCCGACCACAAAAAGAACTACAAAATTCGACTGCTTTACATCAAGCGCTACAATAGTCATTATTTCGTTTTTCTTCGTTTTGATGTCGCAATACATCATCCTTTCATGAAATCATGTAACATACTCTACCTTGTCTGTGGACATCGTTCATTCTAAAGCCGGTGCTGGGTAAACAGCGAGCGTGTGTGCGACGGTAGGCTAAATTATTTACGACAGCGGCAATGGACAATTTCGTTTCCAACCAGCAGGGCGACCGAAGAGGAAAAGTTACTTGGTGTTACTTTAAATATGGTGGTTTTAGGTTCTTGTATTGTTTTCTTGTTTTCTCTTTGGATATAAGGTTTAGGTTAACATGTAACTTGAACATGCTGCTACTTGTCATGGTAACTGATTTCATATGCTTTATTTCACATTTGCTTAGGTAAACCGTCAAGCTCTACACTGTGTGAAACTTAGTTTCTGGTTTCTGGTAATTTTAAGGTGTCCATGTTACAGTGTCAGTATACATTTAAGTACTGAGAAATAATAATTTACTACATGTACTTACTATAGAGTTAGGTTCAGGATTAGTTGCATGTAATTATGCAAAATGTGTAGTTATAACTACAGTAACACGTGTAACAAGGACACTGTAAAATAAAGTGTTACCGTAGTTTCTTAATTTGATCAAAAACTTGCAATTGCGTCTTTCTTTTGACTCATATTTCTAGAATTACCGTGGAACCAGTTAATCAGGGTTTGTGTTTCCCGTATACAACGACATAACTCGCTGCATCGTTGAAGAAATCAACTAGTCACGACTGTTTCCCAAAACCGTACTGTCACAGATTTGACGGTCCACCACATTGGTCAATGATGTTACACAAGTGGTGGAGTAATAACTTATTTTAATGAATCCGTTTGAGATTAAATTAATGCTAGAACTTATTCTCATTGTTCTCAGTATATTATTCAGTCATAGGCTTGCTCTACTGCAGCACATACACACTTGAACAGTCCCTATTGTTAAAAGTGAAGGTGACTTGACTTGACTTGACAAATGTGCACTCTTCAAAAATGGTGCTTTAAATCTCTTGACAAACTAAAAGACTAAATTGACTCAAGATAAGGATTTATTAAGTCCACATGTCATAAAAACAAGAAACCATGCTTCTAACCACAGGGGTGAGCGGATGTTCAAACCCTACAACTTTGCAATGTTGCAAATGTTCGTTAGAACTATGCTTTCGGGAAACACTGACTTGTTGAACTATGCTGATAACAATGGAACTTGCAACCCTAGTTGGCTAACGATGATTTTGGGAAACGCACTTAAGGAATTCAGCACAGACAAACATTTGTAATAAAAGGTGTGAGCAGCAGCTTATTAGCCCCCTGTGCAGATGAAAAGCAGTATCACCTGAGCACCAGATGAAAAGGCCTGAGCAGAATGATTGGATTGCCTTCAAACCAAGAAAATGTCCTCAGAAACTCCACTGGCTCTGTCAGACTCCAGACGCAGACCACAGCTCAGAGATTAGAGAGCTACAGAGGGAAAGCCGGCTGAGAGAGAACCTAAACCATGTGAGGAGCAGAGCCTGGCCTGGAGAGGGATGAGCGAGCTTCATTTTGGATAAGAGGGAAAAGAGAGAGAGTAAAGCTGAGTGATCTTCCACCCCGCAGTGCTCAGAGATACGGACACACTCGCTCGCTCACACTGAGCTCGACAACCTGTGGTGCGTCCTGAGATATCCGTACACACGCTAAACAACCTGAGTCCAGCACTGATCTGCAGATGTGGACCATCCGCTCTCCATCTGATTATACTTTAATTATCACATCATATATCACATCACACATCTTATATATCATATACTCTCAGAAAAAAAGGTACAAAAGCTGTCACTGGGACAGTACCCTTCAAAAGGGTTCTAATATGTTCTGTAATATCAAAGGTTACCAATATGTACCTTTGAGGGACCAATATGCACTCTTTAGGTACAAAGGTGTACCTTTTAAAAAGGTACAGCCACAGTGACAGCTTTTGTACCTTTTTTTCTGAGAGTGTATACACTATATTTCCAAAAGTTTTGGGACATCTGCCTTTACATTCACATGAACTTGAATGACATCCCATTCTTAATCCGAAGAGTTTAATATGGAGTTGGCCTTTGCAGCTATAACAGCTTCAACACGTCTGGGAAGGTTTAGGAGTGTGTTTATGGGAATTTTGGACTATTTTTCTAGAAGCACATTTGTGAGTTCAGGCACTGATGTTGGACGAGAAGGCCTGGCTCGCAGTCTCCGCTCTAATTCATCCCAAAGATGTTCTACTGGGATGAGGTCAGGACTCTGTGAAGACCAGTCAAGTTCCTCCGCACCAAACTCGCTCATCCATGTCTTTATGGACCTTGCTTTGTGCACTGGTGTGCAGTCATGTTGAAACAGGAACATCCCCAAACTGTTCCCACAAAGTTGGGAGCATGAAATTGTCCAAAATGTCTTGGTATGCTGAAGCATTAAGAGTTCCTTTCACTGGAACTACGTCGTAAAATGCGTAAACAATGTACAAAAATGTAACAATGCGTCAATTCTATGCGGACCGCATGCGCTGTGATTGGTCTGCTAGAACCCCTCCCTCGGTTTTCACATGCTCCCTCTGCATGTGTAATTGCACGTCAACGCGGACAATGGGCTCTATGCACGGCGGTGTTTCCGGTGAAGGTCTAAGGATGCCCGATAACTTCCGCCGATCGTAGAGTCCAATGCAATACCAAGAATTTATATTGAATTTTATACTCCATGGTTATACTAAAGAAACGTTAGTCACAAAAACAGACAAAACAGACATCCCTCGTTGTGTTTATGCTTCTTTTTAAAATTATATGAAATTAACATAACTACATATAAAATTACATCTAAACATATGAAAGTTTCGTTTCAAAGACGGGAGGACAGTACATTTTGAAGACTCTGCCATAATCCCATTTTCCTCGGTTTTCCTCCGCTTTAATCTCCCCAACCGGAAACGGAAGAGCATCCTTGCGTCAAATGCGGATCTTATGCGTGCATATAGCCTATGGCGCAGAAGTAAAAATGAAAACCAACGCGTAGCTTACAGCGTAGAGGCTCCGGCATAGGTCCGACGCAGAATTATAAATCAGCCTTAAAGGTGCTCTAAGCAATGTCGGGTGACGTCACTTCTTGTTGATGTTTAAAGTATTGTCCAACAAAATGGAGGCTAGCTAGACCCTCCCTACTCCTCATCCGCGCACTAACCCCCAAATCCTTCTTGTTGGTTATTGGCTGGAACAGTTTGTTATGTTTTATGGTGCGGGTTAGCCCAGTTTGTTTTTGTTGCCGTGTGTGGAGCCTGGGGTGTCTCCAGAGACCGTGTTTTTTTACGGTGTGTTTCAGGGGACAGGCAGCTAGCAGATAGTTAGGAGATGTTTGCTTTATGTGACAAAAAAATGTTTTGGCCTAAAAAACGCGTGACATCGCTTAGAGCACCTTTAAGGGGCCCAACCCCTGAAAAACAACCCCACACCATAACCCCTCTCCACCAAACTTTACGCTCGGTGTGTGAAATCATGTTGTTCATGTGATGTTAATATGAACAACCTTATTTTAAAGTGTCTGCGATCTGTTTATATCATCACCCAAGAAGTGAATAATCTTAAGTTTGTTCAACAGGTTTTTACAAGCTGCTGTTCAACCAAACGGATAGTTCTGCGCTCACAAACTCACATTACTGGTAGTTACCTAGAACAGTGTTAGCAGCAAGTTATCATGTGTGTTTATAATAGTTTGTGCACATTAATCTGGGATAGAAGAAAGTATATTTTAACTACAAAAACAACAAAAATTACACCAGCTTTAAGCTCACTGTGTATTTACCTTGAACCTGTTTCAGATTTGATCCTATGAAGACAAAAATCACTGTATATAAAAAAGAAATCTATAGTCTGTCCATTCTTGGCCAGAACAAACTGCAATGTAAACCAGATTTTATGCTTATTCTCAAATATACAACACTAGACACTGCTAAGCAATAGTGGTTTGTTTTCTGCCAAGCTTCAAATGTGGAATGAAAATTTGGAATGTGTAGGACATGGTCAGGATGAAGACTGTACACACACACACACACACACACACACACACACACACACACACACACACACACACACACACACACACACACACACACACACACACACACACACACACACACACACACACACACACACACACACACACACACACACACACACACACACACCAACATGTATCTTTGTAGATGTTGTAGAGCTAATATGATGCATTAGTCCAGCAGCGAAATCTCTGCTACGTGGCATGCCAGAGAGAGACACATCAATATATGATTTATGGTCTCATTACTGGCAGCAAATGGGACTTGGAGATGACACACTCTGAAGAGCTGCTGCTCAGATAAACACACGTTAGCAAGGAGATGCTGAAGACAGGTGGCTCTGAAAGAAGAAGGAAGGTCATTCTTAATAGAGGCTTTGATTTCGGGTTCCTTTGAAAACTGGGATACTTTGAGGGAAACTTTGGATGAAATTAGGTGGGGAAGTTGTTATTTGTGTGGACACAGCGCGAGTAGATGATCTGAATAATTTATCATAAGCTTGATTACAGAGCCCGCAATGCCAAAAGAGACCGCTTGATTCTTGATTCTGACATCATATTCTATAACTAGGCTCCAAAATGAACACTCAGGCACCAGATGCATTAAAGTTGGAAAGATTGGTATGTATAATACCATAATAACAGTTGATACCATAATAACAAATCTCTCTCTCTCTCTCTCTCTCTCTCTTCTCTCTCTCTCTCTCTCTCTCTCTCTCTCTCTCTCTCTCTCTCTCTCTCTCTCTCTCTCTCTCTCTCTCTCTCTCTCTCTCTCTCTATCTCTATCTATCTCTATCTATATATACAGCCCATTCTCACCCCAAGGCGTCATCTAACTGACGCCTTGGGAATCAGTTTGACCATGCTTCAATATTCGACCCGAAGTGTCATGGTGAGTATTTTTTATTTTTTTTTACATTTTGGCAATTCATATGATTTGGGGGGAAAAACCAGTGAGTGTAAAAATGGACTGCATTACCGTGGTAAACCTGATTTAAAAGCACAGTGCCTTACATGACCTTGTAAGCTGTTTTTGTCAGAAAACAGGCCGTCTTTCTTTGCACTTCAATAATAGCTGGCGTTCCTCTCTGACTGTCAGTCCTGAAGAGCCGTCAGCCACGATTACTCGTTTGACGCTTATATCAGTCTTGGTTTGTTAAAGTGGAATGTGCCTCGGGAATCATCAAATTGAATGTAATTAGCTGAACAGCACATTAATTGCTCAACACTTTTGGAAAGTACTCTTCCAATTATTATCAGTTTATGACGGTCACAGTTGCTGCAGAGGTGCTGTGAAGTGCTGAAAACTTTTCTTTGATTACACAATACATTTTAATGACATTTATTTCTGTTCTGCCATCTACATAGGAGGCTATAGGTATAGATATTGATATAGATATAAATATAGAAATAGATAGCCAACAGTGGATGTCCAACCAGAAGTCATTAAAATGTAATGATTCATTTAAGTTGTTTAAAATTCAAAACCCTGAATCTATGAAAAATGAACTCAATATGGGGAATCATTTGTCTTATTATAAGCACTAGTCTTATTATAAATTCATATCTTGTATGAATTTAAAGGGATAGTTCGGCCAAAATACATAGTCTGTCATCATTTACTCACCCTCATGTCATTCCAAACCTATATGACTTTTGAACTTCAGTGGATCACAGAAGAAAAGCTGATTAAAGGTACAATATGTAGGGTTTTTGCAGTAAAATATCCCAAAACCACTAGGCCAATGTTATATATTTTGTTTAGTTGATTACTTACAATATCCCAAATGTTTCCAACTGTGAGCAGGGATGAGGAGTCGCCAGTCAATGCGTCATATCCGTGTTACCCTCGATTTCTGGTCATACTGCAATAATAACCATGGCGGCTGACGTTGACAACCGGGTTATGACTAGCAGGACGCTCACGCTGTTGTTGTTTTGTTCAAACATTATGGACCATGACAAGCAGACCTTGAGACAAAAAGAGGACTAAAGGCCCGTTCACACCAAGCACGATAACTATAAAGATAACGATAAAGATTTAATTCTAAAAATCGTTCTCCATATTAAAGAATAACAGAGTTCACACCACAACTATAACGATAAAGATATGAGGAACGATATCGTTGGAATCACTTTCAGAACGTTTTTTTTCCAGCTGACGAACGTTAAAACACTGACAGCCAATCAAAATCCATTCTAATTTAAAGGTCTGCGCATTTAAAAGGGCAGATGACATTGCAGAGAAGTTAATCGTCGAGGTACAAAAAAATATGAATAAAATTTGTCTTCAAAAGACGACAACTCTCTAATCAGAGTGATGGATTCTCCCAACTCCTCTCGTCTTTTAAGCATATTGTGTACCCAAAAGCGCATGTTTTTCTTTTGATATTTTTTATAACGTAAAGCAGCAACAGGTCATCCATTTTCGCTACTTTGAAACCGCAGCGCGGGCGCGCGTGTGCTTAGAATAAAAAGGCCGTTATCGGTCGTTGGTGTGGACGCATATATAGTTATCTTTATCGTTATCTTTATAGTTATCGTGCTTGGTGTGAACAGGCCTTAAAACAAAGATCAACATGTTTCGAGATGCGAGAGCTCCACGTCCGCGACTAACTTCCACTCGACAGAGACGCGAGTGTTCATGAACTTTATTAGACAGGTGAGCAAATGTACATAAAACTAATCAATGTTATTTAGTTCAACATGATGAAATGTTAGAATATGATCTTATGTTATTCTAATGTTGATCTAGCTTAGTCTTATACAGCCAACAAACAACCCAACTAACAACATTCAACACACTCAAATGCGTTTAGTGTGATTGTGTAACTGTTAGAGCAAATGAAACAGCGCTGGGTTACCTCAAGTTTCACTCGTCTAATAAACTGACCTGTGTGAGTATTAATTCAGCACTTGTGTGTAGTTGGGTAGAATGAAATGTCCTTATTCCTTTATATCCGCAGGGCTGGCGTGCGTGTGGCGCTGGTGTACGTCTAGCAATCGCTCCAGCTTCACCACAGTCATGTTAAAAACATCATGCATTCACTCATCCATAAAAGAGCCATCAGCTTGACACAAGATCCATAATTCAGCTTAATGCTTTACGTCATCAATATAAGCCTTTGTTATTGTAAGAGGTTAGCGACCCCTGGTGGCGAAAAATCCTGCATATTGTACCTTTAAATAGAGGCTGATGTAAAGTTTGGGTTAGTTTGTTGTCCGTACAGAAGTTGTGAGATTAACAGAGATACAATTGATTCATTACTTTAAACTGTTGCTGAATGGGAAAGAACTGTGTGAACTTTCTTCTAAACATCTTTTGTGATCCGTAGAAGAAAGGCAAACTAGTTTGGAACGACATGAGGGTGAGTAAATGATGACAGAATTTAAATGTTGTGGTGAATCATTCTTTTAAATATGAGAGAGAGAAAGATGTACAAACTCTTGCGTGAGACAGAGAGGCATTTGAACAGTAATCTGAGGAAAGACAAGAGACTTTTATGTACGCTGGCACATTCAAACACAGTGGGCCGTTTGTCTCTCTTCGCTGCCATAGCAACTGTGTCAAAAACACACAGTCTCTGTCGAAGCTGAATGAACCTCGGAGTGTAAGGGAGGTTTTGAAGGGTTTCTCGTGCCAAGGTTTAACCTCACAGGCCTCATATCATGAGAGGAAACAACTTTTTCTTGAACTCTTTTCTTTCAAAAGATCATTTGTGAAGCTATGAAAGGGTCTGAAAGAGAGTTTATTGAAACTAATTCACTTTTTAAATCTCACCTTAAGACTCATCTTCTTAGGGAAAGCGCTATGTGATTACTTGTATGTTGGTATCCAGTCTGTCCAGACTGTAATAATGGTTATCTGTTTAATGTTGATCGTTTTATTGTGTTTGTAAGGTGTGTCATGTAAGGCGGCTATAAATAAAATTGTAATAATATTAATAATAATGATAAACTGCCAAAAAAAACAACAACACACATTTGCTTCCATAGTATATTGTTTTCCTACTATGGAAGTCAATGGGAACCAGAAACTGCCTGGTTACTGACATTCTTCTAAATATCTTCCTTTCTGTTCAGCAGAAGAAAGAAATTCATACAGGTTTGAAACAACATGAGGGTGAGTATATGATGACAGAATTTTCATTTTAAAAGTGAACTACTCCTTTAATCCAACTTTTTTTTTTACAGTGAAAAAGTACATTTGAACAAACCCACAGATGCAAGTAATGGCTAAATATTTTTGTGCAACACCTTCTTAATTTCACTGCATTGACTTGGTCGCCAGACTTGATAAAAAAGCGTTACTGAAGTACAAACAAAGTGCAATATAACTATGTGTACAATAAATAATATATATGTGCTTACCTGTCTATTAAAACACATGCGAGAGCGGAGTCTCAGTAGATAGATCAAGTCCAAGTTTGTCACGAGCTCTCTCCATCCTGAAAACACCACGCCGATATTAATAATTTTTTATTTCTCCCTTTTTCCCAAAGCCTGCTTGCCTAAGTTGATCTATGTTTACGGTTTTTGGGATTTTCTGTACTCGCCAATCTATAATCGTGAAACATGATTCCTCATTACCGGTTTACGTATAGCGGCCCTGCCCATTGAAACGGCCGCTAATGAGAAATCTATGTATTATATCTATGGTTTCCACATGCGGAAACTGAGGATAGTGCGGACATTACGTCATTAATAGGCGACAATGACCAGGGACGAGCCATTATTTAAATCTGGAATATCTCTTGATTTACAAATCCTTGGGAGTTTTTGGGATAATGTAAGTGCACAACTGCATGACATATATCACACTGTGAATGTGTTTTTAAAAAAAAAAATTTATTTAAAAAATCTTACGTATTGAACCTTTAAAGCAATTAAAAAGCACATGTTGTCATAATTCTTACAGTGTTTCATTGTAAGTGCATCAGTGTAACTTGTAACCCATCAGTGTTTTTGTGTGGTAATCAACATTATGTGCTTTCTGTTGGGCTTTACTTGAACTGAAGCCAAAATATTCCTTTAATCTGAAAAACATGCATGCAAACATGATCAGTGTGTATGAAATGGGATGTGTTTTTTTCTCACCCAAAACAGTCAGTGACGGAAGACCTTAGACAACAGAGGAAAATCAATCGTTCACAGAGCCTAGGATCCAGAGCTGGTGTGACTTGGCTCTCCAGTAGTCAGATTGTGCAGGTCCCAGATTCAAAGTGACTGGAGATGGAGATGCCCAGAATCCCATTGGGCAGAGCAGCCTACACATTAATTAACTGGGCAGGCCAGTCTAATGCAGTCGGTCGCACAGACCCTGCCAATCTGGCTCATTCCTGCTTCATTTCATTCCAGAAAATAAATCCTCTCATTCTCATCAAAATAAGCCATTTTGCGTTGATACTGTGGGGTTGATTGCGCTCTGTGTGAACACAGGTTGTTCACGCTGGGTTGTTCGTTTTCAGACTGGTTGAGAATGATCAGTGCTCGGGGAAGTAGTTTAGTGTCACGCTAAAGGTCATATTCCCCTTCAGCTCTTCTGGCCCAATGGCTGATCGGTCTCAAAATCCAACATGTGAGAAAACGAACAGAAACAACTGCTGTCAACACAACACCAACAAGCATGAGTAGCTAGTCTGTGGTATAGACTGAGAAACTGTGATCTTTTAGCCTGGTTAAAACCAGACCACTCTGAAGTAGTAACTGAGTTATGATCTGGCAAAGCTTCATAGACAAATCATTTCCAAAGGGGCGTCACCAACGGACGTAGCTGAAATGCCTCTGGGCGCAATTGGATAGACCTAAAACCAATCAGAGCGATGAAGGAGATGACGTATGCAGAGCGACGGAGAAACATCTCCGAATGTTGTTCTTTGCTTGGGTTTTAACAAAAAGGAAACGTTCAAATCGCTTAAAACAGACGCGATAGCTGATTCGAACCATTCGAGCGAGTGATGTTCCACGGCGGCATCCAGATTTGTAATGTACAAAATCTACTTTACTGTCGCTGCGCTGTCGTCATCGTGTAAAGCCAACCCAATGTTTCTGATTGGTGCCTCGATTTCGACGGATTGGAAATGGGCTTGAATGAGCTCTTTGCCAGACTTACGTGCAGAGCAAATCTAAATTTGCTGGAAGTTGTCTGGGTTTTCCCAGGCTAGAGATCTTTAAGCAATGAATCTGAATCATTTCTGCAAGTTCAGGCAATCATTGGTTTAGGTTAGGTTTATGGTGCGAGGCACACGTGTCAGACAGCACATCTTACCATTATTTATATAACGCTTTATACAATACAGAAAGCAGCTTTACAGTATAAACAGTAAAGTAATGATCAATGATGCGAACAGAATTGCATTCTGCTGTAAAGAAGCTCTAAAAAAGACAATATTGTCATTTGAAATCAGTTCAGTGTTGATTCAGTTTGGATCAATAACTGTGTAAAGTTGATCAATTATGAAATTCAGTTATAAAATTGCACTGGGGAAAACAGTGATGTCGTCGTCCAGCTCAGTTCTTCTCTCACATTCAAGTCAATAATATTGCTGAATATTAAACGTCCCCTACTAAGCAAGCCAAAGGTGAAGGAAACCAAACTGACAGAAACTGAGAAAAAAAAGCACATGAGGATCTTTTACAGTGCACATACACTCTTAAAAAAAAGGGTTCCTCGAGGTTCTATATAGAACCCTGGGGTTCCGTACTTGGCAAATAGAACCCTTTAACGACAAAATGGTTCTATGTAGAACCCTTGGAGAGCAAAGAACCTTTTTTATTAAAATGGTTCTATAATTCATGTTCTATTACTGAAGTGTAAACTAAAGATTCATGTTACACAATAATTATACACAACACATTCACAAAGCTGTTTGAGTCAAGACGCATGAGAATGACTGGTGAAGTCAAAAACCAGAGTTAACCAAATTTTCATATCTAGTCAATGTATGATTTGAGATTTCTTTATGCACGTTTGTACATTAGCATGCAACTTATATTACCTAATACATTATAAGTTTGCCTTTTTTACCAATCATTTTGTAATAAAACATTATAGGCCTAATAATAAACAACCAAAGTGTTTTCTTTATTTTGTGTGTACCATATAGTGATGGTTAACTTTTAATCTATTGAAGGGAACATTAAAAATAATAATCGTAAAAATGCCCTCTGGTGGCGTATATGCGTTGCATCATCCTTGAATTCCTATTGGTGGATTGGCGAAGATCATGAATCTACAAGTGACAGTTAATTTTTCAAACTGAGGAGTCCGCCATTTCTGCCCGTTCATACCCTCAGGTAAGTTAAGTTTTTACATTTTTGAAATCATTTTACTGAAATATTTAGTATTGCAGTTAATATTTCTATTGGTTAGAGTATAGTCCTTGTCTTAAATACTGATACTAGAAGCAAAATGGAATTTTTTCACCTCCGTTAAAAACACTGCTGTGTAACTTAGCACCGATGGGCTTCGTCAGCCGTAGGTTCAGAAAGCCCTGTTAAATTGAATTTGCTCCGGTTTTTAAAGTAATAAAGTTACAATCTCCCATTATTTCCTTGTTATAGTTAATGAAATGGTCAATAACAATAAGACAGCTGTGTTATAAGGAGACGAGCTTCGAGACAGAAGCGTGAATTTTAATCTCAATGAAGCGCACGCTCGTTTTTCTTTAGCTAATGGTAATTTAACGTTAAGTTAACCATAGGCGCCGATTGAAATAAAAGCGAACCGGGTGGAAGACGGAGGTGTATGATATGTGAATGTTTGTTGCAGTTTCATACACATAACGTTAACTCAGTTTGCGTTGAGTATTTTCCCCAGGCCTAAGTTATATTAGCTAACAGGTGTAGAAGTTCTTAAAGGAGAACTCCGGCGCAAAATGAAATTTGGTCTAATTACACTTTGTTACCTAGTCAACTGTTATCTGAGATTTGTTTTCATGATTATCGAATGTAAATAGTTTAATCTCTAAAAACAGTTTAGCCTATAACACTAGTATAACGCTAGTATATGGGGCAAAGAGTAATGACAAATAAAAATCGCTAGTTAATACCACTAACAAGGCTCAAAATAGCCCAACACTAACACGGCAGCATAATCAGGGTCCCTACATACAAACCGAAGCATTGAGAACGTTGTAAGTGTACAAACAGTTTAATAAGAAGATATTTTATACATACAGTCAGCTTCGCGAAAACAGACAGGAGCCATCTTTGGAAAACAGTCTCGAGCAATCGAACCACGAACGCCGAGCCAAGTGCGCTGTTGAGATGTGAACGAGCCAGTTGTTGTGATAAGGTGGCTCGGCGTTCGTGGTTCGATTGCTCGAGACTGTTTTCCAAAGATGGCTCCTATCTGTTTTCGCGAAGCTGACTGTATGTATAAAATATCTTCTTATTAAACTGTTTGTACACTTACAACGTTCTCAATGCTTCGGTTTGTATGTAGGGACCCTGATTATGCTACCGTGTTAGTGTTGGGCTATTTTGAGCCTTGTTAGTGGTATTAACTAGCGATTTTTATTTGTCATTACTCTATGCCCTATATAGAGATTGCTAATGTGACGTCACCAGTGACGTATTACCAGTGGTGAACGCAAAGCATTTTGGGGATCCGCGGCACAAACAGAAGGCGCCAGTATTGATTGCATGGAGGGAAGAACGCAGTGTACAAGATTCCGTCTACCTGCTGTGTTGTAAACTGCAGAAGTCGTTCTCACGATAGAAGTGGCATAAAGCTTCATAACGGAAAATCCTTTTATCGTTTTCCAGCGTGGAAAAATAATAACTACAAGCCATGTTTCAGAGGTGACAAAAAGGCGACGAATGCCTGGCATGGATAGCAGCAGAGTTTAGAGTGTGACAAAAGCACAATGTTGTGTTTTATTGCGAGTGTACACAAATATAATTAAACACTTTGCAGTTCTGTTTGAATGATGTCCTGTTATGAACAAAATGACGGAGTATGTTCTTATGTTTCCACCAGTCGATCGCGTCTCTCTATCAAATACCTCAAATATATAATCTTTGGAAGCCGAAATCTAAAATAAAATCAGACTAATATCACAGATCTAAAGTGTAACCATATAGGCTACGTTTGAATGTTTAGTGGTTCTGTCCTCCGTCCGTCGTCACTCATAAGCCGGTCTCTCTCTCTCTCTCTCTCTCTCTCTCTCTCTCTCTCTCTCTCTCTCTCTCTCTCTCTCTCTCTCTCTCTCTCTCTCCGCTCGCGCCCGCACCCTCTCGCGGACACACACACACACAACTCCAGGATTGCAATCTTGACATGAATTCTGACTGCATGCAGATAGATGACAGAGAGCGCGAGGAGTGTGGTGCTTAAACTTGCGACTTGAAGTTACTGAAAACTTCGCGTGTGTAGATTTGTCATACGTTTGTGCATTTTATTTATTTTTTTGTAATTGAGAATATTGTCGAGTCTGATTTATATATATCTCATATCATGTAGTTGTATATGGGTGCTGGAAGTTGGGCAACAGGTTGACGTCTCCTGACCATTCACTCATAAGGATCCAGTCCCTTGATTTCCTTTATTTTCTCCTCATATCTCGTCTTTGCATTAGGATTTAGTTTTAGGCGGTATGGTCCGACAATGTTATCTTTAGCCCGCTGCATTTTGTAGGATTATAATATGTTTTTCACACTACTGTTTTATTTTTTTCATGCCAGAAAGCAAGCCTGCTATGCCAGCCCATCTAAACTCTGTGTAAACTGGCCAAACATACCCATAATTCTTTGCGTTCTGATGACGTTGCCGCCCAGTTGGTCACATGTCTTAGCGATCTCTATACTAGCGTTATACTAGTGTTATAGGCTAAACTGGTTTTAGAGATAAAAGTATTTACATTCGATAATCATGAAAACAAATCTCAGATAACAGTTGACTAGGTAACAATGTGTAATTAGACCAAATTTCATTTTGCGCCGGAGTTCTCCTTTAACTGTTAACTTTGGCCCGCGAGGTCCACTTTCGTGCAGTTTTTAGCTCCAACCCAGATCAGACTGTTACTTTTCAGTAATCCCGAAAATCTTGATTAACGTTAGCTTGTTCATGTGTGTTTTATCAGGGTGGGAGCTAAACTCAGCAGGTGGACACCGCTACAGTTGAGAACTTCCGGCCGGTCTCCATTAAAACTGCACGGTTGCAGTCAGTGCAGCGTTCGTAACATCGTTTACTGCGGTTTACTGATGCATGCGCTGGATTAAAGTGATGATAGCACATGGCTAAATGTGTCGGTGTGTTTAATGCATTGCATAGTTGGTTTGTGAAGTGTTATTTATGCTCTGTTTTATTTCCCCCCAGGTAACGACGGTTGACAAAAAGAGCTTAATAAGCTAAAAAAGTAAGTCTGTGTTGTTAAATATTAAACATTGTTGCTAAATAAACAAACTTAAAGAAAGCTTAAAATCCTTATCTTAATTTATATTTTTCTTTTTCCTCAAACAGCCTGGAAACTGAAGTGCCTCAAATATCTTGTACTCAGTATATGTATCATTGTTTTGACATTTAAACGGACTTGATGCTAAATAAACAAACTTAAAGCAAGCTTAAAATCCTTATCTTAATTTATATTTTTCTTTTTCTTCAAACAGGCAGGAAACTGAAGTGCCTCAAATATCTTGTACTCGGTATGTATCATTGTTTTGACGTTTAAACGGACTTAAAGCAAGCTTAAAATCCTTATCTTAATTTATATTTTTCTTTTTCCTCAAACAGCCTGGAAACTGAAGTGCCTCAAATATCTTGTACTCGGTATGTATCATTGTTTTGACGTTTAAACGGACTTAAAGCAAGCTTAAAATCCTTATCTTAATTTATATTTTTCTTTTTCCTCAAACAGCCTGGAAACTGAAGTGCCTCAAATATCTTGTACTCGGTATGTATCATTGTTTTGAAGTTTAAACAGACTGTATATTGTGGCAAGTAAAATGAAAATCCTGTATAAAAGGACTTCATCATTGTATTCATGTTAACAGACAAGAACCCTGTGAGAAGGAGGGCTCATGCGTTGCCAAACCTTGACCAGCAGTGAGACTCAAGGCATGTAATAATTTTGATTACTTTACCACGCCCAGTTTTTTTCTTATTGAACATTCTCGAAATACATCACTATATGGTAGTCAATTGCAACCTCCAGTTCATGCTAACTTTAAGGAACTTGTTTGGCTGAAAGTGTGTAATTTGGATATAAGCACCTGAAGTAAACAAATGTTTTGTATTTTTTAAAGATGCTGCATGAAATGACGATGAGGTTTCGAACAGACTTGGTGAAGAACATGGAAACATCTAATGAAATGGCCCAAAACATCATAGGGAGTGCAAAAAAAGGAAGGAAGAGGAAACCACAGAAGGTAACACACCATATATTTTTCCCCATCAACCTATCTGTTCCATGCCCAGTGTAAAGTTGCATTGTCAATGTAAAGGTTGTAGCTTCTATAAATTGTATGAGTGAAAACATGTATTACAATAATGAAAGTATTAAAGGAATAGTTTATCCAAAAATGAAAATTGTCATAATTTATTCATCTCTTGTCATTTCAAATCTTTAACTTTCTTCTTCAGAACACAAAAGATATTTTGAAGAAGGATGGTAACCGAACAATGGCGGTGCCCATTGACTTGCTGCATTGGTTTTGTGTCCATATAATTTAAGTGAATGGGTAGCAGCATTGTTCGGTTACCAACATTAATTTTAGGTCTATTTGATGACTTCTGTTAATTGGTGAAAGGCACTCAAAAGGTGAAATGTTTGTTTTACAGGAACCCAAAGGTCCTACATCAACCATGGTGTTTAACGGCTGTCCTGATCCCCTCAAGACTGAAAGTGTCAGCATTATCATGGAGGCAGACATTGACATGACAAAGGCTGTGGAATGCCTGTTTGCAGTCACACAATGACTTTTATTCAAAAATATATGCATAAACTTAAACATGAGCATGACACAAGAACACCAATACCTGTACTAAAAAATGTACTGTCAACTTGTGTAAGTTGTAGTGCTGTTTATTTAGATGTTTTAATTGTTCATGTATTGTTTTTTATCTGCATTGTTGAATATCAAAAATATGAAATCAAAGATTTGTTTTTCCTCATTTCAGAGATGCATGTAAAAGTTAAGTACTGTACATGTACATAAACAAGCTTATGTATGTTTATTGCAAAGTGAAAATTGCTTAAATTAAATTCAAACTAAATGGTTGAATGTAATTTAACATCTTAAATGTAAAAAATGTTTTGCTGTATAATACAGAGTATACAGATGTGCAATTTTAAATGTAACACTAATATTTTTGTATAATCAATTGAATAAATTTAAACTTTTGGAATTTTCTGGATTGGTTATATTTTTGTATTCATAATAATAATTAAATAATAATTTTATTAAATATCATATTATGGTTTAAAAATATAGAACCCCTTAATGGTTCTATAAAGAACCATCTAACTTGGATTCAAAGAACCATTTGGGGTTCTATTTATGGAACCCATTAAAATGGTTCTATATAGAACCATTTTGGAGTTCCATATATGAAGCGGGTGATAGAACCATTTCTGGTTCTAAATAGAACCATTTCTTTTAAGAGTGTATCATGAGAAGGCAATATTTCCTTGATCTTTTGAGTGTTTGCGCTACTGAATGAAAACATCCCAGAACTTTCAGAACACAAAACTTTCTGCAGATTTCTTTTGCTGAATCCCAGCGTTAGAAACTCAAGTTTATTTTTAATAATTTCCAGCATCATTTCTGAACAGTTTGGGCAGCACATTTCAATTTTAAAACCCTGTAATAACTATTTTTCTTAAGGACATATACTGTTTAGTAAACAGTTGTGTTAGAAGTCTTAAATGTAAAGCAGACTGTAAAGGTGAAAAAATGGTCATATGAAACATTGGCACTAATAACTTTGCTAACATTGTAAGAGGACCCTCAGGGGGAAAAATAACTAAAAATGCATTAGATGACCTTTGAAAAATGGTCTACAATTGCGATATTACTAATAGATTATTGCATGAAAGAATGAAATAAATAGAAATTGGTAATTTAGTGTGCATAAATAAAAGATTTTGTGAATAAATGTGGTTCTCATCAAGTATAGTCCCTCTCACATGTGATTATGTGAATGGTGGAAGTGCTGAGGTTTCCTCTAAAGGAAATTGCATAGTTTAAGACTCTTAAATGTAATGTGTTGTGAATGAAATAATGCAGATAATTCTTGGTTTAAAATAATGTGAGTTAATGGAAGACTATGATGATTTTTGCTCTTCTAGAGTGGCACTTTTAGGCCGAAGGACGCGTCAAATTACATGTATTATGTATAAGGACATTTACAAAAATCTGACTATTTCTGTTTGATTAGATGAATGAGAGGTTTGTAACCTGATTGCTGTGCTGTGTTCTGCCTGTTAATCATGTCGACATGTTCACAGAAACACAGCTGTGATCATTATTTCTGATTATGAAATAAATGTTTTTTTCCTCATACACGTTGGCCACAATTATTGGCACCCTAGACTTCTTATTATTAAAATATCTATATATTTGTCAGGGTTGCTGCAGGTAGCTGAAGACGAGGACACGGGAGCTTCAATATAATATATTTAATTAACAAAATGAAACTTCCAAAATCAAACAGGAACCAAATAACAGACTCCAGGACTTCAGGGGAAACACAACCATACATAGACGACGACCAACAAACACTGAGGGAAAACACAGGGCTTAAATGAACTGAACCAAACGAGATAATTAACTGAAAACAGGTGAATAGAATTGGTAATCAGACAGAGAGGGAAAACTAACAGGACAAAACCAAAAATCACACAAGACAGGGAAAACAAGATTACAAAACAGAACTAAACACACTGAAACGTGACAGTACCTCCCCCCTCCCTGAAGGCGCGTCCTCGCGCCGTATAACATCCAAAGGGGTGGGAGGGTGGGCGCCCTGGAGGCTGACGAGGGCATGGTGCAGGTCCAGGAAGCCTCCAGGGCGGAGCAGGCTGTGGGCGTGGCCACGGCGGTGCAGGCTGTGGGCGTGGCCAGGACGGTGCAGGCTGTGGGCGTGGCCAGGACGGTGCAGGCTGTGGGCGTGGCCACGACGGTGCAGGCTGTGGGCGTGGCCACGACGGTGCAGGCTGTGGGCGTGGCCACGACGGTGCAGGCTGTGGGCGTGGCCACGGTGGAGCAGGCTGTGGGCGTGGCCATGGTGGAGCAGGCTGTGGGCGTGGCCATGGTGGAGCAGGCTGTGGGCGTGGCCATGGCGGAGCTGTGGAACCCTCGGGCGTCCAGGGCGGAGCTGTGGGACCCTCGGGCGTCCAGGGCGGAGTTGTGGGACCCTCGGGCGTCCAGGGCGGTGCTGTGGGACCCTCGGGTGGCCATGGCGGTGCAGGCTCTTCAGGTGGCCACGGCAGTGAAGACCCTTCAGGTGGCCACGGCGGTGAAGACCCTTCGGGTGGCCACGGCGGTGAGGACCCTTCGGGCGGCCACGGCGGTGAGGACCCTTCGGGCGGCCACGGCGGTGAGGACCCCTCGGGCAGCCATGGCGGTGCAGGCTCTTCAGGTGGCCACGGCGGTGGATGACAGACCCTTCAGGTGGCCACGGCGGTGAAGACCCTTCAGGTGGCCACGGCGGTGAAGACCCTTCAGGTGGCCACGGCGGTGAAGACCCTTCAGGTGGCCACGGCGGTGAAGACCCTTCAGGTGGCCACGGCGGTGAAGACCCTTCAGGTGGCCACGGCGGTGAAGACCCTTCAGGTGGCCACGGCGGTGAGGACCCTTCGGGCGGCCACGGTGGTGAGGACCCTTCGGGTGGCCATGGTGGTGTCATTTTTTCAGGCCTCCATGGGTCCTTGGCCGGCCACGGCGAAGGCGTATAGCCCCCCCCCCAAAATTTTCTTGGGGAGAAGGACAGGTTCAGGAACGGAAACAGACTTGACATCAATGGGCGCTGGGTCAACGGGGTCTGGGTCAACGGGCTCTGGGTCTGGGTCAACGGGCTCTGGGTCTGGGTCAACGGGCTTGCTCTGGGCTGGGTCAACGGGCTCTGGCTCTGGCGCTGGGTCAACGGGCTCTGGCTCTGGCGCTGGGTCAACGGGCTCTGGCTCTGGCGCTGGGTCAACGGGCTCTGGCTCTGGCGCTGGGTCAACGGGCTCTGGCTCTGGCGCTGGGTCAACGGGCTCTGGCTCTGGCGCATCATGGGACTCGGAACTGGACGGGGCCAGCACATCAGGGGACTCGGAACTGGACGGGGCCAGCACATCAGGGGACTCGGAACTGGACGGGGCCAGCACATCAGGGGACTCGGAACTGGACGGGGCCAGCACATCAGGGGACTCGGAACTGGACGGGGCCAGCACATCAGGGGACTCGGAACTGGACGGGGCCAGCACATCAGGGGACTCGGAACTTGACGGGGCCAGCACATCAGGGAGCTTGGGGCTGGATTCATGCTCTGGCGGGCAGGCAACGGTCTCTGGCTGACGGTCTCTGGCTGGACGGTCTCTGGCTGGACGGTCTCTGGCTGCGTCTCTGGCTGGACGGTCTCTGGCTGGACGGTCTCTGGCTGGACGGTCTCTGGCTGGACGGTCTCTGGCTGGACGGTCTCTGGCTGGATGTGGCTGACGTGAACCCCAGTCTCGGCAGCCATCTTTTTGGCTAATCGTACTGATATCAGTGGGGGATCAGTCATACAGGATATCAGCCGGGGAAGTCCAGGGACCGATCTGGCGGCAGGGCTGATGCGGTGTGCAGGCTCTGGCGGGCAGACGATGGGCTCTGGCGTTAGCGTGCAGGTGATGGGCTCAGGCGCTGGCGTGCAGGAGATGGGCTCAGGGGCTGGCGGGCTTGGCACTGGCTGGAGTGGGAGATCTTCCACGAGGTATTCAGATCCACACGACCACAGCGTGTGATCCACGAACTCCAGGAAGGATAGATGGAGGTCCCTTACCAGAAATATCTGGACTCGCGGGTCCTTCAGACCACCCCAGAAACTCCGTTTTAGCTCCTCCTCATCCTGAGTCTCGTCATCATACAGCTCTATATAAAGTCCTGCATATTCTTCAAGTGAGCGCTCTTGTTGGAGAAGAATTGGTATTTCCATGGGGCTCACTTTCCTTTTCTTTTTTTTACGGTCGATCGTTCTGTCAGGGTTGCTGCAGGTAGCTGAAGACGAGGACACGGGAGCTTCAATATAATAGATTTAATTAACAAAATGAAACTTCCAAAATCAAACAGGAACAAAATAACAGACTCCAGGACTTCAGGGGAAACACAACCATACATAGACGACGACCAACAAACACTGAGGGAAAACACAGGGCTTAAATGAACTGAACCAAACGAGATAATTAACTGAAAACAGGTGAATAGAATTGGTAATCAGACAGAGAGGGAAAACTAACAGGACAAAACCAAAAATCACACAAGACAGGGGAAAACAAGATTACAAAACAGAACTAAACACACTGAAACGTGACAATATTCCCATTCATATTCCTATTTTTTTTTTTTTAGCACACGTGACTTCATGTTTCACAGCACTATAACACAAAGGCGAGCATTTGTGCTTATAAAACTTAAACTTTTGTATTTATTTTTGGAATGAGCGATGGTTTCGCTAGATAAGACCTTTATTCATCGTCTGGTGTCGTTTAAAGCCCTTTGAAGCTGCACTGAAACTGTCATTTGGACCTTGAACCGTTTGGGTCCCATTGAAGTCCATTATATGGAGAAAAATCCTGGAATGTTTTCATCAAAAACCTTAATTTCTTTTCGACTGAAGAAAGAAAGACATGGACATCTTGGATGACATGGGGGTGAGTAAATTATCAGCCAAAGTTTTTTTTAAAGTGAACTAATCCTTTAAGAAGTTCCAATCAACAGGAAATGTTATGAATCTGCATGGAAGAGGACGCATGTCTATATAGTCTTAAGCATAAGTAAATGATTTTACTAATTCTTTTTAAATTTAAAAAAAAAAAAATTGTGAAATGTACCTTTAAGATACACCTCTTTTATGCTCAGGTCCATCTTGCAGCATGTCTCAAGTACTTGCTCAAAGAGTAAACGTTCTCTTTTGTCTCTGAGCTTTAGAGTGTGTTGAGTGTTTCTCTGTCCAGATATGAGCTGTGCTGGCAGGCGGTGTTGTGTGTGTGTGTGTGTGTGTGTGTGTGTGTGTGTGTGTGTGTGTGTGTGTGTGTGTGTGTGTGTGTGTGTGTGTGTGTGTGTGTGTGTGTGAGAGAGGACACTCGACAGAGAGAGGCTTCAAAGCACTGTGCCACGCTGCATAGGGTACTATGGGAATGTCAGTCTGAGAGAGGACATTGTAAACATGAGAGGCCTTTAGAAAGATGAGATGCATTGTTTTGCCCTGAAATGAAAGCACTGCTAGACAGTAAGGACACACAATGCCTTGAGACCTTGGTTTGGCAGACAGAACAAAGTAAAGTAACTTTGCTAGCTTTGTGTTAATCGTGAGGCAGTCACTTTGGGCTGTGCATTTCATTGCTTTATTGTGTTTATTAAAAAAATGTGTAAAAGTAGATTTGATACTTTTGTTAATTGTGATTTTGGAGAGGAGAGTCAGCACGTAGACTGGTTTTGCCCTAGAAGAACACATTTTGTCACATTCATAGCGGAAGTTTCAATGCTTTTATATTCTTGCATCATTTTCCTTTTGCAAAAAGAATATTGTAAATGTATGCATCTTGACAATTTAGTTATCGAAGATAGAATAGAATAATGACAGATAAATCAAATAACAGAATCCCAGTGAAAGACATCTGAATTAAACTATGATTCTATGAATTATTAACAGGGATACACCACCGTTCAAAAGTTTGGGGTCGGTGAGATTTTTTTTAATGTTTTCTGCTCACCAAGACTGCGTTTATTTGACAAAATATACAGTAAAAATAGTAATATTGTGAAATATTATTACAATTGAAAAGAACTGTTTTCTATGTGAATATATTGTAAGATGTAATTTATTCCTGTGATCAAAGCTGAATTTTCAGTATCATTACTCCAGTCTTCAGTGTCACATGATACTTCAGAAATTATTCAATATGATGATTTGCTGCTCAAGAAACATTTATGATTGTTATGTGAAAACTGTGATACATTTTTTTCAGGATTCTCTGATGAAAGTTCAAAGGAACAGCATTTATTTGCAATAGAAAGCTTTGGTACTATTATAATTGTATTATACTGACACGTTTGTATATGATCAATTTAAAGAATCCTTGCTGAATAAAAGTATTAATTTCTTTGAACAAAAAAATATCTTAAAATAGTAATATCAATAGACGATGAATTTAGACTGAATGGTTCCACTCATTTCATCGTACAGTAGGTTGTGATGAATAATAGATGTTTGAAATGTACATCTAATTCATGAAATTATTACATCATAACTCCATAATAATAAAAACACCAGCAACAACACTGAACACAAATGGCATGATTTGATGAATCACTGCTGTCACGATTGCAAGAACATGTAAACAAACATCTCTTTCAAATAAAAGCATTTACTGCCTACATCCTGAAGGGAAACAATAGCGCTGTTAATTGATCCTGGCAAATAGGGCTCGTTTTCTGAATATGGCACTTTGTGTAAAACTAATTTATGACAGAAAACTACTTTTTTGAACATGTTTTTGAACCCATTTGTTTCAGAGACTACACACTGTAATCAACTCTATTCTGCATGTCATGGACAACAAAGTGCTGCAAAACAAAAGATGTTAGACATATGAACTCTGCTGATATTAAATCAAGCTGAACGATTGCTCTTTTTTGGGAAATGAGCGAGACATGTCCTGTAGTCTGAGCTGAGTTAAACACTGACCGCAACCCCAATTACCCTCCGTCATCAGGCTCTTGCCATCTTTCATTTTCTGTTCCCAGCATTGTGTCCATAACATTTGTGGGCAGCAAGGCTGAGATATTGATGGCGGATTATAAAGACAGTGGGACTCAGTTAATGTCTTGAAATGCCACAGTTTGCTCTGCCGGTCACTGATAGAGTCCAGCGTCTGGCATAGTGGATGCTGATTGGTTAGCGCTGGTGGTGTTACAGCACACATAATGCACATGTATAGTGTAACCCCTCCACCCGGGTCCCACTCGACCCGCTCCGTGCGGCTAAAGACTCAATGGCCCTCATTTATCAAAAGTGCGTACACCAAATTTCGAGCGTACACCTGGCGTACACCCAAAACCACGGTGACTTTGAGATTTATCAATATGGACGTTGGCGTACGGCACGCTCAAATCCTACACCAGCTCAGGAGGTGGTGTACGCACGTTTGGGTTAGTGCGGAAATGCGCAGAAAAACAATTCCTAACACCACAAAGCGCACTGACAAACTAAAACATATGACAAAAAAAACAACAACAACAACAACAACAAAATAGTAGGCTATTTATAAACTTCCGTGTAAAAATCTGTCACAAAGAACCGGCAAAAGTAATGATTATGAATATGTAAAATATAGCAAGGAGATATTTTAATTGTTTATTAATAAAGAAGTGTTTTCTTTGGCTGCAAAGATGAAGTTGAGATGCTGACTCGCGATCGTCGCAGTAGTGAACGCGCCAGAGAAAAATGCACATTTCAGATAAGCAGAGAGCAGTCTGCAGTCTGTTTTCTTTCGTTTTGAATTGTTCTGTTTAAAAGTAGACATGTCTGAGCCAAGTAGGTAGCCTACCTTATACGCTGAGTTTCGGTTCATTTATGAGATGAGTTCACGCGTCCTCCCCGTTTCACGATTAGGGCCTATCTATCATCTGCTATTTATGCTTCTTATTTGTTAAATCCAGGTAATTGGGTTAATGAAACATTGATTAAAATTAAGATACAATTAATACAAAACGAAATTCAGTTTAAAGAAAGGTTTTGTGCTTTGTTTGATGTCTCTGTGAAAGTTTTAAAATATATTTTAGTGCCGCTTTCAGAGCGCTCACGTCAGTATCATTGTTTTTTCCTCATAAATGCGAACACGAATAATAATAAGAATAAGAATATTACAAATGGACATGCAATTTTTAATGTGAATGAATGGTACTCCACATCACATCATCATCACTATTGTACATGATACGATATTAAATGCTAATTGTTTCAAAACACCTGCTGTAAAATAATGCATTGTGATAGGTTATTTGATCTCCACGGAGAAGTTTCTCTTCTTTGCCGTCTTCCGTTTGTCCATGGCGTAAAATGAGGGCGTGGGGGAAGCGGAGACTTGAATATTTAGAGGCGTGTTAGTCTAATGACGATCGTTTTCAGCCGCGGCATTTATCAAGGACAGGTATTGCGTACACCAGGATTTCAAAGGTACGCACAGCTTCATACATCAGGCGGTGAGAGGAGTGCAAGCATAATCTTACGCCAACATATACGCCCGTTTCTACGCAAGAATGATAAATGAGGGCCAATGTGTTTTTAAACAATGATGTGAATGTATTTATGTCACCAGTGTCAAAGATCAATAGACCTTTCTCACAATAACCGGAAATACGTAATCGCTGTGGAAGCGGAGTTCCTGTCAAGCGTCAACACATCAGAAAAACATGCCCGGCAAGTGAAAATTGAGAGAGTCTACACAACTTCGTTAACGGATTTGCCAAAGATTACATTCGCCGACGTTACAAGACTTGTGGAGGAAAACTGCGTCACCAAATATAAAATAAAATAAAAAGTTTCAAAGCTTTCTTTGATATTTAATATTTCTCGACTTCTACAGACGTTAAAGGGATAGTCCACCCAAAAATGAAAATTCTGTCAGTAATTACTCTCCCTCATGTCGTTCCAACCCAGTAAGACTTTCGTTCATCTTCGGAACACAAATTAAGATATTTGTGATTAAATCTGAGAGCTGGATCACTCCTCCATAGGCTTCTAAAGGATTTAAACTTGACAGCCCTGAAAAGTTCAGAAAGAAAGAAATCGTTAAAAGAGTCCAAGTGACTACAGTGCTCAATCTTAAGTTTATAAAACGACGAGAATACTTTTTGCGTGAAAAAAACACACAAAAATAACGACTTTATTCAGCCATCTCTTCTCTTCCGTGTCATTCTCCTAAGCTGTTGACGTAGTGTACCTGCGCAGCGCTTCTGTGTTATACGTCACACGTAGGCTCACTATTGGCCGACGCTGGTCATGTGTGTGTGATGCGTGTGACGTTCAACCAGAAGCGTTGCGCAATTACACTACGTGAAATCTCCAGGCCCAAAGAGAATACTTGAATAGAGTCGCTATTTTTGTTTGTTTTTTGCGCTCAAAAAGTATTCTCGTAGCTCGATAAACTTAAGATTGAGCCACTGTAGTCACTTGGACTATTTTAACGATTTCTTTAATAACTTTTCGGGGCCGTCAAGTTTCAATCCTTTAGAAGCCTATAGAGGAGTGATCCAGCTCTCAGATTTAATCACAAATATCTTAATTTGTGTTCCGAAGATGAACGAAAGTCTTACGGGGTTGGAACGACATGAGGGAGAGTAATTACTGACAGAATTTTCATTTTTGGGAGAAGTAACCCTTTAACGGCTGCCGTTTTTGGCACCGCTCATACACAGGGTCCCTTTTTCCTTTGTGAAATCGTTCCTAGGAAAAAGGCTATGGGAATGAAGGAATGAAAAGATAGATATGGCTGTTTTTGGGCATAGCAAGAACAGCCCGGTACGCTACAATACAGTAGCTCTTGCTCGTGCCATTTGTTTCCCTTTTGCCCTGAAGGGGAGGAAGTAGATTACCTAACGTTTGCGTATTTCCAGTCACAAATACGGAAGTTGTGAGAAAGGTCTATTTCCACTCTGTGACAAACAGAATGTTTGAAGTTCAACTCAACTCAACTCAACTCAACTCAACTCAACTCAACTCAACTCAACTCAAAAGGGGAATAACAGCTTATTGAACAATTCACATTATTCATGGTATACTCTCTGCTGTTTTATAATATAGCAAGCGAGCATTTTACAATATTACTTTTTATTTTTTTATCAAATAAATGCAGCCTTGATGAGCAGAAGAGACTTCTTTAAAAACAGTAAAAAAAAAAAAATCTTACTTACCCAAAACTTTTGAACAATATGTGCGTATATTATTTTTATAATGATAATATATTAGTTTAATTGGTTACACTTTACAATAAGGTTCATTAATTAACATTAGTTAATGTATTAACTAACATGAACTAAGCATGAGCAACACGTTTGTTACTGTATTTGTTCATCTTTGTTAATGTTAATACAGATACAGTTGTTCGTTTTTTGTTCATGTTAGTTCCCAGTGCATTCATCATTGTTAACAAATACAACATTTAATTGTAATAATGTATTAGTGAATGTTGAAATTAATATTAACTAAGATTAATAAATGCTGCAGAAGTATTGTTCATTCTTAGTTTATGTTAACAAAGGTAGTTAACTAATGAAACTTATTGTGAAGTGTCACCGCTTAAATTGAATGTACATTGATGTCGTATCGATGTCGCCAACACTTTAAGAACAGACTTTAACCGTGAAATAAATCACTGTAATGCACAACCTGCTGTCGTTTATTTATTTACAGGGACTTTGAATACTTCTCATCCAATCAGATTGTAACGAGTTGCCCGTTATTTTTGACAGGTTTGAGTGTTGCAGGTATGACGGTGTCCTCGCAGATTGTTCCTCTCTCATGAAGTTCTTAATGAATCTCATTTTTCTCAGGTAAAGTATTACATTAGGGTTAAGCAGATAGCAAGTGATTTGTGTTTATTTGGACTAAATTTGAGCTTTTGCCTTGAATGTGTATGAGACTCTGATAAGGCCTGGGAATCTGTTTTACTGTCCACTCTTTTCATAAGCGTTAACACGATGTCATTTTGCGGCCCAGCGCACTCAATTACTCCATTTCTGTCTTGCCATGGAGAATATTCCTGGTTCTGGTGTAATGGCTCTCGTTTCGGGATGATCAGTTAGTCATGGTCGCGTCGCTTCCCTGGAGCTCTGGCTCTAATGATCGTCTTCTCATGGGCAACATCATCTATTAAACGCTCATGATGCTGCTACTGTAATGTGATGATTGTCGATTTAGGCGTCTGAGAATAAAGTCAATCAGTGCAGTATTTTATTGTAGTCTTGAGATTGGCTAAATATACATTGCTTCAGATTATCCGTTTTTATATATAGTCGCAGTGACTATAGTACAAAACCATAAAAAGTGAAAACATTTACATTGATAATATTTTAGCAGTCGTTGTGTGTCCTGTATTTTGTGCCAGCTGTTTAGCATCAGATATAGTGATGTCCGAATTATTCACTATTTTCGTATAGACATTAGTTGGCACGTTTTTTTTTAAGTTGTTTTCATTAGGTGCATTTAGGTTTTATTGTCCTTTGTGCAGTAAAATATATGGAAGCTACTATTTCCACTATTTTAATAAAAAGGTAATTGAGACTTTGTTTACACTTCATTTTGATGGTCCCCTTTAGACATTATTTGACTATGAGAAATAGAAACGCACCCATATGAAAATTTTGTCTGAAATCGATAACCCATAATTCTTTATATTTGAGAGCCAAAAACCGATATATTGGCCATAAATATAAATACAAATTTTAATATTATTTTTGAGAGCCTGATTTCAAAAACAAAAGCCTCCCCATTAAAATCCATGACCCAAGCACACAATTAGGAGGATGTTCTCATTATAATTGTATGTATAATTGTACGATATGACAGATTTGTTGCACTTTACTGTATTTTACTGTACTGTACTGTTCGTTTTTGAAGTGATTGCAATCATATGTCAAGCAATTAAAAACCATAATGGTGAACAGTGCACATCTGACGTGTCTCATGCAGCTGAAGGAAATTATCCATTATTTATCGGCTTTAGTATGTCTGCCAAATTTTCGTACACTGTAAAAACTCATTATTTTGAGTTATCTTTTTGCATGGGTTTTTTTTTAGTTTAACTGACTTATTTCGATAAGTTGAGGACAAGAAAAACGTAAAATTTCTTGTTGTCTGGAAAATCTAGTTATCTCTACACAAAAAAATGTTAATAATAACTAAATTGCTAAAATATTTTTTACAGTGTATTGGGCCGATAACAATATTACAAACATATTTCGTCTGATACCGATATGGTGGCCGATATATCGTGTATCCCTAATAAGTAATGTTGCATCTGTCAATTAACTCTAGAGTATTAGTTGAGTTTAGGCTGTTAGTGTTAGTAGAATAAGGGGTTAGTGTTAGTAGAATAAGTTTACATAGTTGTGAATTTACTTAAAGTCAGTAAATTGTCTGTTGGTGGATCATCAAAATAAAGAGTTAGTGGATATTAAGCAGGCAGTCTACTAATATTTTAAGGAGAGTTAGTTGACATGTAGTTGCAAAGTTATTTGTAGTCAACAGAAATGTTTAAAGTGGACCATCAAAATACAGTGTTTCACAATTCTTACTTTTTTTGCATTTAAATGTCGTGCAGTTCAGACTTTTTTCAATTCATAAACTTGTGACATATTAAGTCAGAACTGAGTGAAAATCTCAGAATTGAGATACAAAGTGTGTTTTATTCTAACAATGTAGTGTTAAAGCTGATAAAACTGGCACATTTTACAGTGCAACTTGTTTTCTTTCCATATGTTTCCATATATTTTGCTCTTTAAATTTACTTCTTATTAATAAGACTTCTTATTAATTTTCACTGTTTTTTTAAAGTTGTTGCTGTCATTGTTTGATTGGAAAACACATAGATTTAACTCACTGTTCATAAAAAGACATTATCATCAGGTATAATTACTTCAAATATCATATTGTTCAGTCAGTCCTATTCAGTTGCAGGCTATTCAGTTTCTTACTTCACACAATGTAATAATTCATCAGGAATATTGTTACTACTTTGTAGTGTCATTGTGTTGTGCCTCTCTTGCACTAAGCATTTTTTTTTACTCTTGCAGTGTTACACCAAAAGAAAGTAATAGTAAAAATATGTTAAAAATAATGTACACTTGCATGAGGTGAAGACTTGCTTAGTTCACTTCCTAAATCAGACGAGATTTGGTGAGCCCATGCTTGTAGAGCCTGAGGTCTTCTTCGGCATAAAAGAATACATAACATAAACAGTCAAATGTAGAAATACATTTTTATCCACTATTTGGCTCTTTTTCTAAAGCTAGTTGCATCACGTTATGTGCATTCGACATTATTTGCCTTTGAATGAGAAACAGCATCTACTTCTGGTTAGTGAAATAACATTAGTGTAATGACGTTCAATAATGTACTTTTGTACACACTTACACTATCAAGTATGTACTCTAATGTCTACTATATCCATTTTAAAATCAGTCTTAAGGTCCTTGCACACTGAGTCCGAAATTCGTGTCCAAAAATTTCGCACGTTAAAAAATAAATACGACCTCACGTTATGTCAATCACGTTTACACACTGCCTACAAAACTTTCGTCCGTCATAAAAACATTTTCTGCGTTTTTCGCATCCGTAACAAGCATTTGAATGGTGTTTTGACAATTCAGAGCGACCGAATGACGGATACGAAAAAACGCATGTGAAAATTTTGGACTCAGTGTGCAAGGACCTTAAAGCAACACTATGTAACATTTTTTACCTTAAAATAATGTTTCCAAAATCGTATCAGTGGTTCATCAAGTCGTAACAGGGTGAAAGGCACTTCTGCCATCGCCTGACGGGGTCTGTATCGCTTTTACTGGCACTATGTAACTTCGGGGTTCGGGTAGGAACCCGTGCACAAAAAGAACTGCAAAATTCGACTGCTTTACGTCAAGCGGTACAATAGTCATTATTTCGTTTTTCTTCATTTCTGATGTCGCAATACATCATCCTTTCATGAAATCATGTAACATACTCTACCTTGTCTGTGGACATCATTCATTCTAAAGCCGGTGCTGGGTAAACAGCGAGCGAGCGTGCGACGGTAGGCTAAATTATTTACGACAGCGGCAATGGACAATTTCATTTCCAACCAGTAGGGCGAACGACGAGGAAAAGTTAATTGGTGTTACTTTAAAGGCCGAAAGAGTCCGAAATTTGCATCCGAAATTTTCTCACGTTAAAAAATAAATACGACCTCACGTTATTTCAATCACGCTTGCACACTGCCTCCGAAACTTTCGTCCGTCATAAAAAAAATCGTATCGGGTTCGATTTTCTGGGTTTTTCGCATCCGTAGCAAGCAGTTTTAATGGTGTTTGAATGGTGTTTTGACAGTTCAGAGCCACCGAATCACGAATATGAAAAAACGCATACGAAAATTGCGGACTCAGTGTGCAATGGCCTTAAGACTGCCCTTCTAAAATGGATATAGTAGACAGCAGAGTACGTAATTCATAGAGTACAGTAAGTGTATACAAAAGTACGTCATTTGTGACAATTTATTTTTGTAATGCAGTAACCCCAAACCGGTGAAGGAACACTGTTGGTCTTTAAAATTTGTGACTTGTTTAGTTAAATGAGTATAGTTGCTCACAGACAAAAAGTCGAGCATGTCTAGTAGTTGCCTGTAGTTCCCGTCCCTGATGCTTTAGTAATGGGACACCCAAGTGTACAGTGTTTGTGGGAAGTGCCAGTAATTGATCAAGCAATAGTGAAGTTTGCTCTTCCCTCTCCAGTGAAGCAGTGCCGATTGTGGCGTTCTGTAATGTAAGGCTATTACCTGTCGCTTCGGCTCTGCTCGGCTGTTCTGATGATGAAGTGGGAGGACATCCCAGATTCCCAGCAAAGGCTTGTGATGTCTAATTCATTTAGATCACTTATCCCGGAGACTCGTACAATCCTAAAGATTCAAGTCGGCATGAAATGCCGTTCGAAACTCATTTCTTCTGTAATCTGATCTGACATATGCCTAAATTAAACAGGATATACTCGATGAGAAAGTTTTAGGAAAAAGTGATTGGAATATTGCCTTCTAACCTGGGCTGCGTTTCCCAAAAGTATTGTGAGCTTAGATCTGGTTTTTGGGAAACACAACCTTGGTTAGTTTGGGTGTAGTTTGCCTTCGTTCACTTTTATGAAGGCAAAAACCACTGAAGGTTTAATGCTGCAAGGCCATGATTGATCCATTCACTGACAGTACAAGTCCTAAAGAAAATACATAAACAAATAAATGCAAGTTTTAATAACGGTCCGAAAAGATCCAATAAATTCTGTCCCTGACCATGGAAACGTTGTCGAGGCAGAGTGTGAGATGATCCCTCGATGCCTGTGTGTTTCAGATATGAGTTATTAGCTTTAATTATTAATTTATTCATCTTCATTTCACTTGGTGGCCCATATTAGCCTCTTACTAATAGACATTTGTGCACAGCTTCTGCCTGTCCTCTCAGATATGACTTTTATTCTGTCTCTAACGCCGACTGTCGCGAATTCGCATCAAACCCCTTCCATTCAGACTGCAGGCGAGATAGCGTGTGTATTCCCCCAATGCCTGTTTGTGCACATTCGATACATACCTAGGAACCTTTTGCATGCACTGGTTTCTCTTAGGACCGTTCGGAGTGGGAACTACATGGAAGCTAATATTTTGGTTAGCAAAATCCACATATCAAGGCCGCAAATGTGGAGAAATTGCCCAAAATGAGTTAAGATGTGCTAAGATAAAAATATATACCAGCTTATTGATTGTTTCTATAGCTATGTTATTAAAATAGACTTCATGTGACGAATATTTTTTACGTACTCTGTATATTTCTGTTTGTCGCGAATTCGCGACATTCGTCCATAACGGCTGGATTCGGCTATAAATAGTGCTGTATTTAGATGGATTTCAGCCCAAAACATTTTTTTTTTTTTTTTTTTTACAAAAAAATAGCATGTTAGGATATAACACTATAAGTATATATCACGTATGCACTGGAGAAACAAGGAAAGAGATACACAGTGTAACATGGAATGTATAAAAACTACTGTCAATGTTAGGGAGTATTGTATAGGGAGTAAGCGAGCGTTTTGTTTCTTGCTGTTGTCAAGATTTATTAATTTGTCAATTAAAGTTTAGAAGTTCTAACAACTTTGTGACATAAATAAAATCTACATACCTGAGATGGGAAAATTTACCATAAATGCCTGTTGTCGCTAATTTGCATCATACCTAAATTTATATATATGCTATAGACAAATTAACAATCTCAACTTAATTTAGCATCAACTTGGAGCCAGAAACACACATAATATTTTTTTTATATATAATTGTAAATAAATTCAGGCGTCAAGGGGCTAATCTGCATCTTTTCTTTCAGAAAAAATAAAACAATCCTTCAATGGCAAATTCTAACAAAGATGTGAAACCATAACACTTATTAGATTTTTTTTTCTTGTGATAGGTTTTAGACTTTCTTTGATTATTTTTAGTGATTTTGTTTGAGATATTTTTTCAGCTTGAGTGATTTGTGATATCTTTAATGATCAATTTTTGTTATATTTTTCATCTTTAGTGCTATTTTAGTGCTATTTTTTTAAGTTTAGTGCTATTTTTAATGTAATATTTAGTGAACATTTTCTTTACTTTCATTCTGATGCTCTACTTTTTAGAAGAACCAGGACAGGTGATGTTGAGTGCACATTTGTTCACCTTATTGTAATTAAAACACATTAAAACAAAAATTAACATTAAACCCAGGGTTCACATGAAGAGTCAAGTTTTAGCTGGTTAACTCACCAAAAATGCACATCTACATTTGACCGACCTTTCGGAAAGTTTGTAAATATGTGTAGTTCAGGTATCACTGCTGAATCTAGAGCTCAGTGATATGGGATGTGTTTGCATGCTGTCCTCTTCCTCATTCCCTCCTCCTGCATGTGTTTGTCTATGTGGGAAATGAGAGGTTTAAAGGGGACAGGGATCAAAGCATTGAAGCAGAGTGGGTTTGCTCATGATAAGAAATTATTTGAAGTATGCTGAAATGCATTATGGGTATTGTATTGTTTAAATTTATGCAAATGCACCACCAAACTCCCACCATCAGTTAATGCTTTCACTACTGACTCCCGACTCTTTTCTTTTTTCTTTTGTTCCTTCATTTTTAAATAACAAAATTGTTACATGAGTCATTTATTGTATAAGTGTGAAAAAGAATATATTTGAAGTTATAAAATATATTAATTGTAGTGGTACCGACTCAATTATGTCCCTGCTGGGGCTCTTTTGGTGCAGTTTCTGTTTCTATGGCAACAGCAGCTTCTCTGATTGGTGGATCCTGCTTCAGAATTATGGGTAGTGTAGTTCTTTACTGGAAACCTAATTGCTTACAGTATTTAATCTGATTTATGGCTTCTACCTTTCTTTCTTTCTTTCTTTCTTTCTTTCTTTCTTTATTTTTTATTTCTTTCTTTTGTTCGTTCTTTCTTTCTTTCTTTCTTTCTTTAGTTTTTTCTTTCTTTCTTTTGTTCGTTCTTTTGTTCTTTCGTTCTTTCTTTCATTAGTTCTTTCTTTCTTTCGTTTCTTTCTTTCTTTCTTTCTTTCTTTTCTTTTGTTATTTCTTTCTTTCGTTCTTTCTTTCTTTCATTCTTTCTTACTTTCTTTCTTTCGTTCTTTCTTTCATTCTTTCTTTGTTTTGTTCTTTCTTTCTTTCTCTTCTTTCTTTCTTTCTTTCTTTCTTTCTTTCTTTCTTTCTTTCCTTTCTTTCTCTTTCTTTCTTTCATTCTTTTCATTCTTTCTTTTGTTCTTTCTTTCATTCTTTCATTCTTTCTTTCGTTCTTTCTTTCTTTAATTCTTTCTTTCTTTCTTCTCTTTCTTTCTTTCTTTTGTTATTTCTTCTCTCTTTCTTTCTTTCTTTCTTTCTTTCTTTTGTTCCTTTCTTTCGTTCTTTCTTTCTTTTGTCCTTTCTTTCGTTCTTTCTTTTCTTTCTTTCTTCTTTCTTTCTTTCTTTCTTCTTTCTGTCTTTCGTTCTTTCTTTCTTTTGTTCTTTCATTCTTTCTTTCTTTCTTTCTTTCATTCTTTCTTTCGTTCTTTCTTTCATTCTTTCATTCTTTCTTTCGTTCTTTCTTTCTTTAATTCTTTCTTTTTTTCTTTCTTTTGTTATTTCTTTCGTTCTTTTTCTTTCTTCTTTCTTCTTTCTTCTTTCTTTCTTTCTTTCTTTCTTTCTTTCTTTCTTTCTTCTTTCTTTCTTTTCTTTCTTTCTTCTTTCTTTCTTCTTTCTTTCTTTCTTTCTTTCTTTCAGTCTGCCATCCATCCATCCATCCATCCATCCATCCATCGTTTCTTCTGTCTGTCTCTGTCCATCCATCCATCCATTGTTTGTTCCATCTTTCATTTGTTTGTTCTGTCTGTCTCTGTCCATCCATCCATCCATTGTTTGTTCCATCTTTCATTTGTTTGTTCTGTCTGTCTCTGTCCATCCATCCATTGTTTGTTCCATCTTTCATTTGTTTGTTCTGTCTGTTTCTGTCCATCCATCCATCCATTGTTTGTTCCATCTTTCATTTGTCTGTTCTGTCTGTCTCTGTCCATCCATCCATCCATCCATTGTTTGAGAATCTTTCTGTCTATCTTTCTACCCTTCGTTTGTTCTGTCTACCATTCATTTGTTCATTCTAACTAACTATTGTTTGTTCTGTCCATCCATCCATGATCTCTCTCTTTCTCTGTTTATACACCTACACACTCCTGCAGTCTGTGGAGTCTGTATTAGCCACAAATGCATGATAGTGTAATCCGACGGGGCGCTGTGATCTTGTATGTAAAGGCATATGAATTTAAGCAGCAGATTTTCAGCTGTTTTGAATCATGACCCCAGGGCACGGCGAGAGTTTGCGTGTGAGATGCCACCCTCAGTTGTATCACTGGCAGAATACATTCCCTCACCTGTCAGTCTCCTGGCGCTCCAGGTAGTGACCCTCACTTCTGCCCTGAACACTCAATTACAGGCCTCCTGCAAATAACCTTACGCTATATTGGGATCACTCAGGGCTGATTGGCTCACCATTTCTTCCAATCTTGTGCGATTGGAGCTATTTCTTTTGCAGAATCAGCATGCCTCTGTGTTTTCCACAGCAATTCTGTCCATACCTGTCAACACTCCTGTTTTCCCAGAGAGTCTCTTGTATTTCACACCCATCTCACGCCCGCCTCTCGTTTTGTTATTTCTCCCGCGAAACTCCCGTAATTTGAATGGCCCAAACCATTCAAATATTAAAATAATCACATTAATATATTATTCCAAGGTTGTCCAATTGCCAGATCTTGTATGAAACGCACCCTACTCAAACCCATTTGTGAGCTCAACCTGGCAACCTACAACCCAGTTGCACTGTTTATGTCTGCGCTGGTAGATGCGGGAAGTTGAATAAGCATCACTGGTACAGTAGAAATGGAGGGAGAAGACTCAGTGGTAAATATTTAACGCAATGCACGTTAAGCATCCATTTATAACATGATGTGTTTATGTCAAGTATTCTCTTTGGGCCAGGAGATTTATCGTAGTGTTATTGCGCTACGCTTCTGGTTGAACGTCACACGCATCACACACACATGACCAGCGTCGGCCAATAGTGAGCCTACGTGTGACGTATAACACAGAAGCGCTGCGCAGGTACACTACGTCAACAGCTTAGGAGAATGACACGGAAGAGAAGAGATGGTTGAATAAAGTCGTTATTTTAGTTTTTTTTGCGCGCAAAAAAATATTCTCGTCGCTTGATAAACGTAAGATTGAGCCACTGTAGCCATTTGGACTATTTTAACGATGTCTTTAATGACTTTTCGGGGCTGTCAAGTTTCAAGATGTTCCGAAGATGAACGAAAGTCTTACGGCGTTGGAACAACATGAGGGTGAGTAATTACTGACAGAATTTTCATTTTTGGGTGAACTATCCCTTTAACTATAATTTAGAATGTACAGCAAACTGATAACTGTATTACATTTCTGTATATTTCCTACCTATTAGACAATTTTTTTTAATATACTGTCTTTATGGTTTGTTTCTACATTAATTTCGAGATTAACAGTGAAATTATTACATTATAAAAACGTAAGTTTTTTTAATGGCGATTAATTGTGATTAATCAGAAAAAAATGTGTGATTAATCTAATTAATTTTTGCAATCGATAAAAATAAATAAAAAAGAAACATGAATAAGTCTTATTCATGTTTATTTTTATTGAATATTATGTATTAATTTATGCTAATATCTGCACAATTAATGTGTATTTAGCCTGCCTCTGCCATCCAACACCTGTAGGGTATTTAGTTGGTGAGAAAATGCTTTTTCTGGTTAAATAGAAGGAAAATTCTTTCAATTAAAAAAACTATTCAATTAAAAAAAAAAAAATCTCATGTTGTTAAAAACCTGTTTGCTGTTATTTATTTTGTGGGAACAAAAAGGCTTATTTAAGAATCTTCACACATCTCTTTTCTTTTTCTTTCTTTTTTGTTTAGTGACTGCCATACTCAAAAAAAAAAAAAAAAAAAACATAAGATCCTCAAATACACCAAGACAGGGCAATGCACAAGTCTTCTGAATCAGGGTCAGAAATGTGGGGGCTTGGGGCAAAAAATGCAGCCAAAAACACAACTGAACAAAACCGTCCCACAAATTAATGAGAGGACAAAACATGCCCTTACACAATTAAACTAAATCTAGCACAGTTTTATTCAGCTCACGCTTAGTTCTGCACAAATTCTATCATCATAAACAATTTGAATGATCATTTTGTTTTTCATGCTTCTAAGATAACCAGTGGGAAATCTTGAGGTCACTTACTTAACCTTTAATAGAAAAGTTCATTTCTGGCCCTGTTCTGGAGTGATGTGAAATTCAAGTCATAATATGTGTTCTCTCAAACTGCACTGACTTTAACATTTAAGCCTCGTACACACCGGGACGAATATCGGCTCGCGTTATTCGTCAGCGTTTTTCAACGAGTTTTTTGTGTTCACACCCAAGCGATTTTTGCTGACGATGAGCCGAGAGAACATGCAAATTCATTCCGTGACATTAGATGACGCTTCATGTAAAACAGAAATACCCCGGTCCACAAAATGCTTCTGACACTCGCTTGTCACTCAGAAGAAGAGAGCAAGTTTGCCGTTTGTCATATAGTTCTTTATTCTCGTTGGTGTCTCTCTATAAAGACACCAACAAGACCAGCAGCTCTATATTCATCTGGCCTTGCATCTTCCTCGTCTTATTTCTTCCCGGCAGAGTGTAGACGCTGTATGTCTTCTTCGCCGTTACGTATGTGTGCTCAGCAAGACCGTTTTGTATTTGAGCGCCCCCAAGTTGTGTTTTACTGTAACTTCAGAAGCTCCAGACACGTGAGCAAAAGCGCCAATCTCATTGGTTGGATAGTTTTTGACGCGGCGCGTCAAACCAAAAAAACGAACCCGAGGCGTTTTTAAAAAAATGACGCTTTTACGCGTGGCGTTTTACGCGTCGGTGTGCACACTCACATAGGCGCCCATTGTTTAGTCACGAGGCGTTAAACGTTGGCGAATATCGCACGCGAAATTCGTCCCGGTGTGAACAGGCCTTTAGACTCAAAAATGATGTGTTAAGCTTTGCTCTTTGACATCATTAATTGGTTCAGATATCAGAAATGTTGATTGGAGAAAGATATTTTTAGTGGTATGGCAACATGACATCATGACTTTTGCGTAAACATACACGCCACTTTCAAGTCAAGTGGCATGTTATTTATTCGCATTTTGAGCTATCCGCGTGTATGCGTGTATATCTACGCCGTCATGTCCGAGTGATTCCGCGTGTATGCGTGTATATCTACGCCGTCATGTCCGAGTGATTCCGCGTGTATGTACATGCTGTTAAAAATCCGAGCGAAATAAAGCCAAATTTTGATATACATCTTTGGGAGCGATATTTTTCTTACTAGGATGGTAGGGGAAGACTCATAAATGGTATTAACCAGTGACGGGTAGGTTTAGGGACGGGGTTGGGGTAGGTCATATATTTATATATACAGTAATGTAACGTTAAGTCAAGGGCGTTCATAAACACGCTGAAAAGCGATTATGCGTGTAGCACGCCAAAAATGGAAATACGAATTGGCGTGTCATACATACGCAGTTTCATGAGATCAGTCTGGGTATGGAAGACTTTTAGTGATTGAGCAATAACTTTATGCAGAGAAGATATTAGTCTTGCGACTTCAGAAGAATTTGAATATGGTGCACACATTGTATAGGCAACTTTTATGTTGTTTTTATCTTTTTTGGAGCTTAAAATATATGCGAAAAGTGCTATACAAGTAGACTCGAAATCTGAAACCTGTGGAAGAATAGTAAAACCTTTTCCAAAATGTTCCAATATCCTGGATCTGTAAGCCTGTTAGATTGGATTAGTGCATGCACAGTTATGTTACATTAATATCTAAATGTCAAGCAGGAGCCTCCGCCGATCCTTACACAGGGAGATCATGATAATACAGCGCTAGTGTTTGTCAAACACACTGCTAATTCTCCACAAGTGTGTGCAGAACAATACGCATTCGACATCTTCTGACGCTTAGTCACCCCTGATAATGTAACATGGCCTATTTGTTGACCCAGCATCAGCTGAATTTAAAAACGCTGGGCTTCACTTTAGGAATGAAGACTTTGTAACCATAGAAACAGATGTGTCACATGATTGCAGTTCCTGCGCTGTCAGTAAGGATTGTGTATCCAGAGAAAGCTCCTCCACTGACAGCTCCTTATGAGCCCTGCAGAATAACAATCCACATTCAACTTCAGAGTCACGGGATTCATCCAGTTGATTCATGAGTTTTCTTATTCCTGCAATGGATAATTATGAATGAATGCTTCAGTATAGCAGGGATTGGTCTTCCCTTTTAATTTTAGAAATTGAATTGTGACTATTTAGGCTAATCCTGCCAGGATGAATATTGAATATGAATTTGAATTTGCCAAGCTGCAAGCTTATAATCATTCAAAGTAGTTCAACCTTTCTGAAAAATGAGTCAGGTAAAAGCAAATAAAGTAAAGCAAGGAGGATTTTAAATTGGTGAATCACCTTTTTTGATTCATGCACATTAATTCACTGATTTAGACTAACAATATATACTCAATATGAGAGAAAGGAAAGTTGAGGAGTTCATCAGTTTGCTCGTCTGTAAAGTTGCAATAAAATCAGCAATATAGTATTTTGTCACAATGCAACACTATACTTTAATTTAGTTATTTTCTAACTATGTTTGTAAGTTACCTAAGGTACATGCATACAAAAATAATAATACATGGCCTCCGCTGCACTTTCTTACAGCTCCGGATCCAAACTGACAATCAATAGATGATAGATGCTGCCTGCTACCAATCTCAGAAATATTTTTCCCCTCTCATTTTGAGTCTGCCTTAAGCACAGAATAGATTTAGGTGTGCAGGGTGGCACATGTGCACACTTTCGAGTGAACACTGGACACTACGAGGCCTGTAAGTGACAGAGCTAGTGCAGGGATGTAGACGGTCCTGAGGTCTCTCTTTTAACATGCTTTGCATATTTTCAATTTGAATTAACAAAGCAGCTCCTGATGGAAATGACAAACCGAAAGCTTGCTCTCGTCACTCTGGTCCTAAACTGACATGTCATAAAAAGGCCACCATATTAGATAAAGTGTTTCAAATATTAATCTTTTAAACAACAAATATTTTTTAAAGAAACAATAATAAAATATTATGATTAGGATGATTTATTTTATTTTACTTTTTTATTTTAATTTTATGTAATTTTATATTTTATTTAATTTCATTTAATTTAATTTTTGTTACACCAACCAGACAGTTTTTACTTTGTGCTTCCCAAAATATTGCTAAATTAATTTTGAATTTTTATTCAAACAGACATCAGAGACCAGGTGTATTCAAATCACAACCGTGTATCACATGAAATACGTTCTGAGGAAACTATTTTGCAAATCGCAATTACGTTACATGCCAACATATAAGCAGTGCTATTACGTTGGTCCTTAACCTAATCTATTGCAGTGCTATTACGTTTGTCCTGAACATAATACATCCAAAGCAGGTTTCTTTTCACATGTAGCAGCACAACGTAATTTATTTACGTATGAACAAATCTACCGACGTAGAAATGTGTACGTATTACTATTTATGCATAATCGTGGTATATCAATTAAGTTTTCATTCGCATTTATTAATATAATAGGCCTACGTTACTTATAAATATTAACATTTCGCTCTGTGCCTTCTGCAGCAAACTCGTTTCGGAGGACTAGCTAGCCTGCGTGGTTAAAAAGGAATACACTTTTAACCTTAAAAATACCTTGTTTAATCGTTTAACAATTTTGTAGTATTTATAGTGTATTTACACAAAAAAGCATTTTCTCCAATAAAACACAACATACTGATACATTCACAAAAGACATACATTTTATTAGCTTGATGTAATCCAAATCCTAGAATCCATACGTTGTTTGCAAGAAACAGATCCAAATTCAGCCTTTTATCCAGCGATCTTCATCTTCATTTCTCAGCAGCGACCGCAAATGTCAAATCTATCCTGCGCTGGTGATGAATTCAAGATTCAAATTCAAAAATTGCGCCTTCAAGAAGCGTTACGACATGTTTTACGGCCGTGATATCAAACGCTCATTGGCTCTCGCCTGCTTCGTCACAGATTGCGACATGCCGTGTTTCAGTCGGTGTAGTACATTTGAAATGGAGAAGCGCGCGCGTCTTCAGAGAGCGAACCGAAATCGGATTAACATTTTCATGGATTAACGTTAATAACTTAAATTCTGATCTGTACCTCATACAACTACTATAATACTGCCAGAGAGGACTGCGACTGCAACGCATCATCATGTGGACTTTTGGTAATGTTAACGTTACCGGTTTTGACATTTTCGCAATAAATAAAATATTGTGAAATGTATAACTTGTCTGTCTGTTATGTTTTTTTTCTTCATAATTGTGTTAGCCTACGTAGTTTTAAGGAATGGTTATGGGTAGGTTTAGGGGTAGGAGCAGGTTAGTGGCTCAAAATATATTTTAATGATATTGTTAATAAAGGCCCTTTCACACCGGACGCGTAACGAAAAAGCGAAACGGAAAAGCGAATGGTTCGCGTGCGAATAGTTCGCGTCAAAACCATTCACATCAGCCGCGACGCGAGTTTGCGACGTTCAGAGCTTCAACATTCCAAAACTTTCGCGCCGACGCTGAGAAAACATGGACACTTCATCATCATCATCATCCAGTGAAGACAAGCTTTTCATTTTCTTTAAAAGACAGAAAAGAAAGGTTTTGTGTGCACCCAGTCTTAAATAACAGAGAGTCTGAAGGGGAGTAGACCTATGCTAATCTTGTAAAGAAGCTAAACCTTTACCACAAAGAACCGACCAAAGTAAGGATTATGCATTAAACATTTGAATTGTTTATTAATAAACTAGTGTTTTCTGTCAGTTTTCGGTATGAGACGCGCTGCAGTTCACGCACAGTCGCCTCGATTAGCCTATATTGTCTATATTCTTCTTATTTATTAATCTAGACAATTTGTTGACGAAACATTGATTAAAATTAAGATACAATTTATACAAAACGAAATTAACTTTAAAGAAAGGCTTTCTACAAAACACAACTTAATAAGTGCAAGTGGCCAAAATTATGTCTGACCCATTCCAAATGTTTTCGATATATTTGGCATCTTATGATCATCTTACTCATCTCATGCGGTTCCCTTTTCATATAGCTAATCAACATAGATGAAATAAAAAAAAACATTATATCATTTAAACATATATATGAAACGTAGCCTATGTTTAAGTTTTTTAACTTATATTTTGCGTCACCCCGCTCCGCTTTACTCACATGCTCTGGTGTGTGGCATGCAAAAATAATATGAAACACACAATCATGAATGTTGAAAATGATTAAAAATCAATTATTTCCCTCCTAGTCAAAAATGTTATAAATCATCAGCACGCACTTCAACTCACCGGAGAGACACCAACAATCCCAGCTATTTTATCCTATGCCTCGTTCTTTTGTAACTGGTCCATATAAGCAAACAACGTCATGTCATGCGTGCGTTGAGATGCGGAATAGGCAATAGGCCTATAAAAATGCTGTCATTATAAAAGGTTTCTATAGTTTCAATGTATTGCTTGTTTTTAGTCTACATTTCATGTAACTTGTTGTGACACTTCTCTTCTCTCGCACATAATGCTGCTACGTCAGAGCGGCCAAAGCGTCAACAAGCACCTTTGTTTCCTTGTATGTGATTGGCTGAAGCCGTTTCTGTCGCTGCAAAAGTACAAAAAAATCGACATCAAAGCGAAAAAAATAAAAGTCGTTTTTTCGCCGCAGCACATTCGCGTTCGGTGTGGAAGCACTCATTACACAAACAGCTGATCAAAAAATAAAACCATCGCGCGAATTATTCGTGCGTCAAAATCGCGTCCAGTGTGAAAGGACCTTAAAACTGCCATTTACGTAACTTACATCTCTGTCCAAGTGTTTTATCCTTTTTATATTCTGTATAAAATGGATATGTTTAGGTTTTCTGTCTTTGAAAATAACGTATTAATACCTACATATTAACAATGAGACCAGGCTGCTATATTAGGTTAAGGACCAACGTAATCAATAATGCTATATTCGGTTAAGGACCAACGTAATAGCACTGCTTATATGTTGGCATGTAACGTAATTTCGATTTGCAAAATAGTTTCCTCAGAACGTATTTCATGTGATACAGGGTTGTCAAATCATTGTATTGATGCATTTTTTATGTATTTTGAATTATTAATTTGTAGGGGGAAAACCTTAACGCCACGTCATTAACCTACAAAAAGAAAAATAGAGTTAAAAAAAACTTGAATACATTAAGTAGGCCTACACTGTTAAAAAAATTACGTTGTAAATAAAGCAATGATTATTGGAGTACATTTTCCAAGAAGTCTTTCTATTTCAAAATGTACTTGTTTCTTTTTAATTATTTGTGAAATGTACTAGAAATTTCTGAGTGAAAATCATTTAAAAATCATTTACATTTGTTCTGTGTATATTATAGGCACCAACGAGCAGCTGACACCATAATATATATATATTTTACATAATATATATTTATATATATATATTTTTTTTTTATTGCAAATAAATGTTGATGCAACAGCATTATGAGGACTCTCCATAGGCGTAATGGTTTTTATACCGTACAAACTATATATTCTATCCCCCTACACTAACCCTGTCCCTAAACCTACCCATCACAGGAGACATGCTGCATTTTTAATTTTGTAATAAAACATTGTTTTTTATGTTTTTTAAGCCATTTGATTTATGAGGACTTTTGAAATGTCCTCATAAACCACCCATAAGTTGTAATACCAGTGTAATACACATGTCATTATACAAATTTGTGTCCTCATAAATCACATAAACCAACTCACACACGCACGCACGCACGCACGCACGCACGCACGCACGCACGCATGCACACACACACACACACACACACACACACACACACACACGAACACACACACAAACTCAGACATTCTTTTGCTGATTGGAAATATCACTGTTTCTGAACTCCATTATGAGGAGAAACTCACGGCCTTCACATTCATGGTGGAATTGTGTTATTGGAATTGGAAATGTCTTCTATTGAAATAAGAGCAAACAGACAAAGACTGAATGAATCCACATCAAACAAATAATCCGGGAGTATTTTGCCATACAAATGCCGTCAGACAGGCCCGTTAATATGAGTGGCTTCCCTCAGAGACCACGCGGCCCCGTTCGATACACGCACAAGAATCCTGACTGTGCAGTTACGAGATAACCAACGCCACAAACAACCCAAGCAGTTTATCCACGGGTCAGGGACACGCGGGTGCTAAAAGCCTCTCTTCCTTCTCTCCGCTGCTAAATGGCATTTGAATGTTTGAGAGCGGCGCGTCGTGGGAACCAGCGCGTCACGCCGGGCCCGGAAGAGCCAAATCTGCTTGGTAATCCTTCGGTTTGGAGATGCATTGCAGCCAATGGGATTTGGAGTGTATTGCTGTGTTTAATGACGGGTGACGCGTCCGGTCTAAGCCAGGAGGTCAGGCCGGCAGGTGCTTGAACCAAGACAATAAGCCGAGGTCTTATCCTTGGCTAAGACCTGCCGTGCCTTTCCACTCTCATTGGCATTCAGGGAAAACCTTTGTCCATCGGGCGGATTGCTAACAGACAGCTTAGCCCATGTCAACAAATCCCAGTCCAGCCGGGCCAAAAGAGCAGCGTGTTGATCTGTGTAAGGCTGAAGCTGGACATGTTGTGCTATTGTTTTGACTGTCAGAGGGAAAGAGGATCGTGGACGTACGATAACAGAATAAGATCAAACCTCAGCGTTCCTCCAGATCCAGACTGACCTTTTCAGTCTGTCATTGAGCAAAGACAACAGAGCCGCTGGTTCAACATGTGTTTGCCGCTGTGAAGGTGTGTTTCCAGCTGTCAATCAATTTAAGTTTTCAGGTAAACTGCTGATTTATTCATCAAAGTAATTGCATTAGCCAATATTTGATAAGAAAATGAAGATAATTCAAAGACATTGCAATGGGGGCAGAATAAAGCATAGCCTACTGTACATTTGTATTTGCTAACTTTACTTAAAAATTAAGAAAAATGTTGCCTTTACTAATTAAATACAGCACAAAAAACTTCAATACCAACTTAACTGAATAAAATAAAATATTTTGTGGTCAGTAGTTTTTTTATGTTTAATGAGACAAATATTAAATTCATTAATTAGTTTAAAATAAACTATGTAACCAAATAAAAAATAGTTTTTTTTTCAACGATTAACTAAATAAACATTAAATACATTTTTTAAAATTTAGTTTAAAATAAATATCAAAAATAATTAAAATTTTTTAATTAATTGAGTTCCTACATAGTTGTTACAGTATATCTCTCTATATAATAGTTTCAGCCAATAAAAAACATTTTATTTCAATTTTGAAAGATTAATTTATTTATCTGATAAGTAGCCATGTAATAACCGTGATAACATTATAGTCAGACGGTCATTATAGCAAAACAAACTTCCCTGACGCAGTACGTTTATCATGTGACTGCTAATGAACCCTTATTATTTCCACACACAGATGTGATTCTGACCTTGATCCACAAAACATTTTTACCAGTTACCAATGCTGCTCGTTTCTTGTATTTTTCTGTCTTTTATGAACAGACATGATTGTGAGGCTCAGGTGTGTGTGTGTTAGTAATTCCCTCATGTTAGCAGATCTGCTCTAAACACAGCTCTTTTCAGACTTCACCAATCAAACATGACTCTTCCATCACCACACACACTTCTAACAGGCTTGTCAAACTCTCTGATAAACAGAATGCATGATATTAATTATTTTATTTATTAATGTATTGTCATTGCAATGATACAACGGGATTACATCAGAGCAACAATCGACAGTGGCTTTTCATAAAGTGCAAGAGATCAACAATAAAACATTTTGTAACAGGGCACAGCGACAGACAACAACCAAAGAAAAAGAAATATCAAGTAGAATTACTAGTAACCAGAAAAAGAAAAAAAAGAGTATATTTGTGTATACTGTAGCGATGCAAAGTCCAGTTACAATAATTGCAATCGTTGGATGATAAGCAAATAAACTGATTAAGTGAAATCCATAATAGCACAAAAAACGTATATATATATAACTTCACTCAAAGCGCTGAGACTGGTAGTGGTCTCAAAACCTGGACAGTGCCATGAAGTTATCCCATCTTGATTCCTTCTGTCAATTTATATTGATATTTTACCAAACTTCAACCTTAAAACACCTCAAAAATCTCGAAGATCTCAATAATATCTGAAATCGTACTTCAAAAAGTAAACTAGTTCTCATATTGATCTGAGCTGCGGTCCACATTTATTAACACTCTATACTCTTATTGTTATGTCAACAGTTTTCATATTTGGGTCTATTTTATTTCTCGGAATTGTTTAGGAGATACATCTGAGAACAACTCCATACTTATAAGAAACTTGACGGAGAACTTGAAGTTTCATGAAGTAGAAAAAGAGCAGCCTCTGGGAACTAGAAGCATGTACTTGAGCTCTCTACTCTGAAAGTGAAATATTATGTAGGCTAGTATATAAAAATTATCCTTACATAAAAGGAGCAATATTGTCCAAGAGGCACTCAAAAAATACTATGGGTGCAAAATGCAAACAATTGTAATTGGCTTTTTCTTCACGATCGAGATAAAATTCACATCCAGGCACTTCGGCTTTATTTGCAGCGCTGCATATTACAACTTTTCGTCTCTTTCATGAGGAAGGATCCACTATTATTGTCACAATTCTCAGTCACCAGACCAGCACCTTGCACTACATTTCCCATAATCCCTCCTGGCTCACACCTGCACACACTTCACAATCACCCACACCTGCCATCCTTCACCCTCATCGCAGTCTCCCTCCACATCACAGTATCTGGTCCCGTTGGTCATCCCTGAACACTTATTCAGCAGCCAACCGCTGGACACTTACCTGTGCGGTCCTGTCTCGTCTTCAGTCTTCCGGCCAATCACAGATGAGAACAGTCATTACCCTGCCAGTATCATCTCAACCATATACTTTTCAGATACTCACATCCTGTGTGTCTCATTAAACATTGGATTTTACCTTTGTCTGCACTCTTCTGTTCCATGACAATTATAGTATTTATTAATATTTTGAATTAGCTTTTTAAGTTTAGTTTAAGTTTGAGTCATTTTATGTGCATTTTTCATTACAATATTACTAGCTTTATTTGTTTTAGGTTTAGTCATTTTAGAATTTCAACAATTAATATAATTGCAAAAGTGACAATTATTTTAAAAAAAGTTGTTTCTATTTATATTTTATTATTATTTAAATGACCAAAAATGATTTTGATTAGTTTTAGTGAGCAATGAAACAGCCATACAGAAACTGTACTGAATGCCACATGACAAAAAAATGAAACTAAAGCCGATTAACAGATTAACATGGCTTCCAGTTCGACCTCGTCCACATTCGACACGGTGCCATCGAGTGTTAAAACGCGAAAGGCGAAGCTTGAATTAACGGGTATGTGACATAACCTGTCACATAACCTGTGTGACATAACCTCCCCTCTACGGAGCGGCTACCAGACGCTCCAAGACCATAGAAACAAACAAGAGTCCAGGCGGGAGGTGAAGCGGTGGAGGATCAGGGGAGGGATGGGGGGCCAGGTCCATGAAGGGGAACAAGAACAGGGGGTGATGGCTCAGCCGGCGGCCAAGGCGAGACAGACAGTCTATCAGGCGGCCAGGACGGAGACGATCCCTCGGGCGGCCAGGGCGGAGACGATCCCTCGGGCGGCCAGGGCGGAGACGATCCCTCGGGCGGCCAGGGCGGAGACGATCCCTCGGGCGGCCAGGGCGGAGACGACCCCTCGGGCGGCCAGGGCGGTGAAGACCCCTCGGGCGGCCAGGGCGGTGAAGACCCCTCGGGCGGCCAGGGCGGTGAAGACCCTCGGGCGGCCAGGGCGGTGAAGACCCCTCGGGCGGCCATAGCAGAGGCTCTGGAACAGACGGCACTGGCTCCGGCTCAGCAACGGCAGGCACTGGCTCCGGCTTAGCAACAGCAGACACTGGCTCAGGAACAGCCACAAGAACTGTAAAAGTCACAATAACAGACACAAACACAGACACAAACACACGCTCTGCCTCCGGCTCTGGAACAGGCACTGGCTCTGCCTCCGGCTCTGGAACAGGCACTGGCTGGACGTGGATGACTTGAACAGGCTCTGGCTGGACGTGGCTAACGTGAAGCTCTGGCTGGACGGTCTCTGGCTGGACGGTCTCTGGCTGGACGGTCTCTGGCTGGACGGTCTCTGGCTGGACGGTCTCTGGCTGGACGGTCTCTGGCTGGACGGTCTCTGGCTGGACGGTCTCTGGCTGGACGGTCTCTGGCTGGGCAGACGGGACGTGAACAGTCTCCGAAATGACCGCATGCTGCACAGGGACGACCACCGGGGCATTGGGGAGATGAAAGGCCCTTCTCCTCCTCCTCCGTCCTTGATGGCGAGATGGAACTAGCGGTGAGGATCTTGTGCTGGGTGGAACCAGCGGTGAGGATCCTGTGCTGGGCCAGTCCGGCGGCTCCGGATCAAAAGAATGGCAGGGCGGAGGACGGTGTCGTGGAACTTGTCGACCACAAGGAGAACTTCGCCAGAGAACTTCCGGAGAACTTCGCCAGACGAGTCCCCAGAAACGACTCATCATCTTCGATGGAAGATCTCACTGAAGCCTTAGCCGCTGCTGCTTCCTCCGTTTGTTGGGCCCATAAGGCAAAGCATTGAAAAATGTTCAATCGAGGTGCTTCCTCCCCGACCTGCAAACCACCTCTCTGTAATCCCCTTCCCTCACCATACACAGGAGAAGGGTTACGAACTCTCAAACTGCTGGATCTATTCATTGTGACGGAGTCCTTCTGTCACGATACCACACAGGGAACAGGGAATGTAGATCCAAAAGCAGTATTTATTAAGGGGTAATCCGTACTCACAACAGTCCAGGCAAGGGTCAAAATCCATATGAGCAATCCATACATGAAAAACAAGACAAGAACACAGACCTCGGAAGTGGTGTGACAAATAACAAGGACTCCGTGACAAAAACACTGAACAGACAGGGTATATATACACACAGAACTAACAAGGTGACGGGAAACAGCTGTGTGCAATGATCAGATGAGTGGCAGAACAGAATGCTGGGAAATGTAGTCTAATGTGAATGACACCGTGAGAACGAGGACCTCTAGTGGACACCAGGAAACATAACCAGACACTGTGACAGTATGTCCCTCTTTGGCTAATGTACTTTCAAGATGGAGGGGCAACATGGCGACCCTTACCCGTATGTATTTTCAATGGCATATTATACACTCACGAGAATACTTTATTACTTGAACAAAGTAAATATACATTAATGAGCACATATATTTTTGAAAGAACTAAGTGTTTTTAGCTAAGAATAAACTAAAAAAGTTACACAGTGTAGCTTTAAGCGTAATTATGGATCTTGTCGTCAAGCTGATGGATCTTTTATGGATGAGTGATTACATTGTTTTTTTTTATTTTTATTTTTTTTTTATTGAAAGAAATATAGCAATATACAGTGAAAGTTACATTTTCCCTCCTTCTAATTTTAACTATAATAACCCCCCTCACCCCCAAAACATCCCTGGGTTACATTGATGTTTGAACATGACTGTGGTGTGAAGTAGGGCGTGATTGCTAGACGTACACCAGCGCCACACGCAACGCCAGTCCCGCGGATATAAAGGAATAAGGACATTTCATTCTACCCAACTACACGCAAGTGCTGAATTAATACTCACACAGGTCAGTTTATTAGAGGAATGAAGCTTGAGGTAACCCAGCGCTGTTTCACTTGCTCTAACAGTTACACTATCACACTAAACGCATTTGAGTGTGTTGAATGTCGTTAGTTGGGTTGTTTGTTGGCTGTATGAGACTAAGTAAGCTAGATCAACATTAGAATAACATACAGATCATATTCTAACATTTCATCATGTTGATCTAAATAACATTGATTAGTTTTAGGTACATTTGTTCTGCTGTCTAATAATGCAGCACTCACGTCTCTGTCGAGTGGAAGTTAGTCACGGACGTGGAGCTCTCGCATCTCGAAAGATGTTGATCTTCGTTTTAGTCTCTTTTTGTCTCAAAGTCTGCTTGCCATGGTCCATAATGTTTGAACAAAACAACAACAGCGTGAGCGTCCTGCTAGGCATAACGGGCATAACCCAGTTGTCAACGTCTGTCGCCATGGTTACTATGGCAGTACGACCGGAAACAGAGGGTAACGCGGATATGACGTCATTGACTGGTGACTCCTCACCGCTGCTCCACACGCCCCGTTTCCTTGGTTAAAATCACAATTTTCTCACGATTTACAAATAGTTGGAAACATTTGGGATATTGTAAGTAATCAACTAAACAAAATATATAACATTGGCCTAGTGGTTTTTTGGATATTTTACTGCAAAATTCCAACATATTGTATCTTTAATGCAGCGAAATCATATTCGCTTGAGCTTGTCTTTCCTGTCTCCTGCCTTCATACGTGTCAATGGAACTAAAACTGTAGTGTGATGGTCCCTATAGGGACATCTCAAATGTCTTCTCACATGATGCTGTTGATGTTTTTTACACATTTTCTGAGATATTTAATTCAAGTGACACTATCGACATTTATCGACTCTTCAGGACCAAAACTTTGCACATTTGAAATGCTCCATTTTTAGAGTTCATTTGGACTTATTTTTGTGATATGGCCGATTGCCTGCTGATATCATCTTGACAACACATTCAACTTTACACCTTCAAATTCTGCACTTCTGAAGATCTTTAACAGCCGTTCACTGCTCTTTCATCATGGATCATTGTGTGCTTCAGAAACCAAAGCCCGAGGTTTGAGTGGGTCAGTAACGGCAGTAATTAATGCCCAGTTTACACGAAGGGAAGACGGAGATATTTCCCTGTGGTTTGGCCTCTCATTTACACGAAAACCCCGTTTTTATCACAGAAAACGATTATTTCTAAAAACTCCGGCCAAAGTGGAGATTTCTGATAACGCCGGGAGAAACGGGGTTTTAGGTTCTCAAACGTCACATTATGCGCCAGAAAATGCTTAACGTCATGTGATTCGTTTCTCCAAATATTCGTTTTTCTAAATACCCGGCTATGTGTAAATGTGGCCTCAGTCTGTTGACTCCAGGACAACTAAACAATTACAACTTTGCATGCTTTTACAGATTAAAATCTAAAATTAGATTAAGACCGTATTTAAAGAGCAAAGTTATCCAAGTAATTTGCCGAAGTTAAATGAACCCAAATAAAGGTATCGTTAGAGTCAGAGATGTAAAGTCCAGGTTCAGAAAGTCCTCCTCAGTATTTTGTTCTAATCACCTGGATGTGTTAATTAGCACAGTTTTTCAGTGATGGAACTAATGAGTGAAATCTGGATGAGTTCATGGCTGGAATAAACATATGGCAGGGCTTTTATTTTCTGACCCTGGACTTTACATCTCTGACTCTAACGATACCTTTATTTGGGTTAATTTAACTTGGGCGAATTAGGCTGCTTGGATAACTTTGCTCTTTAAATACGGTCTTAATCTAATTTTAGATTTTAAGCTGTAAAAGCATGCAAAGTTGTAATTGTTTAGTTGTGTGCATCTTTTACTGTATGCCGATGACAGAACGCCTCCTTTGTGAGAGTTATTGTGTGAGCGAGAGCTGGAGGAAAGGGTAAGTGATCTCCAGTCTTTCTCTGCGGTCCCTAAGTGAATGGAAGGGGTGTGTGTGTGTGTGTGTGTGTGTGTGTGTGTGTGTGTGTGTGTGTGTGTGTAGCTCTGAAGCACATTCTGACAGATCATTTTTCAGGCATATGAAAGGCAGAAACCCCGAGCGTAGAGGATGAGTTGGATATTGAACGGATCTGCGTCGCTAGAGAAAGTCTAGTTCTGACCACCAGACACAGCTCAGATGAGCTCTGTCTGCGCGCCTCAAAGCCTCCGGGATTGAGCGAGACACACACACACACACACACACACACGCACAAACACACACACACACACACACACACACACACACCACACACACACACACACACACACACACACACGCACAGACACATGCGCGCACACACACACACACACACACACACACACACACACACACACACACACACACACACACACACACACGCACGCACACACACCAGAACGCACACACCACACACACACACACACACCACACACAACACACACACACACACACACACAACACACAAACACACACACACACACACACACACACACCACACACGTTTATACATAATATAGTTCATTAGCAAAGCAACAATTCAGAATGTGCAATTACAGGTTTATCAATGTAAATGCAGGTTTTTAAATGCATGTCACATACAGTATAAACAAACTGTGTATATAATATAATAGTTATGATAAATAGTTACGTTTGCAATAAGATCCAAGCCTCTCCTCTTCCCTGCAACGACGTGACAACATTAGTTAACATGAACTAACAATGAAAAATACTTCTAAAGCATTTATCAATCTCAATGTTAATTTCAGTATTTGCTATTACATTATTAATTAAATAAGTGTTACCATATTATAATATTTTTCACTTTACTGTACTTCACTTCAATCCACTTTACTTCATTTCACTTTAATTCACTTTACTTCAATCCACTTCACTTTACTTCAATCCACTTCACTTTACTTCAATTCACTTCACTTCACTTTACTTCAATCCACTTCACTTTACTTCAATTCACTTCACTTCACTTTACTTCAATCCACTTCACTTCACTTTACTTCAATCCACTACACTTTACTTCAATCCACTTCACTTTACTTCAATCCACTTCACTTCACTTCAATCCACTTCACTTCACTTTACTTCAATCCACTTCAATCCACTTCACTTCACTTTACTTCAATCCACTTCACTTCACTTCAATCCACTTCACTTCACTTTAATACACTTCACTTCAATCCACTTCACTTTACTTCAATCCACTTCACTTTACTTCAATCCATTACACTTTACTTCAATCCACTTCACTTTACTTTAATCCACTTCACTTTACTTCAATCCACTTCACTTCACTTTACTTCAATCCACTACACTTTACTTCAATCCACTTCACTTTACTTCAATCCACTTCACTTCACTTTACTTCAATCCACTGCACTTGACTTCAATACACTTCAATCCCCTTCACTTCATTTCACTTTACTTCAATCCACTTCACTTCAATCCACTGCACTTCACTTTACTTCAATCCACTGCACTTGACTTCAATACACTTCAATCCCCTTCACTTCATTTCACTTTACTTCAATCCACTGCACTTTACTTCAATCGACTTCACTTCACTTTACCTCAATCCACTGCACTTGACTTCAATACACTTCAATCCCCTTCACTTCATTTCACTTTACTTCAATCCACTTCACTTCACTTTACTTCAATCCACTGCACTTCACTTTACTTCAATCCACTGCACTTGACTTCAATACACTTCAATCCCCTTCACTTCATTTCACTTTACTTCAATCCACTTCACTTTACTTCAATCCACTACACTTTACTTCAATCCACTTCACTTTACTTCAATCCACTTCACTTCACTTTACTTCAATCCACTGCACTTGACTTCAATACACTTCAATCCCCTTCACTTCATTTCACTTTACTTCAATCCACTTCACTTCAATCCACTGCACTTCACTTTACTTCAATCCACTGCACTTGACTTCAATACACTTCAATCCCCTTCACTTCATTTCACTTTACTTCAATCCACTTCACTTTACTTCAATCGACTTCACTTCACTTTACCTCAATCCACTGCACTTGACTTCAATACACTTCAATCCCCTTCACTTCATTTCACTTTACTTCAATCCACTTCACTTTACTTCAATCGACTTCACTTCACTTTACTTCAATCCACTGCACTTGACTTCAATACACTTCAATCCCCTTCACTTCATTTCACTTTACTTCAATCCACTTCACTTCACTTTACTTCAATCAACTACACTTTACTTTAATCCACTTCACTTTACTTCAATCCACTTCACTTTACTTCAATCCACTTTACTTAAATCCACTTCATTTCTCTTTATTTCAAGCCAAGATGATTGTCTCTAAATGGGACAAACACGCCAATGTCATATTTTACCTCAAAATCTAAAGAAAAATAGAATACTCTGCATTAAGGAAATTACAGTTTTTCTCGATTGTTTACACACATTTTCTGAAAGAATGCCTCATATTCTCAGAACTCTACACACAAATCCAAAAACACACACACAATGGTCAAAACCCCTCAATTCTCCTGCAAAATGAAACTTTACATTCAAAACAATGTTATTTCTTCTCAAAATGGTATTTTGTTTTCAAATGACAAACACAAACCATCATATGAATAGACATTTATAAGAACCAGTTGAACACTGATGTGCTCAATGTAAAACACTGTGATGAATGGAAAACACTTCTTCTTCATCATAATGACTCAGGCCTTTTTTGTTCAGTGTTACACTTACTACAGACAGTACATCCATAAGTGTGTTGTAAAATATTTGAGAATATTGTTTTTATCCAGAACACACAAATACACGGCAACAAATATATTTTATTTTCCCCACAAAAACAGTGGGAGATAGATCGTACATTTCGTACATCCCAACCAACACAAAGTTGCACATACAGTGGTCTACATATAAAACAAACGAAAAATGTACTGTATGCAGTTATAGTAAAAAAAAAACTAAAAAATAAATAACTATGGTGCATCTTCTCTGCTTCGGTCTTTTATGCTAAAGCTCTGATTGCTAATTGTAAAACTGTGTGACGTGTGTTTGCCCATGTGACGAGTCAGTGTGCAGATCTGAATGGCAGTGTGTTCCTTGTGAAAACAAGAGATTTTGTGCATGAAAATTGTGCCAAATGCAGAGAATTGTGTGTAGTGTTTTGAAAAATGTGTGTTTTATAACTGCAATTTGAGTGTAAAGCAGGAATTGTGCTTGTAGTTTAGCAGAATTGGTTCAGGGGGTTGTTGAATGAGTTACATGTTGTGGTCATTGTGTCTCAAGTACCAGAATTTGTGTGTAAACAATTGAGAAAAACTGTAAGAGCATTAAGACTTTTTTGCATTGTGACATTTTCATGACAATACTTTTTTTTATATATATAATCATATTTGTTTAAAATGAACAAACATCATTTCTATAAAAGGAGTGTAAGTGCTAGATAATTAGTTAATTTGGTCTTGATAGAATTTGATGAAAAATGCTCATATTTCATTAATGAAGATCTCTGACTTTTGATTGCAGTGATCTTGGCAAACCTGATCGCAGTCTGAGACATTGCAAAATCTCTTCTGAAACTCGAGAGGAGACGATTACTGTGATCATCTTCTCACATTACATCTGAGAAGCAAAGGAATTCAGAAAATACTCTCCATCTAATCTCAGTAGCCTATAGGAGAAACAATTGAGATATTAAAGAGATTGGAGATTTTTCCTTCCTGTGGGTGTTGATTGATAAAATTGTTGTAATTTCCTCATCCATAATAGTGGGTCCGACTCTTTTCCACCCTGACCCCTGTGGCTGAATTATTAATCAAGCTCAACCAGCCGGCATCCAAAATCGATCAATCGTTCCATCTGCCCTGAAAATCTCCAACTCGCGATGCATTATCACAATACACCACCAAACAAGCTGTGCCCTTTGTAAACCAGTGCTTGAAGGTCATAGGTTTAAATTGTGAGAGATTAGCTCATGTTTTAGGGTGAAGTCAGATGCTTTGAAATCATTTTAAATTGTGAATATATTGTTGCACGCTGAAGCTTTTCTCATATGCAGTATTTGTGCATAAGCACACACAAACATCAAGGGCACTCGACGAACTCTCGCGCAGACAGATGTATAGAACGATGCAATGCTCAGACAGCTCAGACAGGCTGCCGAGCCAAAAATGTGTGTGTTTGTGTGCGTTCGCCCACCTGCGTTGGTGTGTGAATGTGTGTGAGCTGATCAACTGGCGGCTGTAGCTTTGTAACTCCGCACAGCAGACTCGTGGATGACAAATAACTCCCCGGGAAGTCTTGGCAGCGTCTGGCCATATTTTTCTACGGGGTCACCTTGCTACGCTCGTGCAGTTTGCTCCCAACAGAGTGATAAATACAACAATTCATACATCGTATCCGTAGATGCGCTGAAAAGCTGCAGCTGTGAGTCCATTTATTTGGAAACTGGATCAGTTGAACTTTTAAACAGGTAGAAAATATATACTGTAGTTTTGAACCATTTTTTTGTATTAATACTTTGGTTTAAATATACTTTAAAATATTTTTTTAACATTGGTTTGGTATTTTCTTTGGGATTTTTATTGTAGGGACACTCTGGATCTCTTAAAAATTAATTTTTAATAACTATTTTAAAATGGTCTGTGAAAGGAGGTGAAAAACTTAAAATTTGATCAATTAAACCCTTTTTTCTGGAACAAGTACAAATATGTAAAGATACAAGAACAAGAAGGTGATAGAGCTGAAAATGTGGATCAATATTTGATAAATATTATTATATTTTTTTTATTGATGTTTTAAAATTAGGTTGCTTACAACAACAACGTTTTCACAACAACAGACGGCAAGACTTTCTTTTTATATGCCTCTGTGTGTGTAAAAAAAGAGACATAACCAAATTCATAAAAAGTGGCAATTAATTATAGTTAGTCTGCTATGGTTATTGTCAATCACTTAAGGATTTAATAGAACGTTTTAGTGTATTTTTATTTATTTGCAATCATTATTTTTTGTTTTAGTTTTTTTCTGTCTTTGTCTTCGTTTTACTTTAATTAACCAATCATAACCCTAATAGCAATCTGTGTGTGTTTTTGTATTTCAATGGCATAGGTTTTAAACAGCTATTATATGTAAATGATGTTTGGAGTGAAGTAATTCTCTCATCTCCTCCTCTCTGGGTGTTCTACACGTGTGTGTGTGTGTGTGTGTGTGTGTGTGTGTGTGTGTGTGTGTGTGTGTGTGTGTGTGTGTGTGGTGTGTGTGTGTGTGTGTGTGTGTGTGTTGTGTGTGTGTGTGTTGTGTGTGTGTGTGTGTGTGTGTGTGTGTGTGTGTGTGTGTGTGTGTGTGTGTGTGTGTGTGTGTGTGTGTGTGTGTGTGTTTTATCTATTGTAATAATATTACTTTGTTTAAATGTTCCGATAACATAAAACTAAATGGGTGAACTAAACAAATCAGTTATATGTGAAAATCGTAACAAACAAATTTACCATTTCTCACTGAGAGTGAAGACAATCTTTATTAAATTATTTCGAATTTTAATAAGATGGCAAGGTCACGGCAGTCCAGGCAGATGAAGACGATGCTTTTAGTCTTTCCCAGTGGGAATCTGGTTAATGATCCGGATCTAAACAAACCAGGAGGGGAATCAGTTAGCAAGGTATCAGTGTGTGTGTGTGTGTGTGTGTGTGTGTGTGTGTGTGTGTGTGTGTGTGTGTGTGTGTGTGGTGTGTGTGTGTGTGTGTGTGTGTGTGTGTGTGTGTGTGTGTGTGCGTGCACATGCAAGCAGATATTAGCAGTTAAGGACAGCTTCTGTTTAGTTAACATAATTAAAATCACCACTAAAAGCATCTAAAAAACGAGCTTGTGCAGTTTGGTTTAGCTCAAATAATGCTGGTGTATCTGATATGCATGTAAATTCTGCAGTAAAAACTGTCACGAAGTCCACCTGATGTCTTTTAGTTGAGTCAGCATGTGGAGTGTTGTGATTTCATCAATGTATTTGTTTCTACTACTGGCCTTTCATTCCCTCATCTGGTCCAGTAAAGCACTTTCATATCAGTAGACAGTGAAACAAGTAAACAAGAGACTGCAACTCTGTTATTTATGGTGTTTGCAAAACTACGGTAAATGGTAGCCTGTCAAAGTAAAGGCTGAAAGTAGCCATATGAAAAAGTAGTGCACTACACTAAAGTTATTTACAAAACGTAGCCGCCAACAATGAAGCTAGAAAGGGTGACAATTTGTTCGTTTGCGATTCATTTGATTGAAAGCAATTTGCTAAAATGAATTTGACTTCTCAAAGCTAATTGAGGGATATTTTTTAGCACTGTTCCTACAAAAACAATTGCCACACTGTGCTAGTGCTGAGAAAGTCATTAAAACCTCACCAATTCAGTGAAAAGACAGTTTATTTGTATGGTTTGTCTGCACTGCTTTGTCTTATTGCTTTTTAAAATAATCCTTTGTCATATCCAGGTCCATGTGGCTTCTGTTTGTCGGCAGAAAGTTCAACAGATTTCAATGTGCATTTATTCAATGACTAATTAGATTTTGTTTGTACAGATTTTATCACAGATTTGCACAGAAAATGCATAACAATTATACATCTGCTAAGGGGAAAAATATAAACTAATTGGAAAACAGCTGAAGTCACACCACTGAAAAAAAATGAGTTAAAGAGATTCCAAAAAAATCAAATGTTGTCATTGTTTGCTAACCGTCCTGTCTTTACAAACTTTCTTTCTTCTACAAGGTGCAAAAAACAAGATTTTCTGAAGAATGTTGAACCACATTGACTTTCATCGATTGGATATTATACAACTTAAGGGTGAGTAAATGATGACAATATTTTGTTACAATATTCTCTACACTGGTTACTTTAAAATATATGACCGTTGTGACCTTTCGCTTTTCACCCACAAATCGAGCATGACAAATGATTTTAAATCTTTATAGATATGCAATACTTTACATATTATGCCCTTTTACAAACCCTTGGTTTTGTTTTTGGGCTGTACTAGAATATGTTTTCATACTTGAATGTTCAAAAAATACATTATTTTCCTCATATTCTCCATTATTGCAGCTCGTCTCTTCCCAGTCTAGGTAACGCTCTGTTTAGTTCCTGTCTCTCTGAAGCCCCTCCTCCTGAAAAGCACACTGTGCTCTGATTGGTCAGCTGGATCAGTGTGTTGTGATTGGTCGAGAGCTTCGAGTGTGTTTGGGAAATGTCCCGCTCTAACCATAACCACCAGTTTCAACACACTACTAACTAACTCAACCAGGCCCCGCCACTTTATTCTGTGAATTAATTATTTTAATGAGGAATATTGTGACGTGTTTGATGAAGAAACTCAAGACTACAATGGAGGCGTTTCAGGAGTTCTGACAGTAGCTTCCATCCACTTGTCAATCGAATTATCTGAAGTTCAGTAAAAAAACTCATGTTAATAAAGCTGGTGAAAGTGTGTTTCCATCAAACGGCTTTAAAGCGAATAAAAACCTGTGCGTAATAACGTCACATGCTGTTTTGCGATCAAATTGGTATATCGAATTGATTTGAGACATTTTAAGGTGTTTCCATTCATTTTCGCACTGAATTGCACAACATTCAAGCAAACATTTGCGAAGAAAGTTTTGCTAGACAAAATGGATCGTGCCATAATAACGTTTCCATCAGCGTTTATCGCATAAGACGTAAATCCATCAAGATAAAATCCAATGAGAGCGAACGTATTTCATTTGAGTCGATATTCATGAAATTCAAACGAATTTTCATGTTTCCAAGGCATTTTTCATTCAATATCACTTAATGCGGATAAAAACATGTGGATGGAAACATAGCTACTGATATAGAGAATAACTCCTGCTGGAGGGACTTTGTAACTTTGCTCAGTTCTTTCAAGCTTAAACAGCAACATTACACACTAAAGAAAGATGAACATGTATTAAAGCATATGGGTCCTCTTTAATTGATCTCCTCCCAGCCTTCATTGCAAACTCTCCCATTAAATATTCATGAACCTACATCGTGTCGTCGCCTCATTTTAAAGGTCTCATCTTGCAGTTTAAAAATCCTAATTCCCTTATTCAAATCATACTTGAAAAAACTGCAGAGTGCAAAGTCCAAGTGCAGAGTTTTTAATCGAGTTTGACCTCTGTGTTTGACCTCTACTTCTCATTACGCTTCGCTCTGTCCAGCGATGGCCTGGTCTCCTATCCACGTCCATTAGACGAGACGCGAGGCATTGCCAGAGATGTGTTTCAGCTCCTGCTGCATGTTAGGTATGACAGACAGATGGAATAACTCATCAGTGTGTGTTTGTGCCACTCGCTGACTTAATGCACCATATGTGGCTTATTTATTTAAGGGTTTTATCGGCCAAGCAAGATGTCTCTCAATATTTTAATTACGTAAATATATTACATTAACAGACTTTACGCAACACCACTGTGATGATAAGTAATGAGTTCACTGATGAATGGTACAGCTCATTTTTCCTGTTTTTACAAATACGCGGGTGATGTTATAGTGCATTTGCTGCCAGTGCTGAGAAACTGCCAAAGAATTAACACCTCGCTAATTCACTAAGGGAAAAGACAGTTTATTTGTTCGTTTGTCTGCACTCAGATTAATTGCAATGTCTCATTGCTGTTTAATATAATCCTTTGTTCTGGTTATATATTCAGCAGAATTTCAGAGTTTGTTTATTCAACATTTTGCTTTACAGCCACAGATTATAACCACAGATCAGCACAGAAAATTCCAACATTTTTCATAGTTATATCTAGATTTTTTTTTTTAGTTTTTTTTACAAACATTTTATTAAAATATATTATGTGGTCAGAAATGTTTTTGTTGATGTCTTAAAGTCATAGATAAAATGTACATTTATTTATTAATATATTATTATTATTATTATTTTATTATACATTCCTGGTCTGACTGTGAATGATTTACAAGCGCATGTTATTCAAAAAAAAAAAAAAAAAAATTAGTAGTTGTCATCAAAATGTAACTTGTCATGTTTCAGCTCATGTCATCCGACCCTCTTATTATTCAACCTCCTTTTCACCATCAGTTCAATTCTTGATGGATGAAACACCCTACATTTTCTTTCTCATTGAAAATTACATTTCACTTGTAGAGACATCACACTGAAAGCATTGTAGCCCACGCACTGATCGATGTGTTTCCCTGTAGACACACGTTAATCCAACGAGTTTCATCTCACAGATGGTACAATTAATTTCCCAGATATGTAATTAAAAATGGTCTGAAAATCAAGGCTGTTGGTGCAGCAAGTCGTCATTTGTGGGATTCTACAATCCCTCATTCTATTCTATTCTATTTCTGGAGAAAATATTGGTGGTTTACTTTTATGCAGAACTCATCGCCAAAATGCTAGAGTGTTTCAATTTGAAGGCCACTTTTTACAGCCACATACATCAAGGTTGTCTGATTTCAGAAAAGTAATTATTTAAAAAGTATTGTTATTCCCTGTCGTGTCTGACTCTGACTCTGAAGACTGGAGTAATGATGCTGAAAATTCAGCTTTGATCACAGTAATAAATTACATATTAAAATATGTTCACATGGAAAACAGTTATTTTTAATGTTAATAATATTTCCCTATTTTTACTGTATTTTTTGTACAGCCTTGGGTAGCAGAAGAGACTGTTTTTCAAAACCAACCCCACACTTTTGAACAGTACAAAATGAGCACATAAAAACAAGCACAACATTTCAAGACATGCTGAAAAAAATTTAAAGTCAGTGAATTGTCCTCATGGATGGTAGCAGTTCGCACTTACAGAAAATTGATTTACATGCTTGAATGTGAGAGAAAGCGAAAGAAGGATGACGATACAGTGTTTCTAAGAGGCCTGTGATCATTGAATAAACAAAATGAGATTATTGAAAATACACAAATCTAACATCAAGACGCTTCTGTCCACATGAAAACCACGAGTCCACTGTGTGTTTCAGCATAGTCTTGCATAATATTCTCAGCCTTTAACAAATAATGTTAAATACCAAGTTTAAGTTTATTGAGTACTTAATGTTATTTAATTGCAACGAGGCTCTCTCACAAAGCGCTGTTGAGCTGCTGGTCAGAGTAAAGGGTTGCCGGGCAGGTTTGTGTGGTCAGAGGTGCAGTACATTAAGCTCTTGACATTCTCTTTAAATGTCTTTAATAGACAGGCTGTGGAGAGCTGTACATTATCATAATCACATGCTTTAGTTGCTCAGGTAACTCTATTACCTGTCTAAGTAGATTACCAATGTCTTTTGAAAAACTTTGCTAGTACCTTCGGCCAGAGCTCTTTCAAATGTTTTTGTATTTCCTCACTGGATTCTAGGTGGTGTGTGTGTGTGTGTGTGTGTGTGTGTGTGTGTGTGTGTGTGTGTGTGTGTGTGTGTGTGTGTGTGTGTGTGTGTGTGTGTGTGTGTGTGTGTGTGTGTGTGTGTGTGTGTGTGTGTGTGTGTGTGTGTGTGTGTGTGTGTGTGTGTGGGAAAGTTTGTGAGAAATCCAGAAAATTGCACTTTTACACTTTCTGAAGAAATATGAGTGATGCTTGCCTCACACTAGTGGTTTCCAGGCTGCTGCTGTATTTGCTTGTTAGGTGTTTTAAGTGGGTTTTTATGCTAATGATTGCTAGGGCATTGTAAGCGGTTGCTAAGGCTTTGCTATGTGGATGCTTGTTAGTCCTAGCAAAAACATCGGACCCAACTCCTGGGTCTCTGTGCTATTCTGGCCCTCATGTTTTGAGATTTCTGCTACCCGTTTCATTGTCCTCTTGGTGAAAATTGAAATGTGACCCTGGATCCCGAAACCAGTCATAAGTCACACGGGTGTATTTGTGGCAATAGCCAACAAAACATTGTATGGGTCAAAATTATTGATTTTTCTTTTTTTTGCCAAAAATCATTAGGATATTTATTAAAGACCATGATCCATGCAGATATTTTGTAAATTTCCTACAGTAAATATATAAAACATTTATTTTTTGGAGTGGATGCAGCACAGTCACCAACAGAAATGGACAACTTTAAAGACGATTTTCTCAATGTTTAGATTTTTCAATGTTGTCAGATTCCAGACTTTCAAATAGTTGTACCATACATCAATGGAAAGCGTATGTATTCAGCTTTCATGATGTATAAATCTCAATGTTTGACTGGTTTTGTGGTCTAGGGTCACACATTATCGTGTCTTCATAACTGTTTTATTTTATTTTGTTATTTTTTTATTTTATTTTTTTTTATTTTGCAGGTTTGGTCCTCTGTACTGTATAATATAAACCATATAAATAGTGGTTACATTTTATTTCGATAGTCCACTTTAGACATTCTAACTGCAACAACATGTCAACTAACTCCCATTAGAGCATAAACTCTTTTAGATAGGATTAGAGTAGAATAAGTCGACATGTACTTAGTCAGTAGAATGTCTGTTGGAGAGCATCAAAATAAAGTGTTAGCAGATATTAAGCAGACAGTCTACTAATACTCTAATGAGTTGCAAACTTAATAAAGTTATCGTCTCTCGCTTGCACATTTTGTTGGCATTTGATGGCGTTTTGGGAAGAATTCTCAGTGTTCTCAGATAAGACAGAGTAAATACTGTGTGTGGATCTGTTGTATCTCTTTTCTCTTTATCAAAACACACATACAAGAGCGAAACCTTGAAATGTCATTGCCTACGGCTTCAGCAACAATGTTATGAATTTAAGATATCTGGACATTATTCGGTTATTGTCCTGTACATGTCACGGTCAAAGTAGAACAGAGAGAGAGAGAGAGAGAGGAGAGAGAGAGAGAGAGAGAGAGAGAGAGAGAGAGAGAGAGAGAGAGAGAGAGAGAGAGAGAGAGAGAGAGAGAGAGAGAGAGAGAGAGAGAGAGAGAGAGAGAGAGAGAGAAGAGAGAGAGAGAAGAGAGAGAGAGAGAGATATTGCAGCGAGAGAGAGAGAGAGAGAGAGAGAGAGAGAGAGAGAGGTGTGTGTGTGTGTGTGTGTGTGTGTGTGTGTGTGTGTGTGTGTGTGTGTGTGTGTGTGTGTGTGTGTGTGTGTGTGTGTGTGTGTGTGTGTGTGTGTGATATTTGCAGCGAGAGAGAGCGAGAGAGAGAGATTTTTGCAGTCTAAAGCAGCATGTTTTTGGCTAATAGACATATACTGGGAGACGGCAGTGATTCTTCAGAGAGTGGCATATTCCAATATTCCTTTTGTCATTTTGATAATGTCAGCCACTAGACGAAGCTTTTAGATGAAGATTGTCCAATTATTCTGTGGAGATGGGATCAGCTAGCAATGAAGATATGATTGAGCTAAAATCACGGTTTCTATTTGAATAATGTGAACATTTATTCTGGCAGTATATGAACGTGAACATGAATACATTCTCTTGACATTGGAGGCCATTATTATCAATGGCAGCAGTCCAACAGTGTTATTTTAGTACCAATAAGATAGTTATAGTTTCTATTAATATTTTGAATCTGTTTTTATGTTTTCCATGTTTATTTTAAAAAGCGTATTATAAAAGTGTATTATACATCTTTATTTCAGTTTTAGTTATTTTAGTACAGTAAGTTAAACCAAATGAAAATGAGAAATATTTCCTCGGCAATGCTTAAATAAAATGTTTTTTTTATAATGTTTTATTTTATTTTCAGTTTGTTTATTTTATTTTAAGTAACATGTTTTTTTTTCAGATAAACACACCTTTTGTGTGTGTGTGAAAACATAAAAATATTCTTTATTTAATAGGAAATGTTTTAATCAGAGCCGAGCAGATAATGCATGCAGATTAGACATGTTGGCACTCATGTATGCGACATGTTCTCATACACACATTTTGGCATAATGGCATGAAAAATGTGAATAGTTGAAATGGTTGCTGTTTCTATGAGTTTGGTGAGGACTTTGAGCATGCTGTAGGAAGCTTGGCTCGCTGGACATGCTCCATTGAGATATCTCACGGCTCTCTCGCTCTCGAATGATCTTAGAGAAACTTGCGCCATCGTTCTGTGTTCATGTCGTGAGTCAGAGCTCTGTGGCCATCTGTTCGTGCCGGTACCTTCAGAAACGCTCAAGTATGTCTAATATTAGCGTTTTTTTTCCCTCCTCTCGCCCAGTGCACATCCCATTGGAGGCAGTGTCCTGGGGGGGGCCATCTGTGTGTGTGGCTCTGGGCTCGTAGGGAACGGTTGTCCAGCTCCTGTCTCAGCATTGCCACTGTGGAGATTGTGAAAGCAGTGATTCAAGTAAATGATTGCGGGCTTGTGACCTTGCCTGCTTCATTTTGGTTATTGCAAAAGAAGGTGTGTGTGTGTGTGTGTGTGTGTGTGTGTGTGTGTGTGTGTGCGTGCGTGCGTGCGTGTGTGTGTGTGTGTGTGTGTGTGTGCTTGTTTTTGTGATATATGAGGACACAAATGTGTATAATGACATGGGTATTACACTGGTATTACAACTTACACGTAAAATATGAGGACATTGCATGCGTCCTCATATTTCAAACAGCTTAAAAAACATAAAAAACAATGTTTTTTTTTAAATGTTAAAATGCAGCATGTCTCCTGTAAGGGGTAATGTTGGCCTAATAAATATTTTCTGTTTCTACATTGCATTGGTGATTACAGTGTACTTGTTACCCCTCTCAGAAGATTACTGTCACTGTAGAACATTGTATTGAAATGTAGATAAGTGTAAGAATGACCAAAGAGCTTTAGAAAAACAATGTTTACAAGGTATATCCAAAAATGCACTATTATGAAATAAATGTTTGCCATTTGATGCAAATGCTTCATTCTGACATGTGTTTATGACATTTTTGAAGGAGATGTGAGGCATTTTGCATTTTGTGTGTGAAGTTTTGGGAATTGTGTGTAGAGTTTTGAAAAAATGTGACATAGTTGGTCAGTTACTAGACACCACCATGCTTACCCATTTATAGATCTTAGCCATTTAGAGCCAAATTGTTTGCTAGATTTTAATTAGCCTATCAAAATTGATTGCCAATTTAAATGCTTTAATGACATTACGAAATAGCCTCGGCTAATTACCACCATATTAGTTCTGATACCAAATAAAGTCAACTTCATAAATAGGCCTGTATCCATTGCGAACCTATTTTATTATTAGTCTTAAAATGTCCATAAAATATCAAATCATTGTTGAGACACAAAATTGTCAACATACTATAGTTTGACTTAGTTTGACTATAGTACTGCGCTGCGCTGATGTCTAAAGACTGCTGCACAGTGGTGGCGACTAGTGTCTCGAGCTCAAACAACGCTAAGAGAGAGCTTACGAATGGTCCAGACCAACCTTACGAAAGTGTGACTTACAGAAGATATACTTAGCGTACGAACGTTTCGGGAATCGTGCCATAAGGTTAAGAGAGAGGTTAAGGAATAGGTTAAGAAATACTTAGCGATAAGAACGTTTTGGGGAACCGGGCCCTGAACAGCCTGTCTAGCCATCCCAAGAAGTCATATATTGACGTCTTGGGACGTCTTTTGACCATACGTCAATAGCCGCCTTTTTAGGGTACCCTTAAACGTCGGTTTGATGACGTTATCGGATCTTAACTCTACCCCAGACCTAAACCTACCCCTAAACCTACCCAGTCACCTAACTGACGTTAAAGGTAGCGTCAGTTGTATGACGTCCCAGGATCGTCATCCAACCGACGTTTAAGGGTACCCTAAAAAGGCGGATATTGACGTACGGTCAAAAGACGTCCCAAGACGTCAATATATGACTTCTTGGGATGAGACTGTGTTAGTCTAGCAGCAACAACCATGACACATTTAAAGTCACTCAACTCCCCTTCTTCCTCATTCTGATGCTCAGTTTGAACTTCAGCAGTTTGTCTTGACCACGTCATGCATAAATAATAATTAATAATAATAATTTGTTACATTTTATATAGCGCTTTTCTGGATACTCAAAGCGCTATACATGGAGAAGGGGGAATCTCCTCAACCACCACCAGTGTGCAGCATCACCTGGATGATGCGACGGCAGCCATATTCACACACACGCACGCACGCACGCACACGCACGCACGCACACACACACACACACACACACACACACACACACACACACACACACACACACACACACACACACACACACACACACACACACACACACACACACACACACACACACACACACACCACTTGGGGGGAGAGGAGACAGTTTTGAAGCCAATCAGTGTATAGGGATGATTAGGAGATCATGATGGACAGAGGCCAAGGGGCAAATTTGGCCAGGATGCCAGGGTTACACCCCTAGTCTTTTCGAACTCTGGGCCAAATATGGACAAACCCAGCCGTTAAATTTTACATTACAATTTTAACCCAACATTTGGGTTTGTCCATATAAAACAACCCAGCATTTTTTAAAGTGTATATATATATATCTAATCGGTCCCACTTTATATTAAGTGGCTTTAAGTACTATGTACTAACATTGAAATTAATAATTTTATACAATGGACTTATTGTGTACATACATGTTTTTACATTGTACTTATATTTTGAAAATACTAGCATGTAATTACAGCTGTAATTAATGTAATTACATTTGTAATTACACAGTTGACCCTTCCCTTACACCTAACCCAATCTTAAACCGACCCATACCACACACACCTGACCCTAACCTTACCCGTATCACATCTCAATAGCAGCACAAGTGTTTTACAATACAACATCAACACAATAATTACATTAAAGCCACTTAATATAACGTGGGACCATTGTTTCAACCTAAAGTAAGTATTTGTGCTGCCTTAAAATTTTACGTTTAGCCAACTTGATATGTGAGGTACTAAGTGACAACCATATTTGAGTTGACTAAAATTTTTTAAGGCAGAACAAACACTTTTTCAAGTTGAAACAAGTTTTTGAAATAGAATTTTAAAATATTATTACATTTGTAAAATATAGTTATTTTATATGTATAAATTTAAATCTCTACCATATACTGTATATTAATTTCACATAATGCATTTGCTTATCTAAATAGATTAATCATTATGATTGAAATCTATTGATAATTGATTAACATTTAACACTGAAGTGCATTTTCTATTAAAAGTCAGACTCAGACGACATCTCTAGCAATCTTGAGCTGTTTACTACTGATAAAGACATTCACACAGTAGGGATTCCTGCAGCCGGTGGCCTTATTGACATTGTAATTCGACAAGCCAAATTTGTTTGTGAGGAGAGAGGCGAAAGCTTGCAAATAAGTGTAATGTGAGACTTGCTGGCAGACGTGTGTGTCGCTGCATGCTGATCTCTGTGTATGTGTGAGTGGACGTATGAGCTGTGTGTGTTCATTAACATGTGTCTACAGTCCAGGATGATGTAAAGAGCTGGCTTTCACTCACTGCGAGCTTTCAATCTTAAGAGAACTGTAACATTACAAAAACAATCTCTCCCTCCATCTCTGTTGAATAGGCTACACCTGTCTGATTCACACAGCGGGAGCTTTTATCATCACTGCTATTTTTCCAGTGCAGAAATGAATTGATAAAGTCAGCAATTTTGCATGCACATTCACATTGGGGACAAGAGAAATAGGCTTGCTATTTTTTATCTTTCTCAATATAAACCATTTGCATATTGAAAAGGTGAAAGTTTCATCTTTGGAAATATTAGTGTGCAAGAAAAAAAAATCCTTCAGGAATTGATTGAATGGTGAAAAGTCTAACACGCAGTTGGAGGAAAATGGTTAAAAAAAGAGGGAATGGTGATATCAAATGAAAATTAACTAAATAAAAACCATCCATTTTGATTGAATTGATTTTTACTGTCTCCTTGAGTCCTACAAAAGCAGAACCGTGACAGTATACACAAAATACAGACAGCAAACATATCTGTCACTGAGTTTGTGCACCGGTTTCCACTGTTGAGTTGTGATGGTTTCTGATTAGTTCTCATTTAGTTTGGGTGTGTGTTTTTAATTAGCCTTGTTTGTACAGGTATGTGTATATAAGTCCTCTGTGTTATTCATATGCTGTCGAGTCTCGTTCACATATACCTGTGCTGAAAGGATTTATTAAAGATTACCTTAGCCTTCATCGTCGTGTTTGTGTATGCTCTTACAACACAGTCCTTGTGACAATATCTGAGCATAATGGTATTTTTTCCTAAATTAACTTCTTAGATTACTGCAACTTTAATGAGAAATGTATAAATTATGAGATTTGGAATATAATTTAAAGTAAATCTGTGTTCAAACAAAGTTATTTCCATGCACTTACTCAAAATTCATGTATAACATTAATCATTCATCTTTTTGACATAATATATTACAATTTGTATTTATTTTTTCTATGATGTCTGGAGAAGGAATCGTCATACTTTTATTTTATAGTCATGTTGTGCCATGTTTCACAGTAACTCAATGTCATCATGGTCTGTAATGAAAATAATAACGTAGATCATCATTTATTAATAACATCTTTTGCACATACCAAAAATACATAAACATATACACACATACATATAAATGTGCAAAAGCATTTATTTTTGACCCAACACATGGATAATGTTTAATAATAGATTCACTTTTCTGTATACATGCTAGCATTGTTAATATTTGTTATGTTAATGAGTAAATCAATACCATTTTTAGATTGTAAATGCATAATTTGAGACAAAAATCTTTAAAAGATTAAATGTTTGATGGTTTAAATGATGGTAAAAAAAAATTGTGTATTAGTTAAAGAAAACATTTAGAAACATTTGTTTTTCCGTTCCACTGTGTAACTTTTCTATTGATTTTCAATGCAATCACGTAATAGACGGACGCCTTTAACCGTTGCGCTCGCGTCACAGCTTTCTAACTTCTTAAAAACATGTCTTTTTTTCCAACTGACTGTGTGAAACATCCCTTACACTTCTTTATATCTGTCCTGACATTTTGCTATTGGTTTCTTTTTTCAGTTTGTGCTGAAAACAGAAAAGCAGACAGCTGTCATGTGTCAGCTCAGACATGTTCTCCAGCATGAAGCGTTTGACTGCAGACAGACAGTATGTGCAGCTGCGGCGCTTGACAGAAGCTTGTTTTCTTTTGACCTGTAATCATACCCATCATCCAGAAGTAAAGGATCTCTGTTATCTCCAGAGCCTTGCACGAGTTATCCAATCCGGGGCCATTAGCGCAGAGTCCTGCCCACATGGCTTTGCATTCAAGAGATTAAAATTTAACCAGTTTGATATCTTTTTTCTGTCATGCACCAGTTTGGATAGAGGGCGAACGAGAAACTCCCAGTGCTCGGCCACACCACATGACGTCAGAAACCCGATCGGCCGAGGGAACACTGGTGTGAGCGAACGGGCGAGGATATACGAGATGTGCAGATAATTATGATTATTAACTAAGTCAGTGAGACAGAACCCATTTCTGAGCTGCTAATGACGAACAGAAAATAGCTTAGGAAGAAAACTCTGAGTGAAATGATGCATTAGTGAAAATGACCAAAGTTGAATGTTATCACCAGCAATGGGCTACAAATGACTCATGAACACACACAAATGCTCATTGTCCTTCATTATACAACATCAAATGTAAACACATAAGGAGGTAATTTTACTGGATATGACCTTTTTAAAAAAAGGCTTTTTATTTATTGGTGTAACCTGAGGTAGCCACTTAAGCCACTTTAAATATTTGACTTGATTAAAAGTAGCTAATATAAATATCAACATATTTAAAATAAAAAGAAGATTTTTACACTGTACAATGCAAAAAAATATTAGATTAGACTTTCAAAGCAGCTTTACAGAAAATGCTTGTTTAAGTGACTTTGCACCGAATGTGATTATTTCCAATAATCGGTGTAAGAACTTATCTGCAGTAAGATGTTTATGTGACACGAGCAAACATTGCTCTGATATTTCACTAATAATAGTGGTTATTTTACCACAAGTTTTCAAATGCACAAATGATAGACTTACATACATAAGCATGTTACTGGCCAATGTTTTATTCTACTTGCATCAAATGTAAACATATATGGACGTATTGAATTTTTCCGGTGACGCGCATTAAAAAACATTCAAATAAATGTCTTTATTCTAATGTTTTCGACCATCATTACACTGCATTATATTCATGTCACTCAACATTGTCAACATGAACTAAATTCTTCAGCACCCCAAACATGTGATGCCTTCTTTACTGCTATATTCACAAATCTGTGTATGACAACTTCATCCTTGTACATCACAGACTGGGATAGATGAGATTAAAGTGTTTACATGCATGTTTATTGATAAACTGGCATATGCCACATATTTCACTACGTTTATGAGCTTAATTGCATCGTTTTGATTGATGTATTGTGTTTACATGAGGTCAGAATATTGCCTAATATCTCATAATTGCATTAGAAGAGTATGAACGTACTGTATGTTACAATCAGGAAGTATAATCATCCAGAGATGAGTGCGTCAAAGTAATGTCCATATGGCAGTAATATGCTAGATAATACAAGAAATGTGGTTAGATATTAACATCATGTATTCAGTTAAGCATACACAATAAATATGTTATGCAGCGACTGCAGCTTGCACTACACTAGTATGATTACAATAATATTTGACAGCTTTGTTTATGAAGATCCAAAGTTGGCATCATCAGGAGTCTCCGATGATCAAAGGCTATTTTTCTTTTCAAATTGTTTGGTTTCATGAACCAATGATGACATCAGCATTATGTCATTATTATCAGTGCTTATTTGACAGGAATTACGTCTTTCTTAAGTTCACAATGTTTTTATCACAACAATGTGTTGTTTAATGTCAGAATGCATAAGTACAACACTGTAAATAATGATACAAACATACTTCTAGCTAGTTAGGTAAATGTAAATGTAATTATCCTACACATAGTTTGACTTTGTCTGAATACCTGCAGGTAGAAGGAGTGTTTAGGACAGCTCAGTCTCATCCCAAGAAGTCATATATTGACGTCTTGGGACGTCTTTTGACCATACGGGTACCCTTAAACGTTGGTTAGATGACGTTATCGGATCCTAACTCTACCCCAGACCTTAACCTACCCCTAAACCTACCCCGTCACCTAACTGACGTTAAAGGTAAAGCGTCAGTTGTATGACGTCCCAGGATCGTCATCTAACCGACGTTTAAGGGTACCCTAAAAAGGCGGATATTGACGTATGGTCAAAAGACGTCCCAAGACGTCAATATATGACTTCTTGGGATGAGACTGTGTTATTTAGGAAACCCCTTTGGAAATTATTACAAATCCGTGCTAGAACTGCAAAATGACACGCTGTAGCTTTAAGTGCAGTGTGAGGACAGTCATTTTTCAATGACAAAGACGACCAGAGGAGATTTAATGCTTTTGGGACTCCTTGCTGTGAAGGAACAGTGATTCTCAGACATCAGCTATAAAATAATCAGAGAGTTGGATTTAGAGTGCTAGTAGTTATAGTTTATGCCCTCCAATGGCAACTTTCATGTGAGGTGACGGAGTTGATTTCATTTATGGGGTGATGTGAGGTTTTGGGCACCTGGGTGACACTCAGCATAGTCTAATAATTAATAATTAATCTTAATTTGTGTAGAAAAGAGATACAACATGTCATTCACACATCCTGAAATCCAGCTGTCAATCAGCTGTTTGAGTGAAGAGGATCCGTCATTTCATGAGCTGATGGGAAGCTTCATGTTCAATCATCAGTATAATTACTGTCGGTCTTATTCCTCTTACATTACCGCTCTCTTTTTCCCTCTCTCTCTCTCTCTCTGGGTGTTTAAGTATTTATTTAAGCCACTTAAATACAGTTAAACCACACTTAAAATGTTCCTGTAGCTCAAACACTAAAGAATGGCACTAGTGAGAAGAAGGTCATGGGTTCGATTCCCAAGGAAAGCAGCTTACCTTGTAAGTCACTTTAAAAAAAGTGTCTGCAAAAATGTAAATTAAAAAAAAATATGTTGCCAGATATGTACAAATTAACCACTTTTATTTCACCCAAATGTCTGGTAGCACTGAGGAAGTGTGCAATGCTCTGTATAGTCTCGGTTAAGATGGCCAATCATTGCCTGACTGCAACACTTTGTGTTTAGTGGAACATGTCTGTAGATAATGTGATTCTCCACACATGTGGTTTCTCTGCTACACCTGTGAACTTAAGGAGAGCAGACTTCAAAAATCCACTGAAAGACACAACACACCAGGTGGTGAAGTTAGTTCCACTTGCTTTGATGTTTTGATATTCATACATTTGTAAGTGTGGCTTGAGAGTCCAAATACATATTTGGTCCACTGTGTGTAAAGAATAGTTTCCTAAGATGTATTGTGACATGTAATGTTTTAATCTATGTCTGGTATTTGAGTCAAAAGCTGAGGCAGTATATGATTAAATACTGTGTGGTGTTTCACACCGTCTCACGCTGAGAAGAGTGCAGGAGTATTTCTCCATCAGTGACTGCTCATCTACAGCTGCCGTTCTCCAGCCACTCGGTTCCTCTAAACTTTAATTTAGCCTGAGCTTATTTGAGATGTGCAAAGGTTCAAGAAGCTTGTTTGCCTTGAAGCTCCTCCTCCTCTGTCCCGCTCTTACTCTTTCTGTCACTCTGTCATCAAAGCATAGAATCCTCCAAGAAACCAACACAACATTTGGGGTTTAAAAAAGGTTTTAAAAAAAAAAATGTAATCTCATGCGTCAGATTTTTAATAATGATTATTAAAAATATATGAAGAATACTAATAATAAGTATTATATTATCATTATTATTATATGAATAACTACAATATAATATGATTATTATAATGGCACTTCATTTCAGTAGAAAATACTATAATAAAATTATTAAAATTATAAAGGCAGTATAACAGATTCTATTGAATATGGACTATTCTATTAATATTTCATTAAAATTCTGTAGAATTTTGGGGAAATGTTTGAATGAATTTCACAAAAACATGTTCCAGTCAGATTTATAATAATAAAAAATGTTATTATTATTATTGGTATTATTATTTTATTATTATAATAAAAATAACTACAATACAATATAATAATTGAGCTTCTCAAAGTCTTTTACTGTATTTTAATAGAAAATACTGTAATAAAATTATTTAAACAACATAAAGACAGTGTAACAGATTCTACCAGGAATAAATACTTCACAATTTAAATAATATTTTAATATTTTCTGTAATCTCTATTACGTTTGGGGGAAATGTTCTTATTCATCCTGAAAATGTCACAATGCAAAAAAAAAATATTTTTTTTGTAAAGCAAAATATAATTGTCAGGGTTGGGTGCAGGTGTCTGAAGACGAGGACACGGGAGCTTCAATATAATAATTTTAATGAACAAAATGAAACTTCCAAAATCAAAACAAGAACAAAACTCCAGGAATTCAGGGTTAACACACAACCATACATAGACGACGATCGACAAACACAGGGCTTAAATACACTGAACCAAACAAGATAATTAACTGAAAACAGGTGCAGAAAATTGGACACCACAAAAACCACAAAGACAGGGGGAAACAAGATCTCAAAACATAACTAAATACATCAAAACGTGACAGTACCTCCCCCCTCCCCGAAGGCGCGTCCTCGCGCCATATAACATCCAAAGGGGTGGGAGGGTGGGCGCCCTGGAGGCTGACGAGGGCATGGTGCAGGTCCGGGAAGTCTCCAGGGCGGAGCAGGCTGTGGGCGTGGCCAGGGCGGAGCAGGCTGTGGGCGTGGCCAGGGCGGAGCAGGCTGTGGGCGTGGCCACGGCGGAGCAGGCTGTGGGCGTGGCCAGGGCGGAGCAGGCTGTAGGCGTGGCCACGACGGTGCAGGCTGTGGGCGTGGCCACGGCGGTGCAGGCTGTGGGTGTGGCCACGGCGGTGCAGGCTGTGGGCGTGGCCACGGCGGTGCAGGCTGTGGGCGTGGCCATGGTGGAGCTGCGGACCCTCGGGCGTCCAGGGCGGAGCTGTGGGACCCTCGGGCGTCCAGGGCGGTGCTGTGGGACCCTCGGGTGGCCATGGCGGTGAGGACCCTTCAGGTGGCCACGGCGGTGAAGACCCTTCAGACGGCCGTGGTGGTGAAGACCCTTCGGGTGGCCATGGCGGTGAGGACCCTTCGGGTGGCCATGGCGGTGAGGACCCTTCGGGTGGCCATGGCGGTGAGGACCCTTCGGGTGGCCATGGCGGTGAGGACCCTTCGGGTGGCCATGGTGGTGAAGACCCATCAGGTGGCCGTGGTGGTGAACTTTTTTTCAGGCCTCCGTGGGTCTTTGGCCGGCCACGGCGAAGGCGTATAGCGCCCCCCCAAAATTTTCTTGGGGAGGACAGGCTCAGTATCGGGAACTGACTTGACATCAATGGGCTCTGGCGCTGGGTCAACGGGCTCTGGTGCTGGGTCAACGGGCTCTGGCTCTGGCTCTGGGTCAACGGGCTCTGGCTCTGGCTCTGGGTCAACGGGCTCTGGCGCTGGGTCAACGGGCTCTGGCTCTGGCGCTGGGTCAACGGGCTCTGGCTCTGGCGCTGGGTCAACGGGCTCTGGCTCTGGCGCTGGGTCAACGGGCTCTGGCTCTGGCGCTGGGTCAACGGGCTCTGGCTCTGGCGCTGGGTCAACGGGCTCTGGCTCTGGCGCTTCATGGGACTCGGAACTGGACGGGGCCAGCACATCATGGGACTCGGAACTGGACGGGCCAGCACATCAGGGGACTCGGAACTGGACGGAACCAGCATTTCAGGGAGCTTGGGGCTGGGCTCAGGCTCTGGCGGGCAGGCGACGGGCTCCGGCTGGACGGTCTCTGGCTGGACGGTCTCTGGCTGGACGGTCTCTGGCTGGACGGTCTCTGGCTGGACGGTCTCTGGCTGGACGGTCTCTGGCTGGACGGTCTCTGGCTGGGTGTGGCTGACGTGAACCCCAGCCTCGGCAGCCATCTTTTTGGCTAATCGTAATGATATCAGCGGGGGATCAGTCAAACTGGATATCATCCAGGGAAGTCCAGGGACAGATCTGGTGGCAGGGCTGATGCGGTGTGCAGACTCTGGCGGGCAGACGATGGGCTCTGGCGTTAGCGTGCAAGTGATGGGCTCAGGCGTTGGCGTGCAGGTGATGGGCTCAGGGGCTGGCGGGCTTGGAGCTGGCTGGAGTGGTAGATCTTCTACAAGGTATTCGGATCCACATGACCACAGCGTGTGATCCACGAACTCCAGGAAGGATAGATGGAGGTCCCCTACCAGAAATATCTGGACTCGCGGGTCCTTCAGACCACCCCAGAAACTCCGTTTTAGTTCCTCTTCATCTTGAGTCACATCATAATACAACTGCATATAAAGTCCCGCATATTCCTCAAGTGAGCGCTCTTGTTGGAAAAGGATAGGTATTTCCATGGGGCTCACTTTCTTTTCCTTTTTTAGTTGTGGTCGATCGTTCTGTCAGGGTTGGGTGCAGGTGTCTGAAGACGAGGACACGGGAGCTTCAATATAATAATTTTAATGAACAAAATGAAACTTCCAAAATCAAAACAAGAACAAAACTCCAGGAATTCAGGGTTAACACACAACCATACATAGACGACGATCGAAAAACACTCAGGGAAAACACAGGGCTTAAATACACTGAACCAAACAAGATAATTAACTGAAAACAGGTGCAGAAAATTGGACACAAACTAAGAGCGGGAAAACTTAACAGGACTAAACCAAAAACCACAAAGACAGGAGGAAACAAGATCTCAAAACATAACTAAATACATCAAAACGTGACAATAATGTCTTATTTCTTTCTTATTTTTTTTAAATATGACCAGGACACTGTCACTGAGATTAATTTCTTAAGCTGTCACAGGTCTCAGTGTCTATGCATTATGTGATTCGCATATTAAATAAAAATGCTCCATTGTAAATAATTTGTTTTTATATAACATTCATCAACCTCAGACCCATAATAACTGAATCTGCCTTTATAGCCAGCGAGACTTCAAATTTAATTAAGGCATGAAAGAGCGAGTGGCCAATCCCCTTACTGACTTTGAAGACTCTTGAGCGCTAATGAAACTCCGGCAGCCCTGATGAGATTAGTGGGTGTGTTGCTGGCTTTAATTGAATTGTTGACCCCACCTATCCTTGTGTGCAGGTATAAAGTAATTGAAGAGCTTGATCTGGAGGTCAAAGGGCGCAGCAGACTGTGAGAGTCAGACTCGGTCCCTAAGGGCTCGTCACGGATGACAGCGAGCTGTTGTTGTATTGTTTGCCATCTGTACGGTGCGGTGAGCTCATAGCAGAGCCGGAATAATCAGCCGTATTAGAACGAGGTCCTGACCCCCCCGCTTTCAGTCCGTGATGATACGACTGTCTGCGCAGACGACACAACCAGTGCAATCCATTAGTGTGTGTGGAAACCCAAATGACATGCAGGAAGAGAACAAAAGGCAAAAAAAAACGAAACGCTATGAATTAATCCAGTCGATTCAATCGGCACAAAAACACTGTTTTATAGTCCATACTGCTAAATATAAAGTCCCGAGGCTTTTCTCTAGTCATTTTCTGTGTCAGGATACACTTATAAGACATGCATATGCACAGTCAATGCATTCACATCTCACTTTAAACTGATTGATTGTGACATTTGTCTTGTTTTCCAGGTTACGCGTGACATCCACCCCCGCATTACATGCATGTTCTTCAACACCTACATTTCCTTTCTGCAACTTTCACTCAATGTTTGTTTTTGGAGATTGTTGGTTCTTACGTTGTTGACACTGACAACACTGAGGATAAATAAGGGCGACTAAAATAGATGACGGTTAGAATTGGATGATTTTCAAGAGGATCAACGATCGCATAGCAACGTACAATCCGAGAAAAGATTCTCTGCTTGACAAGTTGTGCACTATAAATAAGACAGTATTTACAGATGCACAGCATAATTATACTTAAACACACCATCTTAGAGCTGACGGTCAAGTGAGATTTATCTTCGATGTCAAATGCGTTCCCAAAAACATCCACAGTAATTGCATTCTTCTCATGTCCCATTGTTGGAACAATGTGCAATTTACTTGACTGAGTTTGCTTTCTGTTCTTTATATTGTTGTGGCATTTACATATTTAGATATTCGCTTATTTTGGAGCAGAGCGTCGAGAATGTTTATTTGATTATTTTCAGAGCTGGCCTATTTGTCTGTGCATCAGCCCACTCAGGGGAACTGAGCTGCTGAGATTCAGATGAGCCATTCAGTGTTTCGTTTTCCTGCGCCTTATCTCTTTCCCATGCGGAAGCCATGGATAAAAGATTTATGTCCTATAGGGCCTAAGCCATCGGCCCCCCCTCTGTTTTTTTTTTTTGGTTGTTTTTGTCTTGAAACCAAAGAAAGGAAATCATTTTTATTGAATGAAGTATTAAAAATCAATCTGTAATATCACAGCTCACTGCCAAAAATATTATCCTTTGTACCAATCTGAAATGCTTGAGAGGTTGTACATTTCTGCTGCTTTTGAAATGCTTGAGAGGCTGTTAATTTAAGAGGCGGTGCAGAAAAGAAAATGTTGAGAGTGGAGATCAGGTGTGTGTGCACGGTAAACCGGATTGAACCCGATCACATTGTACATGCGAAAAGAGAATATGAGAAAATCCTATTTAAGGAGAAATCTTTATGGGGAAAATGAATTATGTGATTGTAATTTGTCTTTAATGAATGTATTTTAAATAGGATTATGGGTGGGTCTGTATATTTTAATGAGTGATTGAATAACATAATCTGGTTTGAGTTCTATGCAAGGCTTGTTGTAGAAATCAATACAGCGTCTTCTGGCACCCATACGATCAAAAAAATGGCACGTGTTTGTAATATTACGCCATGTTGTGCTAAAATACTGAATACTACTAAATAACTCTGGTGATGGAATATCTATTGTACTGTACATAATTATAAGATTGATTGATTGATTGAACCAAATTAGTGTTCTTCGGTTTGTAACAATAGCAGAGCCATTTTTGGTGCTAAGTAGAACCCTTTTTATAACCTATATACCCTATTTTTTAAGTGTACAGAACCTTTAAAGAACCATCATTTTCTAGAGTGTACCTTGACACTTCAATTCACACATTTCCGTTTACAATATTTACATTTACTTTTATGCATTTGGCAGATGCTTTTATCCAAAGCGACTTACATTGCATTTCAAGGTACACATTTACATTCTTATGAAATCTTGCTTTCCCTGGGAATCTAACCCATGACCTTGGCGTTGCAAGCACAACGCTCTACTGTTTGAGCAGCGAAGGCTACATACCGGTAAAATATTCATATTTGATTATATGACAGGCAGTTTTGGTCCTCAAATGTGAGCACTGGGACTTTTAACTGTTAGTATGACTCCTCTGTATTTGTTCCAGACAGATTTTAGTCGGTGTATTAATGGTGGGCATTTTAACGTGACAGGTTCCATTGTTACGCCAGTAGGTGGCGACAAGTGGCTCTCTTTGTAAGTGAATCATTGACTAATTCATTCAACCAATTCGTTGAAAAACACTGATTTATTCAGGAACCAGTAATTCCTTAATCTGAACTATTTTCGTTGGTTGAGCAAACACTGAAACCAATAGCCTACAGGCTACATGTGGGCTTGATGTCAACACCCACCAGATGTGGGAGGATTTCAGCAGTGGTGTATAGTCACTCCAACTAGCGCCTTTTGAATTTTATATTCAATTAAGTAAATATATGCGCTGCAGGTTTCAAAGTATAGTGTGATGCTTTATTTACATGCGTTCATGTTACGTGAATCTTACAACATCTCAGAGTAAGTTCACAGTAAATGCTTCTGACAGAAAGTCTGACAGGCTGTGGTTTCATAGCGAAGTGATCATTATTATTATCATTCACTCTAAAAAATGTTGGGTTGTTTTAACATTCAAACATTGGGTTAAAAATGTCATTTAAAACTGTAACCCAACGGCTGGGTTTGTCCATATTTGACCCAAATTTGGGTTGAAACAACCAATGTTGTGGTAATTTTATCATTACATGTGCAGCGCGTCTCAGCAACTCGGAAAAAACTCAACCATCAAACTTTGGATTGCATATAATCTTTATATGGGAACACATGTGCCATTTTACCAGATTTAGCATAAATCATTTCAAAAACAACAGAGGAGAATACATCAATTGTTTCTAATTTGCGAATTGTTGTTCATCGCGATTTCAAAATAAACGTTTACAGTTTTATTTCTAAATTACAATGGCTGTAGCATTTCTATCGTAAAGAATTGTAAAGATAGAAGATATTAAAGATTAAGTGGACATTTGATGATGTTGTAAAGTGTAACAACAACAATCCCCAGGCTGTTGCCGAACTCTGTGGGCATACGTAAAGCTGATTGTGTTTACATTATGTATTTTAACAGTATTGTTAAATAAAAGCAAATGATTACTTGCTTTTGAATAATTAAATTTTAAATAATTATTGTTGCTTCTGATGCCTCATTGTTATCATTTAGGTATTTTAAGTGTATTGCAAGTATTTTTAAGTGTATTTTAAAGGCTATTCACTTAGGTCTATATTTATTACTACAAAAAAACTATTCTGATTACTTGATTAATCATCAAAATAATCAACTGATTAGTCATTACCAAAATAGGCCTAATCATCAGTGACAGCCCTAAATTAGTTATTTTAAAATGTGCCTGCATTGATTTGCATTTTGTGACTTTCATTCGAATAAAATAATTTTTTTTCCATTCACCTATATTTCGTCATTGAATTTAAATAATAATATATAATATCATCTCATTTCATGAACCAAATATGTATTGTCTCCTGAGCTAAGTGCATATCACACCCCTAATGAAACATAATTTCCCAACAACAAATTAGTGTGAAAATGCTGAGTGGCTATAACTTTGGAAAACCACTAGCCACAGTTGAGCAACACAAGTTTGTCAAGCCCAGAATTATTATACATACATTTTCCAAATTTTTATTCTCCGCCAGTGAAAACCATTCCAACATCATAAGCCATCAAGCTTTAAATGCCAGAAAGCAACACAGAGACCAAACACACAATACCTTAGCAAACACTGAGAAACTTGTGAGGGCTCCATATTTTTTCTGAAAACGAGGACATCCAGAGCAAACGCAGCGCACAACGCAGTTTCTCTTGACATCGCTCTTTTTTTTAATCAGGTGGCAATGATGACACAGTTTCTTGGGATGCCCTAGAAAACGATGTAAAACATGAAAAACGCCCACACACACACACACACACACACACACACACACACAACAAAACACACACACACACACACACACACACACACACCACACACACACACACACACACACACACACACACACACACACACACACACACACACACACACACACACACACACACACACACACACGTATAGCCTACTGTACAAGACGCTTCCGGTGTCCGGTGTGGAGAATGAAGCGCATCAGTGCGGGTACTCGCGCGCGTGGTGGTGTGTGTGTGTGTGTGTGAGCGCGCGACAGACTGAGCGCAAATCTAGAGCTCGCGAGGGGAGCGCGAAACCTGTCCGCACAGTGCGCGAGGAGAGGAGAGCTACACTATGAAAGCCGGTCCCGAAAATACTGTTATTATTCTATGAAAAAGGACCTTTTTACAGGCAGAACACGTTCTTGGGAGGATATATTATACTTGCATTTTATTCTCTGTGCACGCGCAAGGTGTCTGTGAAGAAGAAAAATCGGGATTTGAGTCAGGGGCTGCTGAACTGAGGAGGATTTTATCCTGTTTCACTTCTGAGGAGAAAATAGTCTCGGCTGATGCCAACGACTAGAGAACATATATAAACGACACTAACCAATGACGCACTGAAGAGTAAGTTGAGCTTTTTAAAAGCATTTCTGTTGCCGTTCAAATGTGTTGTAATATTTTTCATTTTATTTGGGAAGCCCAGTTGTTGTTTGACCTGTCAGTTGTCAGGTGACATTCATTGGAGCCTAATTTGGCCAATCTTTCTTTCTCTCTTTTTTTATTTAGAGATGACAGTCGATTAATATTTGATTTAACATAATTAATATATCTATGACTTGTCAGTTTGGTTTTGGATAAGCTCGTCTCGTGATCAGATATCAGCACTTGGTGGCACTTGTCAGATTTTTAACTTTAAGATTTTGATATATTTATTATGCTATGTAAAAAGGTTCAAATCAGTTCGGAGACGTTGAATTCTATTATAGTGCGTATAATATGGACAACCCGGTTGGGTTTAAAAATTTACGTAATTTAAAATTTAAACCAAAGGTTGGGTTTGTCCATATTTGACCCAAACATGGGTTGAAATAACCCAGCATTTTTTAGAGTGTCTTAAAGCTGCTTATTACCGTGTTAAGTACGTAATAACAAATGAAGTACGTGTGATTGCGTGCCTATTCTTCTGATTGATTGTAGTAGGCTACATTATCCTTATTCGGATTGCTCTTAGGCTATAGTTAATTAGCCTATATAAAAGGGTAAAACGTGTTCCACATAATGTAAAGTGTTGCTACGGTTTGTTGGTTATGTGATGAGCTGTCAGTTTGTGTAACGTTAGTCTGGATGAGAGAAACTGGAGGAGCTGCAGCACTGAGTCATGGGCAGGTCCATCTCTCCTCTCAAACCACATGATCTTCTGTTCACTTCGAGAAGGACAATATTTTTATGTCAAATACATAGAGTTTTTGAAGTATGATGATTATGTTAATATAGTTTCAGTGGACTGATAATCGGAGGGACATGCATATCAACCCCAGTCTCCTGTGAGATGCTAAAACCATCGTGTCTGTAGAAACTGTAGACGTACATATCAAAATAATAAATAGACGATAGCTAATTATCATCTGCATGCGCTAAACTAGTTTAAACCCCGTTCTAGCTGAAAAGAAATGATCAGGGTTTGCAGGGATGGTAGCCTATTTATAATTTTCCCTTTTATTTAGGCTAGAGATTTTTAGGAGTGTGATTCACTATACATGTGCCTCTTTATTTTTATATAAAATCCTGTATTCTATTGAAAAATATGTACATACAGGTTATAATAGACATGACTATAATAGATAGCAAAAGCAATAGAAAGATGCAGATTTATCCTTGTAGAGAGAGAGAGAGAGAGAGAGAGAGAGAGAGAGGAGGAGAGAGAGAGAGAGAAGAGAGAGGAGAGAAGAGAGAGAGAGAGAGAGATTCATGACATAATTGCAGAAATTATCCTATTTAAAGCTTTTTTTTCTGATATAAGGATTTTTTCTCCCGTGGCTTCGAGGTTTTGCTCTAACATCATAATACTGTAAACTAATGCTATCATAAAAGAGGAGGGGTTGTCTCATCATAAGCAGATATCCATTTTAAAAAGCAATCAATTGCCGTTATTGTTACGATTATGTTATGAAAGATTAAACTCTCCAGTTGTTACAAGCTATATTTCTACCAGATTTGACCCCTAAATGGCTTTTGTTGATTTATCCTAATGCAGTTATAGTTAAAAAGATAATTTTAATGTTAACATCTTCCTTACAAAATCTTTTTACAGTGATGTTTCCAGTTTACTTCACAAAAAGTAGACATGTTCTACCAATCCAGTGTTGGTTGGCTTGAATGTATTTACTTTTTTTTTTAAAAAAGAGTGTTTATCATTAATGCGCGCCAGGCCTGAACATCTGTATCCGTTTTGAACCTCTGGCCTAAGCGGATGATTTCCAACTCTGGGTGGAGATGTGGAGATCCTTCTGTACAAACGCAGAGAAACACAGATTCAGCTAATTAGATGTTGGAAAGCTGCTCTTGTACTCTATCCAGACAGCATCTCTCTCGCTCTTTCTCTCTTTTAGCAGCTCTGCCCATGCTCTTTTAGGCTCTCCATGCTGATAAATGATGTGTAATTTCAGTAATGAGTGGGAGTGTAAACATATGGAGAGAGGTAGTTCCCCCCCCTCCACCTTTATTTTATGATGTACCGCAGTTTCTCCACACCACGACACGGTGATGCAGCAGGTAAACCACCTCACAGTAATGGCAAGTGCAGCTGCGCATTGAACATCTATCTCTCTAGTAACGAAGGTGTCTGAAATACGACTTGGATGACATATCGTGAGGTCAGTGTTTGTGCAGATTGAAAACATGAGTTATAGGGCTGGGGTGGCGTACACATCTCACGCTCTGTATTTCCTGAGAATCGTTTTGCTTTGCACATGTCATGAGCTTGTAAACTGCATCATATCTGGAATAACTGTTCATGAGGAAAGGACTAGAAGACCCTTAGCGCATCGTAAAGTGTGTAGATTGACCAATCTGCAGACCGGTCGTGGTGCTCACGTTTATAACAGAGCGGCTAGGGTTTTCAATTACCCTTGCTTTAGTTTGTCGTTCGCCCAGAGTCCTTTTGTTTCATCCAAGCATAGATCAAGGGCCAGACTCAATCAGTGGGACTTCTAGACATACACAATAGTCACATGCTGCTACAAAACAAGCAGAGGACCGCAATCTGTAATATATGGGCCATTCACATCTTATGTCTGTTTCACAATGCACGCCACCAGTAAAGCAACATTAGCTTGAGCCATTGGGTCAATAAATCCAATCCGATTTCAGATTCTGAAGGTTTTGTATATGTGATGAACCCTAAACGTTGCAATCCAAGTTCACATGTTCCTCACATGTATTCCAAACAAAATTTCAAAACTGCCATGTTCAGAAACGGAGAAAGCCACGGCTATAATGGAGCTTCCACAGGTATAATGGTAGTTTTTACCTGGTTACATATCTAAAAAGAAGCTGACCTTACTGTCAGAAGAGCTGTTTTAGCAAATATTTAGTAATTATTCAGTCCACAGACCAGTTTGTAAAAACATAAGACATTCGCACTTTCGTATGACGCTAAACGAAAGTAAACATGCACCAAGGCACTGAGTATTTTGTAACCTATAGTGCGTTATAATTTTCACATGACATGATGATTGTATTTAAGCACAAAGCAGAGGAGAATAGCACAGCATATATTCACCTCTGTCATTTTCCCACGAATGCAAGGCTCGGAAACCCTAAACATGGGTCTTAAAGTACCAGACCATTGCAAGTGGTATTTTTGAATTCGTTTGAGAAAAGGGTCAGATTCAAGCATTTATATGCTTAATCTTTTCCAGTTGATATTATTTCAGGTTTACACCACCCCTTTCAATTTGATCGAAATTGTATTTGGATTAAGCTAAATCGAATTGATTGAGGTGTTTACATAATCAATCTCATTATAAACTGATCATCTTAATGTAGATTTTGAGAATTGTTACTTGAAAGTTAATTGATTGTACTTCCATCCCGTTGTACTTATTTGACTGTTCCTCCATTGGTCCTTGTTACTTGATTGTCATCAAATCTAATTTGCATGAGGAGGGCATCACATTTACATCCAAATTCAAATTGTAATAATTCTAATCCAAACCCCAAAATGCAAAATATGAACTATAAAATAATTTGCATCTAGTGGCAAATATGCACCAGCTTGACCAATCATCTGAGATTTTCTCTTGAACACATTTCACCGCACTAACCAGAACTGTTTATGTCCTTGTTTAAGTTCTGCTTTCAACATTTTAAACTCTGACACATGCATTGCTGCACTGACAGCATTACAGCACCATTTTAATGCGGACAGCTAGGATAACTCTTACATTCCCTGAAGCTCCACATGCAAGGCTTAAGACTTAAGACACATACTGTTCAAGAGTAAAAAAAAGAGGCATTTCTAGCCGTTCACTCAGTTGAAAGGAAAATATATGATAGACCGCTTGCAGTTCTCACAATTTATAATACTAAACATACAGACAGTTTGGCAAGCTGGGTAGAGGCCAGTACATTATAACAGAAATTACACAGTAAACAAACTGGTTTTGATAAAACAAAACTCTGGACATTAGTGAGCTGTGAGTAATAAGCTTTAACACTGTAATCTGGGATAAAAATGTCTTTTTTTTTTATTACTTTTTTTTAACAAGACTTGAAGTGTGCTTTGCATTAATCCTCATGCCTGAAGTGGTTGTAAATGGGACTTTAGTTAGTCCGTGTGGACAAATGGACCTGTTAAGTTGAATTTAAGCGTTTCATTAAAGCTCTGTAATTAGTTTGCAAATTCGGTCCAAGATGTATAGCGCACAATATCTTTTAATACAGGTACACTACAGAATCATTTTTCATTGGTTTTCAAAAGTAAAGCATGTCTTGTGTACCCAGTTGGCATTTGTGTGCTTACATGCTGATGTTTTGAAACATATGCTGTTATCAGCAGATTCCAAGATATTCATAAATATATTATTTGTAAGAAACACTTTGATCTGTCTATGTGTAAAAGTTCCATACATCGATATATGGTTGGATGGAAATACAGTTTTCGATAGTCTACACTGTTTTGTTCAGTATGTAATTTTCATGACCATAATGTCTTTTTTTGAAATTGCTTCATACTCAGCTATTTATCAAAACAGGCAGGTGTAAAAGGGTAAATGAGAAATCAGAACTAACAGACAGGAAAGCAATGAGCCAAACAACACAAACACCTTTTGCATTTATCACTTTCAGACCAGACTTATTTATTAGCTATTAGGATGGCCTGTGATGAAGATGTCTGTTTCTCACCTTAATCTGTGCATCTATTAAAGACCGTGAAGGCCCTAAACATGCATCAATACGAGGAGCATTAAGAAGTCTGTACGAAGAAAAACAGCTCTTTAGCATTTATTGTGCTGTGCCACTATAGTGAGATTTTTGCAGTTACATGAATATTAACTTCTAATCATATTGAATAGAATCATAGTAACTTTTCAGCATATATAGCATTAAAAAACTTTGTAATGTGAAGCTATCTATCTATCTATCTATCTATCTATCTATCTATCTATCTATCTATCTATCTATCTATCTATCTATCTATCTATCTATCTATCTATCTATCTATCTATCTATCTATCTCTTTCTATCTATCTATCTATCTCTCTCTCTCTCTCTCTCTCTCTCTCTCTCTCTCTCTTCTCTCTCTATCTATCTTATACTTTGTAGAAACAGTATAGGCAGAGAAACATGTCTTGTCTGTCTGCACTCGCGCTCTGCATATCATTTGTTGTCATGAGAAAGACTGACTGGTGAAAAACTCTCTTCTGTCAGGCCCTACTGAACATCTCCCACAATGCCTCAGTGCAGACATATATCCTCTCTGCTGTTTCCTTTAATGAATAACACTTTCCCTACGTTCTCTCTCACTTTTTCACAACTTTTCAGTGCATGTGCGGTAGAGAGAATCTGGTAAAAATTCTGTCTTAGACTAAAGGCAGGTGGGCTAACAAGGCTGTTGGCACAATAGGCGTCTTTCTGTTCTAGCTCAGTGATGAAAAGACAAAACCCCTACAAAATATTTTACTTATAAATCGCTTTTGACTGCGCACTTGCTTTTTACTTTATCGATCACAGGCTAGTATTGGGAGCGGTGGTGCTAAAAAAACAAAAACAACGCTTTTTTGCGGTAATGTGTAATGTAATCTTGTTAAAATGGATTTTATAAAATTGGTATTGAAAATAGTATTGTTCAGGAACCATTATCGAAGTCAAGATATCGATATCGAAAATTTGTGAAAAATACCCAGCCCTAGTAATAACTAGTTGCTGGTCTGTTCTGATAGGGAGGAAAAACAGTTATGAATGCATTTAATAAAATTTAACTAACCATATAATAATGCATAGACAAGAAGTTTTTGTCGCAGTCAAGGGCTATGACCAATCAAACTGTATTGTACTGCATTGTGTGTGTACAGCATATCACCTCATATCAAACTAATGCATTTTTTCTGGTGCTTGGAAGGATCCTAAATGTAAAATTGGTAATGGACTGCATTTATATAGCGCTTTCAACAGACCCATGGCCACCAAAAGCCCTTTACATATTGCCTCCCATTCACCCATTCATTCACTCATTCATACACCGATGTGTGAATCTATAGATAGCACATAACTGCCACTAACAGTACAGATGTCGCCTCCTCTGTAGGATCTGTTAAAGACACACATCTGTGTCACAAGCATTCAGTTTAACAGCAACCAAATATCTTTAGGCCTATCAAATACAGCAATGTCCTGTGTCTATGTTGACAGTTCCCTAAATGTGTTTTCTTTAAGAGAGCGGTTCTTAGATGGATCATCTTTTAATCCTGAATCCCAGGGCTGTTGATTAGATTGTCTGAGGCCAAATGAGTGTCGGATGACTTTCATTACAGTCATTAATCCATCAGTTGAGTTTCAAAGAGGCTCTGACATGTCTCAAATTAGGATGGAGTGGAGCACAACTCCGGTTTGATGTTCTGACTGTTCATATTTGTAGGTACTCTGACCGATTCGAGAATATGAGCGTGTGTGTGTTTTTATGAGCCGTGTCCTTCGGAGGCGATCTGCAAGTGACCAGCCACTCTGTCTTTTTATGGGAGTTTTATGGAGCCTCTTCCAGATGGTGGATAGATAGGTGTTAGATTGTGACTGCTATAATAGGCCACAGGACAAAGTGGTCCATCTCTGGCCTTGACACGCTCTGGGGATTGAAACTCAAGAGTGTATATATATCAAGCCACCGCTGGTTAATAAAATATTCCATCATATCTGTCAGCAGGAATGCTTTTTGTGCTCAAGTCTGAAGTGCCCAAGGCTATCTGTGAAGCACGGGGACTGATGAAGTCATTGTTTCTTTAGATGTGATCATCTTAAATCATCAATTTACAGTGCTTACTGTAGCTTTTCCAATAACTATGTGAACTGTTAAGTAAACAACAATTTCAGACTTCCTGAAAGCTTCAGAAAATATATAATTGTGTCATTTATGCTTTGCTTTCCTTTTTCCTTTTAAGTCAGTTCATATGACATTTCTTTTTCAGGATAAAGAGCGGTGGAGCACACAAATAAAAGCATTAAACTGTCAAAGTCATATTCTCATGTCAAAATGAGGATCTATGCATGCTTTGTGTTCATATCTGTTTATGTTTTGATGTCAGAATCCGATAGAAAGCAGAAATTGATCATTTCGAGACTCATGCAAACACTTGAATGATCTGATGTAGTTATCTAACACTCATGATGGATAGAAAGAAGCAGGGTGTGTTCATGAACCAATTGTGCTATGTGGTGAGCAAATCCCACTATGCACTTAGCCTGGTTATGTTTTAATTAATGTGAGTTTGTCGGCACTGAGAAATGAGGTCCTCAACCCCTTTATCCCCTCATGTTCTGCAGAACCCTAAACCTGCTCCGCAGGTGAGCATTGATGAAAGAAGCGAATGATTCATGAGCTCACCTGCCTGCCTCCCCCTCTGAGACTCGGCCAACTGCAGGCATTATCAGGAGTAAATGGGTCTGAAAACGCTTCGGCCAGGACAGGCCGTACGGCGCGTGATTTATTGGCCATGATGCTGCAAATAGTTAGTCGTGTTACCAGAGGGATATAAGCATTTTCATGGCCACAGTTCAAGTTTATTTCAGATATAAATTCTGGGAGACGTGGGAAGGAAAAAAGCCTCGGTAAATTTATGACAAGAGAGATGTTGTTTGCAAGCGGTCAGCAGGAAGCGTTGCTTTAACAAACCAAGGACAAGGATGAACGACTGTTTGGTTCTTTTACCTTGCATTTTTGTCAAGAGCTTTGTTAAAGATGTTTTTCTTGAGCAGGAAAACAAGAACATTTGCTAGACCTTAAAAATGACATGGGATGGAGTTAAAGTTCTCAAAGTTTAGTAGTGATTCAGAACTTCTCAAAAGTGAAAACCATAATAGTTCAACTTTCTAGAAAATAAATTGCGTGCACCTGCTGTTTTGATGCCGTTTAGTGGTTTTTCGAACTCAGTTGTTTCATGCACAATGGAGAACAATTAACTAGGGGTGTGCAGGAATAGTCGAATACTCGATCTGTTAGGGTTATTACAGAAATAAATCCGTGTTTGAAGACATTTCACGAGATATGGGGAGGCACGGTTTTAAGCGCTCGTGGCTACAGAGCCAACGTAAGATAAAAAGCTTTAAAAACAAATACAAAGCAAAAGCAAAACACTGGATAATTTTATTCGCATCTGCATCCATTGAATTTCGTGCTGTTTTACTTCCTTGTCCGGGGACGTCTACATTTGGTAGTTTCAGCAGTGTATAGTGTAAATGCAAAAATCGGATACGAGTCACTTTTAAAAGATGATGTAAGCGGCTCGTAAAAAAAAATCGGATGTAGTCAGAAAATCGGATTTGGGCATGAAGACCTGCAGTGTAAATGCAGCCATAATGTCATCATGTGCCTCGCGAAGTTTGGAATTATTTAGATGAAAATGAACTTACTAAATGATCTTACAAAATGGAATTACTTTTGATCAAATTAATTAATGAAACTGAGTTATAATATCACCACCACAATGAGAAATCGCTTGAAATCCAAACACCAGTCGAATAAGGAAAGACAGCTGTCCATCACTTTAAAAAGCGCAGCTGTACCCAGAGTGAGCCGAGATGATACCTTATCAGATAGCAAAAGGATGAAGACATGTGCTTCCTTAAAGTTTCGTCGAGGGAGACAGGTTTAAGAACAGAAACCTCAAAGTGCTGTTATAAACTTTGCAAAGCACACCATTAACTTTTTGTCTCTGTAACGTCTGTCTTGCCCACCGCGGCACCCCCCCCCATCTTCGTTTAGATTTTTTATAGTTATAAAAATAATTTAGTTCAATTAGAGAACAGACACTGCTATTAAAAACTGAACGTGTCTGCTCAATTCAGCATGAGGCGAATGAGACTCGCAGCACAGATCAGCAGATCAGGAGTCAGATTTCACATCACTTCGCACATTTTGACTGACAAGAAGATGGTGGAAGATTTGGTTTCAGAGCGAAATGTAAAACATCTATTTAAGCGAGTTTGTCATTGTACTGTTTGATGTTGTGTAATAATGAACCCACTGTTCAAACAGTAGCCAATCCCGAATTGGCGCTAATTTGAAACCCGAAAGTAAAATGTGCACAGCCACACGGGAATTCATGATGAATAAAAAATAACGTCTTTCTCGTTAAACGTCATTTAAATAAATGATTATTCAAATATTCGATTTTTATGAGCCCAAATATTCAAATATAATATTGTTGAAAAATGCCTATCCCTACAATTAACATTTGATCTTGCAGGAATGTGATGGGAGAACAACGGTAAAGGAGCTTTGGTGGCAGCAAGGCCGGCGCTATGGGCGGGCCTTAGGGGGCCGGGCCCGCCTACAGAGCTCCTGTGCCCCCCCTCCATCCAATTTGCATTTAATAAATTATTTTAAAAATAATAATAATTTACGTACAGTATTTAAATATTTATTGATGTGTATTTAAGTGTAATGTTTGACTCATAATCTTATTTTAAAAAAAAAAACACCCGGAAGTTTGACTGATTGTTTACAAAAAAGGGTTTCCCGCTGAGCCGTTCTGAGCCTCTGACCGCAGCATCTCGGTAAAGTTATAGCGACGCGACGCGCTCTGTTTTGCCTATTCAGAAACGAATGGAAAAGAAACTCATGAGGAGAATCCACTCCTAAAAACGTCGACATCAGCTGTATTAAGAACGTGAGTAGTAGGCCAGTTGTTTTTATTACTCTTCGTAAGTTGCACCAGCCGTGGTGTAAATTATGCATTTGACACTGATATGCTATGTGTGTGAGTGTGTCGTAGTTGATGCATGGTTGGTTTAATACTTAACTTGAGATTTGTGACTATTAGGCTGTTATTATAGGAAGTTGGCTTATACAGCATGCTGTGTTCACGGAACAATGCAGACCAAGGCTATAACTGTAACATGATATCTTCAGTAGCCGAAATATGATTGGGCAATAGGCTATTGTAACGTTAGTTAGGATATTGAAATCGCTGTGAAACTGTTGTAGCTGGTTTTGCCACCCGTCACTGTTTTTCCGGGATTGTTCTTCTTTTTAACAACCTGTCCCGGGAAATTTATAAACTCTCCTGGGTTTTCGAAAGCTATGCTCAAACAGCGCGCACGGCAGAGAGGTATGAGCGCGAGACATTGCGTGCGTGTGCTAGTGTGTCTCATGAAGCACCTTTTTTTTTTTTTTTACAGTCTATGGTAAGCCCCCCCCCCCCCCCCCCCCCCCCGTCATAATTAGGCCCCCCCAAGAATATTAAATGCCCGTCCATTGATTTGTTTGTGCTAGTGAATGAAAACATCACTCCAGCTCTCTGGTCCTTCTCTTTCTCTCTCTCTTTGCTTGTCAATGCTTAGAAACTGTGTTCAATGTATGTGATCGATCTCCTGCACAGCTGGCTGAACAGGATAGCATTTCCCTATCACTTTACAGCATGTCTCAAGGGGAGGAAAACATTTACCTCACATTAGACATGGACACGAAGATCCTGTTTACTGGATGACTGAGCCTTTGTATTAATTATTTACCTCACATTGCGGAACAAATCATATTATCAGAGAAAAAACGCTCAGGACTATGTGCGTTTTCAGGAGAATCATTTCATAGATCGACATTATCCACTATTGTGTATTTACATTTGCATCCAAATTGATCTTGAAATGCCCAGCTTTCTGATTTAGCATGTTGCGATGTTCTTCCTTAACTTTTGCCAATTTTCCATAATATTTTGTGCTTCATCATTCCTGTTCGGATGGGACTAGTTTTCCAGGGGGTCGTTAGAGAAATTTGTGTTTCACAGATTTTAATCCTGTCCGAATCTGCCAAGTCTGTGTTATTTTCACACAACCTCTGTAAAAATTTCAGGGCAAATTACTGTTTTTCGGCGAACTCAACGGTCCTCAGAGAAATCTAATCCCATCAGAAAGCAAATGTCTGTGATTGATGATGTTGTATTATCCCAATGCTTTTCCTCGTGTGTTTTTGACCTTTTATGATAAATTAAAATCATATCAACAAATAATAAATTAAAAGACATATAAGTGACACACGCACAGCACATGACCTTCTGTAACGGCCACGTCTAGAAAATAAAGACTCCCACTTCTGTAATAAACACGGTTGTTAGTCCCGACCGAATCGGTACATGAAATCAAAGATGTCGAGTGAATAGAATTGTATCTCAAACGGCGTTTCGAAAAGTAGTCCCGTCCGAATAGGGCTTTATATCTAGAAATGTAGTATTCACAGTTATTTCCATCCAAGACTAGCTGTTTGACAGATCTTAATATGTTACATATTGCATATATATATATATATATATATATATATATATATATATATATATATATATATATATATATATATATATATATATTACAACACTTCTTGTGTTTTATAAATATATGCTTTTATAAAAAAAATATATATTTACTGTATACATCAAATTCTGACTCAATTACTTAACTTTAAGCTAGTTACTTTAAAGAAAATAAAAAAAGTCAGATCTGAGCCTTATGCAAAACTCTTTTTTAAATCTCTCACCACAGTTTTGAATTCTGTATAGGACTGATCCCTGCCATTCATTGACCATGCATATAAACACACCACAAAATAAATACTTAAAGGATATCTTATTGGATGTGTCACAGTTAGTACCGTTCCTTTAACAAGTAGTTTGTGGACTGTGGTTAATGTTTAATGCATCTGTGTGAGTGGATCCTTTGGGACATCTCTTTAAATACTAAATTTAGCTTAAAGTCAGTTGTAGTGTGACACTGAAACCAATCATTGTCATCAGAGACGCTAGCCTGACGTTGTCATACTAAGATGAGTCTGATACTCCTCCATTGGGCTGTGATTATGGGGCGTGTTTTAACCGAATCAGGAAAGAAAATGCCTCTGCACTCAATTGGATAGACTACAACCAATCAGAGCAACGGAGTAAATGACGTATGTTGAGCGACGCATAGTTGTCAACATAACTCATGGAAGAAGATGAGTGTAAACTATATTTGCGGGTTTTGTAAAAACCATTTACAGATACATGGAAACAACAATGACCACAGAGTTTTCATTGCGCCCCATCTACTTAGCGACCATCGGGGCAAGCTGATAAATTAAACTTTTGCCGAACCCTGTAGGAAAGACTGCAAAAACATCTTTCCGATCTGTCAGGAGCTGGTCAACAACTCGGCTCTTTGGTGTAAGAAACAGTCACTTAGCAAACTGAGCCACTATAGTCGGCAGAACCCAGAAGATGAGGCAGACACAGCAGTACTAAAGACGGGGTTTTAATGATGTAAAAAAGTAAAGATCTTCAGGCAAATAATATGAATCCACAACATCAAAAGTATTCCAAGAAAAAAAGGTAATCCACCAAGTCAAAAGGTAAATCCACAAGGTAAGCCTCAAAAGATAATCCAAAAAACAAATGAGGACCAAAACAGAGTACCACAAGAGAATCCACCTGGAACCACAAACGATCACAGCTTCAATGAGGCTGGGTGCTAACATTCAAACACAGAGCAAATAATGACAAATAATGGGGGGGGGGGGGCAAAACCAGAAAACCCCCGGCCGAATGCTGACACGATCGACAAATGCCTTTATCTCGGTTCTCTGTTCTTCTTTTAAAATGAATGCGCTGTCTACGACATTCTTTGTTGACGAATTCAACCCAAGCGCTCTTTGGTGACGTGGATGATTACGTTACTGTTGATCATCTGTCCATCATCGTATAAAGCCCACCCTGACAATTTGATTGGTCCGAACAGCTCTGGTTCGGGCATACTTTCTTCACAACGGATCAAGTCCAGACCGAACTTCCCCCCTCTCAAATGTTGTGGGCGGGACTAAGTTCGGCTGGCATCCAGGCTACAGAGACGCAAGAGAGAGCCTAAATGAAGGCTAACTTGGATAAATGGCAGATTCTCTTGGGCCTTGACAGTTTAAACCATCCTATATTGATTAAGAACACATTTGCAACACATGGACTTTAATCCATTTTTGTCTTGGCTAATGAAACAGTGCTCCAATTAAAAATGAAATTATTGCAGTTTTAAAGCACCTAGTTACTCCTGAATCTCAAGTAATGCCAAGGTCATGTATCTTCGATTCCCAGAGAATCCATAAACTGATCAAATGTGTAGCTTGAATGCAGTGCAAATTGCTGTGGATGAAAGCATCTGCCAAATGCATAAATCTAAATGTAATTTCATTTAAACGTAACTACTAGTTGAGCTCATTTGGAGAAGCATGGTGCTATTCTTACAATCAGATAAAATTTGAATGCATAAATCAAATTGTTTGTGCTGTAAGTTGATTTGAACGAAAGCCAATGTGTGAATTTACCTCTTGGTTTGGTTTCTTGGAAAACAATAAAAGAAGTTCATCACTCAACATAGCAATTGTTTTTGCATTTCGCATTGCTATTCAGATGAAATCCCATTGACTGACCAGTAAAAAACAGGACAATTTAGGACAAACTCAGACCAGCAATATATCCCAGCTCCAGTCTTTTGCTATTTGTTGCTTCTGTTTTTGTTTTGCACACACTGTGCTTCTACTTTGCATAAGCCAATATGTCTCTTCTCCCTGAGATTTACCTCATAAATTCAAGCAACACGCTCTGATTTGTTTTTCTTTATAAAAATCGGTGATTGGTGAACTTTACAATTATTGGTGATAATTGGTGACAAAAATGTCAGAGCATTCGTAATAGTTTGGTTGATGCCAACTTGACAGAAAATACTTGCACCTACAACAATTCAGAGCTATTTAGTCACTGAGAAGAGGATATATGATATATGTCATATTTCATCTCTGATTGGACAGACATGACTCAGAGTCACATGTAAAACATGACACCCTCTGACTCACTTCTCCAAAAACATCAGTTACACACCATCACCTCTGTAAAGATGTCATTATCTATCCACAGGTCATAATTTTAAGCATCCGAAGTCATGTCCTGTCAGTGTTTAAGTGTCGTAGCAATCACAGACATGCTTTAGGCTGAGTTTTCCACTCGTTGCCCGCGAGGGGAAGTGTCCTGCTGGGTCTGGCCCCTCTCAGCTTCAGTGCAATCTGCTGCCGCTGTGGGCGGTGTGCCTGTAAGCTGACGGAGGCTCCTGTCTAGTAAGAAGAGTGGTTTTGCACTTTGCAGTGTTCCTCATTTGTGTTATCCTGTCATGTATTTTGTACCAAATGTTATAAGTTTATAAGTTAGAAGTGCAAACAAACATTGTTAACACTTTATTTCGATAGTCCACTTTAGACATTCTACTAAGTATAAGTAACTTTGCAACTCCATGTCAAGTAACTCTCATTAGATTATTAGTCGACAGCATTCTTGATATCTGTTAACACTTTATTTTGATGGTCCCCCAACAGACATTCTACTGATTATAAGTAACTTGGCAACTACAAGTCAACTTATTCTCCTAACCCGAACCCATAACACCTAACCATAACCTAACAGTCTACTGACAGTCTACTCCAATCTACTAATACTCTATTGAGAGTTAGTTGACATGTAGTTGCAAAGTTACTTATAGTTATACCATGGTCTGGGTGAATACTCGATTCTGATTGGCTGCAGGGTGTCCATTAAAAAGTGATGGAGGACACCTAGTAAAGGAGTTCTGTTGAAACTGACTGTTTACCGTTCGAAATAGAGAGCCTAAGTCCCGCCCCTCCGCTTCCGGCTCATGGGACATTATTTCGGAAAAAATATGTATGGTAGTCAATGGCGAGAGACAACTTATCTTTTTATTCCGTCTGAACTGTGCCCTTTATTACACATATGATGTTTGTGAATTTAAAAGATAACTATGAAAGTCAAGAAAGTCGCAGTTTGTCATAAAACAGAAGAGTAACATTTAGTTTTATGTGAAAATCGCTCAATGAACTACATCTCCCCGGAAGCGAAACAACGAGCAAGATCCGTTGCTCGTATGTGTGCAGTCTGGTACAAAACACTCAGGCATGACGGCGTAACGTTACGATTATAACGTAAGAATATAGAAAAACTGACAGACGTTAGCTTCAGTAAAGTTAGCTTCATTCATTGAGAGAAAAATGTGCGCCTTTTGGGATTGTAGTCTTTGTAATTACGTATCTTCTCAGTCTTATACCTCAACAGTTTTACATCAAACTGCAACTTTCTTGACTTTAAAATGTATCTTTTAAATTGACAAACATCATGATGTTTGTCAATTTAAAAGATACATTTTAAAGTCAAGAAAGTAAATACACTTTAAAATGTATCTTTTAAATTGACAAACATCATAATATGATGTTTGTCAATTTAAAAGATACATTTTAAAGTCAAGAAAGTTGCAGTTTGATGTAAAACTGTTGAGGTATAAGACTGAGAAGATACGTAATTACAAAGACTACAATCCCAAAAGGCGCACATTTTTCTCTCAATGAATGAAGCTAACTTTACTGAAGCTAACGTCTGTCAGTTTTTCTATATTCTTACGTTATAATCGTAACGTTACGCCGTCATGCCTGAGTGTTTTGTACCAGACTGCACACATACGAGCAACGGATCTTGCTCGTTGTTTCGCTTCCGGGGAGATGTAGTTCATTGAGCGATTTTCACATAAAACTAAATGTTACTCTTCTGTTTTATGACTTATTCATAAAAACAATAATAATAATAATAATAATGTTTTATGACTTATTCTGTTTTATGTTTTATTCTGTTTTTATGTGTAATTCAGGGCACAATTCAAACGAGATCAAAATATTTGTTGTCTCTCGCCATTGACTTCCATACAATATTTTTCCGAAATAAGGTCCCATGGTGGTCGACCGGAAGGGGAGGGACTTAGGCTCTCTATTAATAAATAAATGCGCTGGCTACATCAGCTGTGAGTAACCATTGCAACAGGCAGTCAAATTATCATTTAACGGAATTCATTATTATGACTGACACCAGATTCATGACCTGTAATGCTGTTTATGCTTAATTATAGGTTAAAAAAAAGTGTAAAGTGTAACGCCCATGGCTAGATAAGCCTAATGAAAAAAAATACGTTCACTTTCTGGCTCGTAATAAAGTGTAACCCAAACATTTGTTACCAAATGTATGTTGTAACATGTTGGTTCATGTGCTGCTGCCCCCCACTGGTTCATAACCTGAGTGACTGATGTGTGTGTTCCTGTAACTCAATGTGCAATATAACACGAGAGAAGAAAACAAGAGACAAGAAGGAAAAGGAAAAGAAGCGCCATTATACCGTAACATTCATGAGTTCATGTCTGAGTGCTTCAGTCATTTATCAGAAAGTCCTTGGCTATTTGAATCAGTTGACAGGTTAAAAGAAATCTCGCATGTGTTCATATTAATTGACTCTAGCATTATGCCAGGATCATTTTCTTTTATAGCAGCACCATTAAACCTGCCGTTTAACACTTTTTTTGAGGGGATTGATTTAGAGTAATTTTGCTGTAAATTTCAATAGTTGATCTAACAAATCTAAATATATAAAAAAGAAGAAAAATAGTATATATCATTTTTGTGTGGAGTATGATGACAGCATCTTACTATAATATAATATTAAAGGTTAAAATGAACAGGCAATTAAAAGTACAAACTATGAAATGTAATTGTTATTTATTTGTATATATTATAATAGTGTTTATTATAAGTGTTTATCAAGTGTTTACAAACATTTAAATTGCACATTTATATCAACTTTATGTGAACTTTTTCATAATAGTTTTAAACTTATGCTTCATTGCTAAAAATAAACACTTACACGGTGGCTGTCATGAAAACTTGTCAAAACATGCATTAAATAAGACATCTCTGTGAGGTCAAGTAAAAGTTATAATGAATTAGTTATGAGTTGTTGTTTTTCTAGCCAACTAACAAGTTGGACATTGAATGGCTTTCATGACACTGAATGAGGTAAATGTACTGTTACATGTCATACTGTTTCAACTTGTTTTATTGACATTTTTTTCTGTGGTTGAAACACTGATCACTCTAAAAATGCTGGGTTGTTTTAACCCATGTTTGGTTCACATATGGACAAACCCAACCATTGGTTTACATTTTTAAATTAATGTTTTTTAACACAACAGTTGGGTTTGTCCATATTTGACTCAAACATGGCTTGAAAGCATTTTTTAGAGTGATTGAGCAAATATCCTTCAATATACATTCTGGTGTTCATTCATATTTATGTTGTGATGTAGTAAAGAGGAAGAGATGAATCTACACTCTAAAGGGAAATGCCATGTTTGGGTCAAATATGGACAAACACAACCATTGGGTTTAATATTTAATGTAAAAAATGTTGTCCATATTTGACCATAACATGGGTTGAAACAACCAAGCCATTTTTTTTTATAAAAACTGGTACCTGATATACAGTACAGATCCAGCCATTTTTAAAATATTTCAGACAAAAATCCTTGTCTAGAATTATTGTAAATGTCCTGGAAAAGTCCTGAAGATTCAAGATGTGGGAAATGTGTTGATGTAAGTCTTTGTTAGCTTCGTGACGTTGGTCTTTGAGAGAGATTTAGTCACCAATGCCAGCAGCATGACCACAGGACAGCCCATATTCTCTCTTGACTTCATTTTCAACACATCAGTGCGCGCTGAACACAGTTTGCCTCTCGGCCTCTGAACAGAATGAAGGACGGCTGAATGTTATATTTCTCTTAATCTGCTCTTAAGATGCTCTTCGTTGAGTCTCTTAAGCCATAGGGCTTCAGTGTTCTCATTCACTTACTGTTTGCAATGCCTCACAGTGATTCTTTTTATTAATTTAACATTCTGGTAAACAAAACCATAAAATTGCCAGTAGATATCTCCAAGAGAGCATCTGTTGACTACTTAAAGTTAACCTTAACAGCTGTAAAAACTTTGATTTCATTTGTTCTTTGCTGAATAGTCATGCACAGTAGTGTTTTATCTAAGAGAAGTGGTGCGTGCCTTGAGATGAAAGCACAGAAATGTCCGCTTGATCCCCGCTGTTAGTGAGTTACCTCTGGCCAGGATCTCTCCTGAGGCTGATTTGGTGCGGTAAGAAAATTGACGTTTCATTAAAGGATAATTCTGGTATTTATCACTTTGAGTCTATTTTCTAGTGTGTTTTGGATGAGCTAGAGTGGTGGACACAGAAATGTTGACGATGGGTCCTGTCTCGACTTTTTGACTCTTTTAGAATCGCCTCTGGGTGCTTCAGAGTGGCTGTCTATGGGCATGCACAAACATGTCCTTAAAACAACCCTTAACGTTCGTTTTCAAAACTGTGACACTCACCGAGTGGTTAGTGGTGTTCGTTGATGTTCCAAAACAAGTAGCGTAGCGAAATACAGTTTCTGTCGTGTTTTATTTGGCATTTTGTAAAATCGCATTGATGCCTGTTGGAAGACTCATTGCTCGTTGATATTACTGCGCTAACGGAAACAGAAAAGGGGTCTATTTACATACAGCTAACGCTTCAGACTCGAATATCGAGCGGAAGTTTATACGCGGGCGGTTGTGAGGTATCTGAAAAAATAGTTCCACTATAGCAAATAACACGGATTGAAATCATACATTGCGCCGATATATTTGTTTTTAATCATCAACAAACACCACTAACCACTCGGTGAGTTGCACAGTTTTGAAAACGAACGTTAAAGGAGTAGTTCACTTTTAAAAAAACTTTTGCTGAGAATTTACTCACCCCCATGTCATCCAAGATGTCCACGTCTTTGTTTCTTCAGTCGAAAAGAAATTAAGGTTTTTGATGATAACATTCTAGGATTTTCTCCATAAAATGGATTTCATTGGGAACCAAACGGTTCAAGGTCCAAAAGACAGTTTCAGTGCAGCTTCAAAGGGCTTTAAACGACACCAGACGATGAATAAGGGTCTTATCTAGCGAAACCATCCGTCATTTAAACAATAAATAACAAAGTTTAAGTAGCACAAATGCTCGCCTTGCTCTGTTCTGGGATGAGCGTTCGTGACTCTCCTGTTCTAACTCGTTCATCAAAATTATCAAATATTTTTTCGAGTCATGACTAGATAAGACCCTTATTCATCGTCTGGTGTCGTTTAAAGCCCTTTGAAGCTGCACTGAAACTGTCATTTGGACCTTGAACCGTTTGGTTCCCAATGAAGTCCATTATATGGAGAAAATCCTGGGGGGGTGAGTAAATTATCAGCAAAAGTTTTTTTTAAAGTGAACTACTCCTTTAAGGGTTGTTTTAAGCACATGTTTGTGCATGCCCATAGACAGCCACTCTGAAGCGCTCAGAGGCGATTCTAAAAGAGTCAAAAAGTCGAGACAGGACCCATCATCAAAATGTCTGTGTCCACCACTCTAGTTCATCCAAAACAAACTAGAAAATAGACTCAAAGTGCTAAATACCGGAATTATCCTTTAAGCATAAATAATAAATCATAAACAATCAGTGCCTTTCCTTCTTATGTGCCAGAAGGTTCTGTGGCCAGGTTAATTCTCTCGTTCTCATACTCACTGCAATACTGTTGGTTTATGTTTCCTGGGATTCTTCCATGACATGACATCTGCTTGATGTGTTGAGAAATGAGAGGGTAATGTTGTCCGCCACATGTGCAGTCTTATTTTATTTCACACTGGAGTTTCCTTGTGCCTTCCTGAATTTCATCACCTCTCAGACTCGCACCTGCTGGTGATAGCCCACATAAAAGCAATGCCCGGACATGGAAAGCATACAAATAGTCAAAGACAAGTCAAACAGAACTTTAACACTGCATCTACTTTTCCAAAACTAAGTATTTTAATGAGCGTGTTTATAATAGTGGCTGATGAGGGGCAATTTAGATAAGCGTTAACATGTCACTTGTCCTTATCGGGGAGTGGGTCACGGTGTGGCACTGCATGTTCCTAATCATTTCATGTTTGTCAGCTAAAGATTATTTTATCTTAAAATCAACTGATTGCACACACATTTTTAAAAGCCTAATTAATTGGTTCGACTTCTTAGTTTTCTTTCCGTTGATGTTATTTCTTCACGAAACACAAAATTCAGGTGGTATAAAAGGGCTTGTTCAGAATTGCATGCTACAGGGGTTGGACAATGAAACTGAAACACCTGGTTTTAGACCACAATAATTTATTAGTATGGTGTAGGGCCTCCTTTTGCGGCCAATACAGCGTCAATTCGTTTTGGGAATGACATATACAAGTCCTGCACAGTGGTCAGAGGATTTTAAGCCATTCTTCTTGCAGGATAGTGGCCAGGTCACGACGTGATGCTGGTGGAGGAAAATGTTTCCTGACTCGCTGACACCCCAAAGTACTATTTTTTAAACATCATTAGACAGCATACAGTATATACTCGTCAGTGGGAGTTTGTTGATGTGATCAGGGGTGTAGACATCATTTCAGACGTAAGGGGGCAGACATGTCAAGTGTCATACTCTTCTATTAACTACAGTTTTATTTTAGTAGCCAAGTCAAATACATTGCTGAAAAATAACCAATAATTAGTATTATATAACACTTTTTTCTGTATTTTCCTAAGGACAATTTTAGGATTGGTTCATACAAACACTTCTGCATTAAGTCATTATAGATTTATGTAAAAAAAAAATGTTTGTTAAAGCCTCTCTAACAATTGATGAGCTTTTTAATCACAGGCAAAAATATATTGCATAGTTTCTATACTGTAATAAAGTTTATGTAAATTAAAACTGCATTATTTATATACTTTATTGTTGTGAAAATACCAAGATATGGCTTGAAAAACATACGTAAACCACATATTATGTGTTTATTTCCTTCACGTTTAATCAATCAAAATAGTTCTGCTTTTTATTCAGCTACAGTATAGCTGGATGCCTTTGCTCATAAAAGGAATTAGTTCTAAGTATAAGTATACTTATAAGTCATAAGTTGTTATTTCTATAAATTCGTTTTGGATTTTCTTTGAATGAGCGCCCTCCAGCTTCGAGTATGAATTAAACATTTCATAACAGTGTTTAGCGCTCCATAATGCTTATATTTCCTAATTTTTGATAAAAATAAAAATGTCAGGTCATGCATTAATTATCTTGTCTTTTTATGTGTACCTAAAAAAAAATTTTGTACTAAAAAGTGTGTGGGACATGTCTCCGTCTCTGTGTGTTTCTAAACTCATGGACATGACCAAATGGTCAGCTATCAAATTATTATCATATGACTTTGTATCTCGATCTGTTTCCTGCAAACTTAGATATGTGGTTGGTGGTATTTATAATTAGAGAAGGATATATCATTCTCTCAGAGAGATTTTCTTTTACAATGTTATCATAAATTTGTATTCAGCCATGCATATACTGTAAGATGTCATCAATATTTTGGTCCATTTTCCAGGAAGAGACGGACTGTAATTTCTAAATGTGTATTTCTGTTAAAAGTTTGTTTTGTCAACTTTTAGAAGTGCACTAGCATTTTAGATGACCTCAAAACTGACAGACATGAGGTCAATTCATTTGCTATCACTAAAATATTCTTTTGAATCAAGTGGTTACCTTGATAATGTAGCTGCAAAATTATTATTTATTTAGCTGTTAAGATTGTTGTAGCAAATACAGTGTTTGCATCAAATATAACTTCTGTGGGTCTTTAAAGATATAGTTCACCCACAAATGAAAGTTTTTATTTGCCCTTCTTTTGATGACTTCTTTTTTTCTGTAGAACACAAAAGAATATATTTTAAAGATTTTTTTAATTGCACTGAAAATTGGAAAATGTTCACTCCAAAATTGCTAGTAAAGAAACTTCTTGAATTAAATTTTAAATTTTTAAGTAAAAAAGACAAATGGTGTTTTCTTTTGAAACATATTCCGGTAATATTTGTTCTTTAAAAAAATATATATATTTTTTTTTTTACACTGATTTTGTCCATACAATGAAAGTCAGTGGTGTCTAAAACATAACTGAATCATAATGACTTTAATTATATAGACAAAAAACAAAGAAACGGACAGACAAAAATAAAAAACAATTTTAATTTTCGTTTAATTTAAATTTCAAGTCAAAACTTCACTTTTCTTCTCTGTTCTGAGTTTGCATGCCATGTTTCGTTAAAAGCAAAAGCTTTGAGATTCGTGCACTGTGTGTATTTTTGGGGCGAGAGTAAAGCACAGGGTGGAGAAACATACGACATCTTTGGAGGACAGCTGGAGGAAGAGGATGCTGGGATACGTAAGCTCAGTATTCTCCTGCTGGTTGACTGGGAGTATTTCCCCTGTGTGGAGAGGGACGTGATTGAGCGACTCCGGGGGGCTTACGAGCACATTAAGACCCCCATCGGTCCATGAGACAGATGGACCATATCTCACGACACCACAGACGCATCTCCCATTTGATAAATCTACGAAATGATTTATTTAATGACAGAAGTTTTGTCAGAGATGCGGTTTACAGGTGCATTAGAGATACAGCAGGCTTTGTAAGAGCCTCGGCTGACTTTACTCCCACATGAATCTGATGCCGGCTGCTCTGGCCTTGATCAGGCTCTTTCTCTGTTGATCAGAAGCCCTTGGACTGAAGCACGGCATCCAACTGTGTGTGTTTCACTTTGTGGTACTGAGTGTGTAGAAGCTTTTTCATGTGTCAGCAACAGTTTAGAGCATGTACACACAGGAGTGTCACACACACTGAATACTTAGTCTTATCTGGCCTGTGGGAAAACACCAGCTTTATGCTTAAAACATTTGTGTTTATTTATTATATTTGTTTAGCTAAACCAGGACAAATACTTGTTTTTGTTGCACATCATGGGCCCTATCATATATCTGACGCAGTGTCAGGCGCGACGCAAGTGTTTTTTCGCTAGTTTCTGCCTGACAGTTTTCATTTTCATGCCCTGCGCCACGTTGTTTAAATAGCAAATGCATTTGCGCCAATTTGTGCGCCCAAGGGCTGCTAGTCTGAAAACGAGGTATGTTCAGGCGCATTGTTGGCGCGTTAATATTTTAAGGAACCGACCAACTGAAACCTGGTCTAAAGTCAATGGGGCAGTATTTTTTTTTGTTATTTAAAGGGTGCATTATTAATATGTGCCTATAGGCGAATCCACAATGCGCATTCATCCACTCTGCTTATTACACACATACTGTAGGGATGCGCAACATCACACATACTAGCCAAATATATATATATACCGGTATATAAAAAAAAAGGATTACAATGTAAAAGATTATTATTGTGTACATAAAGATATGGTGGAATCCGGCTTGTCCCGTAGATGCTTGTGCTTTAACCTTTAACCTCGCGCACGAGCAGATCCGTTTCCTCGCTGGAGAAGCTTCAGTCTTTCCGTTTGCAAATTCCTCCAGCTAAATAGCAAATCCGCCGTGGCGTGAGCACAACTGGTTTTTAAAGGGAATGGGAGATGAGACTGATTGGTTTACTGCATGTTATGCCCAAAACAAACACATTACTCATTAAGAGAATAGAAACGACACTTTAAACGACGGCACCGGGTGCACGACCTGCGCTGTGCACTTTAGACCATCCGCTTAGATCGTTAAAATAGGGCATTATAACTGTAAAAGTGTGAACGTGGTATATGCACAAATTCACTCTTTTCAGAATCTGTGGATGTGTAGATGACACAACTGTTCCAGGACACATTTCCTTTGAATAATTATATAGTTTAACTGAGAAGCAGATCTGTGGCCAGTTGCATGAACACAGACACTATATTAAAACTGTCTTAAGAAGAACTACTCTGACAACTAGTTTGCCAAGGAGGAGTCTTATTTTTCAGATTCAAATTAGACTAATCTACAGTTTAATGTAACAAGTTTTTACGTTTTTATATTTACATAATTATATTTTTGTAAATATTTGTAAAAAAAAATCATCCTACATTTTCCTATCATTTTTTTTTTTTTTTTTTTAAACCAGAGCAGAAAGTTTGATTGTCAGATGCATGGCCGAGTGGGTGGTGCAGGTGCGTTTTTGTGTGTGTGTGTGTGTGTGTGTGTGTGTGTGTGTGTGTGTGTGTGTGTGTGTGTGTGTGTGTGTGTGTGTGTGTGTGTGTGTGTGTGTGTGTGTGGTGGTTTGTGTGTGTGTGTGTGTGTGCTTGTTTTTGTGATATATGAGGACACAAATGTGTATAATGACATGGGTATTACACTGGTATTACAACTTACACGTGAAATATGAGGACATTGCATGTGTCCTCATATTTCAAACAGCTTAAAAAACATAAAAAACAATGTTTTTTTTAAAATGTTAAAATGCAGCATGTCTCCTGTAAGGGGTAGGTTTAGGGACAGGGGCAGTGTAGGGGGATAGAATATATAGTTTGTACAGTATAAAAACCATTACGCCTATGTAATGTCCTCATAAGTCACAAAAACAAACATGTGTGTGTGTGTGTGTGTGTGTGTGTGTGTGTGTGTGTGTGGTGTGTGTGTGTGTGTGTGTGTGTGTGTGTGTGTGTGTGTGTGTGTGTGTGTGTGTGTGTGTGTGTGTTGTGTGTGTGTGTGATCTGTTGCGTGGTTGGTGCGTATGTGTAGGCAATGTTTTTGATCCCAGTCACCCTTTATCTCAATTTCCTGCTTGTTTTTACAATATATCTGTCAGTTTCTGTCAGTACATATTCAAAATATCTTTGTTTTGAAGAAAAGTATTATGGGTTTGAAACGACATAAGGGTGAGTAAATGATGACAGTAGGGATGCACCGATACCACTTTTTCCAGACCGAGTCCGATACCGATACTTTCATTTTTGGTACTCGCCGATACCGATACCGTAACCGATACCTGTATTTTTAATTTTCAATTAATTTTCAATTCATGCATTTGTAATTTTTAAAATGTATTGGTAGAGAAAGCAAAATAATATCAACCATATTAGTTGTTTATGAAATTGTTTATTAAATTTAAACTTAATTAGTTCAACAAATATATATTTCATGCACTGCATATTTATTACTGCATAAATTTAATATATATGTATCTTTTTGTAAAGTTGAAAGAGGTAGCCTATTTAGCCAAGAGTTTGAGTAACAGTAAAACACAGCAGCAGATTTATTAAAGTGCCGCCCCTTTAAGGCCGAACGCACGGACGCCATTTGAATTATACTGTCTACGTTTGCTTGATATATATATAACAGACTTTTACTAGGATACTCGCCAATGTGTTTTTACATAGTTTTGTGTGAATTCGTCCGTACAAGCGCAATGCGTGAAAGACTTCCATTCAGTATTCGCGCGCAGTCTGGTGGTTTTCGGGGCACGCGCTGTGGATGTTTGAAGTTCATAGAAATTCTTGACCTGCAAATGTCCTGTAATAATGTAGGCAACCACTCGTTAAACATAAGTAAGGTAACAGTTCATGTTTTACTTACATATACGATTTAGTTTTAATCCAAATAACACGTGCTGAGTGAACGATCCGCAATCAACTGCATTCAACAGAAGTGCGTCTCTCTCTCTCTCTCCTCTCTCTCTCTCTCTCTCTCTCTCTCTCTCTCTCTCTCTCTCCTCTCTCTCTCTCTCTCTCTCTCTCTCTCTCTCTCTCTCTCTCGCTCTCGTCAGTTAACGTTATTATGCCTCGTTTTACTTGATTTGCCATTGACATCCGACTGAACTACAAACTTTCCACTGACGTCTGTGAAAAAGGGGTGCGCTCGACCAGCTCGCGCGTCTGTGTCATAGCGCTCAATCCTCTGCGCATTTTTCTCTTATCAGCTTGCGCAACATATAGTTATATAGACGACGCGTTAATATATTCTGTTTAATATTCCACTGATAAGATACATTTATTTCATTTACAGCCTTCTTTTTTTTATCCCCATTATAATTTCTGACACTGTACACATGCTGCCTGGTATCGGTTGTTGGTATCGGGGCATTTTTACGAGTACGAGTACAAGTACATGAGCTCAGTATCGGGCCCGATACCGATACTGGTATCGGTATCGGTGCATCCCTAGATGACAGATTGGAAAATCTGTCAAATGTATTCACCCTTGTACATATTTGTAATCTCAATGATTTAGCAAGCACAACAAAACAACAGTAATAATAATAATAATAATAAATTTTATTTGTAATGCGCCTTTCTCAGACTCAAAGCGCTACAGCATGTACAAAACAAAATAATCAAACATGGAAGTAAAAAATATATAGATACAAGTATAGAAAATAATAAAAATAATAATACAATTATAAATTAAAAGCTAGACTAAAAAGATGTGTCTTAAGAAGTTTCTTAAAACAATCCACTGAAGCAGCATCCCTAATAGATGCGGGTAGTGTGTTCCATAACTTAGGTGCGTTATAGGAAAAGGCTCTTCCCCCCATGGTTTTCAATTTACAACGAGGCTGATACAGGGAGAGAGAGCCGGCAGAACGGAGAGAGCGAGCAGGAGTGGATGGAGTAACCAAATCACAGATGTAATCTGGAGCCAACCCATGTACTGCTTTATAGGTTAAAATCAGAATTTTAAAATCAATACGTGGCTGAACTGGAAGCCAATGCAGTTGCTGGAGCACAGGTGTAATGTGATGGCGTGAGGATGTGTGAGTTAAAACACGTGCGGCAGAGTTCTGTATATATTGCAACCTCTTAATAGAATTTGCTGGTAAACCAGCAAAGAGAGAATTACAATAATCAAGCCTTGACGTGATGAAGGCATGGATAAGCCTCTCTGCATCAGGCCTAGAGAGAAATGGTCTAATACGCGCAATGTTCCTCAGATGGAAAAAAGCAACCTTCGTTATGTTTTTAAAATGTGAATTAAAAGTTAGCTGAGCGTCAAAAATCACGCCCAAGTTACGCACCTGGCCAGAAGGGGACAATTGGGTATTGTCTACTGACATTTTAAAATCCTTACATTTACTGATATTAAGTGGAGTGCCAATTAATAATATTTCAGTTTTGGAGCAGTTCAGTTGTAGAAAGTTGAGTTTCATCCACGCTTTAATTTCCAACAAACAGTCAGAAAGTTTTGAAGATGAAGAATTGAGATCAGGCTGAGATCAGTAGTTGACCATTGTGCAGAACAATATCATTTTTAAAACTAGAATACCTACAACAGTATAACACAATGTAAAACCCAAACACAAACACACATATTGATGCTTAGACTAGCCCCATTTGACTTCTCAAAGAGATTTTGGTTTTGCTTTAAAAAAGTGATTCTGTCAAGATTATTCTGATATAAAGCGTTAGGCTGCTTTACAATTTATTGCAAAAGTCACTCCTTTTCTTCAGCTTGGATCTAGGGACCAGTGAAAGTTTCTGATCCAGTGACCTTAAACATCTAGCTGGTGTGTTTAAAAGGTCATAAAGATAAGAAAACAAACACAAACAAGAAGTACATTTTAAACTATTCTATAACAGATTGGCAGCCAGTGCATAGAGAGGAACACAGGGCTAATATGTTTAACTACTGCATTTACCTGATTATCAAATTTCAAAGCAAAATCAAAAACAGCACTCACATTTTTAACAGAGGGCTTAACATATAAGGCTAGACTACCCAACGCTTGAGGTCCGAACACAATTGATTTGTTGCCTTTCATATTTCTGCTTTGTTATAAATATAAATCTGATTGATTTGTGCTGCCAGAAACATCTCGAGGTCCAAACTCAATCGCCTCTGTCTTATTCTCATTGAGATTTAAGGAATTCAGGGACATTCATGCTTTCATTTCTGACAAACAAGAGGTTAAAGCACTCAAACCATGGCTGTTTTTCTTAAAAACACAACATCATGATGAGTGAGCAAATATGGACATCATTTTAATTTTTGGGTGAACTATTCCTTTAAGAAAATGCTTGGACATTTATATATTCAACAGTTAGCAAGCTGCTGGACTGGGTCTGATTCCGTGAGCTGCATGTTGAACACACACCGGTCTGTTCACATGAAGCATGAAATGAGAAACATCTTTCTTCAGCGCACCACCCTATAGGAATCAAACTCTGCCCTCGGGTCTGAAGGAACCTGAGCATGTCATCCAATCGCTGAGACTGAGACTGATGGACACAGACCATGAGCTTTTGGTGGAGATCAGATTAAAACCCATGAATGCACATAGATCTCCTCTAATTCTGCAACATGTCAAACTTCCTTTGTTCCTCAACATTGTTAACAGGCAAAAGGGTCTTTGTTAAAGGACATGGACCCCCATGCATGTGCACACCTGTGCATGCGGTGTTTAGGTGGTGATGGTTCGTGTGTGATGAGTGTGTGCCGTGTGCTGATCTCTTCTCTGTGCTGGATTGCAGTGCAGGTGTAGCGTAGCTGTTCTTGGCTGTACTCTCCTCACGTCAGGGCATTATTAATGTGAGAGATGGATCTGCACTGAGCCGCCCTCAGGATAAACTGGAGGAGAGAAGCTCCTACAAGCAGAGAGCAAAGTCCTCCACCACACACGCTCAGAAAGAAATCCGTTTTCTAAAGTTCATTTCAGATAAATAGGAAATGTGAAACGTGGCCATTCTTTGTCGCTATTTCATGTTAACTTATAGAATAGAACTGGTAGTTGTGCTGTTGTACAACGGCCTCACATAATCGGCATCATCAAAAATATGCGACTGCTCATATTTCTGCTTTGAAAAGTGCATTTGTGTTACTCGTTTGTTTTTACAAACTCAGGAACGAGGAATTATTGTCAGTGCATGTTATAGGTGCATAGTCATTGGAGAAAACATATTTCTGTTAGTAATGTAGCAATCTAAAATAGTAATCTAAAATTTTGGACATAAAAATACAAATAAAATCTCTTCAGTGCCTTGATTGTTTCTCAATTTTTCTCTTGAGAACAAAACCCCAGTAATGCCTTGTCTATCTAAAACCATACAAAAGCAAATTGGTGTAGGATTTACATTAAGACAATTTTCAATTTTTTGTTAGTAAAAATTACAAATTTCCCAATTTCTGAAGCTCCGCTAATATTCCAATATATTCATATATATTCCAAGATCCCAAAGTCTGCAATTGAATGTTTGAGATTTCAATAAGGACTCTCATCATGTTCTTCCAAAACCAAATAATGTGACATTTCTGTATATCAGCCGCTTATAAAGTCTGAAGAATTATCTGCAACCAAATGATCTGCATCTGAACTATCTTCATCCAAGTCAAGAGTTATGAAAGAGCAACCTCTGAGCGATGATATTGTTCCCTGGGATGTCACCGAGAGTGAAAGCTGTGTGCATATTCGTGTGTGTGTGTGTGTGTGTGTGTGTGTGTGTGTTGCTGTTAAGTGCACATTGTCCCTGTGGCTCCAGCCAGATGAGTAAGACCACAAAATCAGAAGTGAAATGCATTTGAAATGCATTGCGTTGACCGGACAGTGTGGAGATGATGTTAGATTGGGCAAGGCCTGTTATTACAGCTAATTGACCGTGCTGTTTGCCGGAGGGCTCGCCACAGTTTGACACATTAGATGATAGGTTTCCTACATGCCCTCCGCTAGACTGAGGGAAGACTTTGAGTCTGTCCCTGTCCCACTTCTGTCCTGTCCACACCCTGTCCTCATTCTCTTATTCACTTGCTTCTTGTCTGCTCCAGGTCTGTTATAATGACAGCTCTTATGTTATTGTTGGAGAGACGTGTTATTTGATCGCAGTGAGAGTGTTGACAGGACATTTGTCAGGCAGGCTCGAGGTGTAAAGTTCATTTCCCACCCCAGAGGAGCTTATAGGTACGGGATGCTTGAGTTGTGGGTGGCAGGACTACAACACACACGTCTCTAAGAATAAGGGAGGGTAGATGGATAACCAGCATACTGATGGAAGACCAAGTCATTCCTCACACTTGATATAAGCAAAGCAATTTGTAATAAAATGAAAGAAAAAAATGCAGGTTTTAAAATTCACCAAGGTTGTTGTGGGAGGCTTTCCTGAAGTTGAGTAAATATTGTGTAAAATAAGCATTGATTTAATTGTATAGTATTTGCTCTCATTTGCAGTAATTGTGGTAAACTGTATTAACTTACATTTGAGCTCAAACGTTTTTTTATTCTTACTTTTATTCAATGATGCATTCAAATAAATGCTGTTTGAACTTTCTATTAATCAAAAAATCTTACAGAGTAAAAAAAAAATTTGACCATGGTTTCCACAGAAAGCAGCAAAACTCTTTTTAACAATAGCCGCGTTTCCACTGCCGGGCCAGGGCTAACAGCAAGCCGAGCCGAGCCAGTGGCCTCGGGCCTCAGCAACCGGGCTTGCGTTTCCACTGCCGGGCCAGTAGCCCCACAGCGCTGCCCTAAACCCCCGCCCCTAACACGCCTTTCTGGATCAAACGTCATACAACCCAACCCATTTCAGCGGGTATTATGAATTTATTTATTTTTTAAGTTAGGAAGATAGCATGTATATTAACTCACCGGCCGTGGCTGCAGTAGTGTCCCGATTTGTCTCGCGAGTCGCCACTAACAGAGGGACGGTGACCCAGCACACGGTGACCCAGCACACCGTCCATCAAGTCAAACCATGGAAAGTTCCTTCTCTGAGCTCCGCTTTGTCCATTGTGCGTTTTAATCACCTTGTACTGCGACCGCAACTTTTTTATTTTTTTCTCGAACTTGAAGCGTTGCTTGCTGAATGCTTAGCTTAGAAAGTTCAGTATCGATGTATTTTATAACATCCTCGTTTCTTCACACGCCGTCAAATTGACGTTGTACCCTTTCTTATGCCCAAATGCTCAGAGGAGCTTTGATATCTTCGACAGACCAGTACAGGCGATTCTCCATTTCCAGCAGCGATTATTTTGCGCAATATAAAAAAGTGAAATGTGCATCTTGCTTCAGATCATAACGTTCCCAGACACCGATAAAAACTCCGCCTTTTACCTTGAGCACGCCTCTAGCCCGAGCTGGCCCCCTTTGGCCCAAGGTATTCGACGGGCCAGAAATCCTGGCCGTTGGCCCCGAGTAAGCCCCGATCAAGCCCCGGAAGTGACAGTGGAAAACACGACTGGCCCTGGCACGCACTAGCACGGCTCGCCCCTGGCCCGGCAGTGGAAACGCGGCTAGTGGTAATAATCATAAATGTTTCTTGAGCAGCAAATCATCATATTAGAATGATTTCTGAAGGATCCTGTGACACTGAAGACTGAAGTAATGATGCTGAAAATTCAGCTTTGATCACATTTGATTACATTTTAAAATATATTCACATAGAAGTTGTAATAATATTTCATTATTATTTACTGTATTTTTAATCAAATAAATGCAGCGTTGGTGAGCAGAAGAGACTTTTTCAAAAACATTAAAATAATTCTCCAAACTCCAGACTTTGGAACACTGCAACTTTTGAACAGTAGTGTACAGTATGTCAAATATGCATTATAGGTCATTGGGCCCTCTCTAGATATCAGCATTCACCAATGAAACACTCATGTAAGTCAATAACCTTTTTTGGTTTTCCGAGGAGTTGCCACGTCATTGCTTGTTGGCAAAAAGTCTTTGTTATTCTTGTCTTTTCAATGTAGTGTTTGCTAGCTGTTAGTAGCACAGAAGGTGTGGGCCGCACAGTTTAATACTGGGGCTAGTGATTTGTTTAAATATCACTAATAAGCCACTCACCCTGCCGGAGAATTAAATCAAATGCTAACAAGACAACCCCAAAGCCAAACAACACCATCACCCGAGCCACTGACATCCAGCACAGTCCTTGACAGCCCAAGGTCAGTGTTCAAGAGGCCACACACACAAAGATTAGACAAATACATGAGATCAAATGCATTTTAATGACTTGCTCATGCTCAGTGTGTATGATGGATGTAGTAATCCATACAAATTACAGTTTAAAGATTATCTATAATTGCCTGGGCCTGATACATATTATATCATTGGAAAGATGCATATTGAATGTGTAATTCCATTTATCTGATCAGTAAATGGTTGATGGAAATGAGGAAAATATGTGTTTCCTGTTCCTCCGCGATTGAAATCTCACCCTGGTCAATTCTGAACAAATCCTTGCAGCTTGCAGCACGTATTAAAGCCCAGACCGTCCGCAAAGAAGAAACTTTATCTCACCACAGAGAAAATAATCACATTTTCTCTGTGTATATAATTGAGGGCAGCCCTTGAAAGACAATAGAAGAGATTGAAGTGGCCTGGTTAATTGTCTGTGGGTTTGTGCACCGTGTCTTGACTCTAAAGCAGAGATTCGCTGCTGTCGTCTGGGGACGAGAGTTGAATTAACCGGGAGAATATGACTCTCAGATTATTCACATTACAAGCTACAGTAGTTCATGGCAAATGAGAGTGAAAAGTTGTTCTGGCGCACAGGAAAAGTGTTATTGGTTGCTCTTTTATATTACTCTCATTTCATTTAAGCATTTACTTCCATATGAGAAATACAGAATGTGTTAAAATTGTTAAAATTTCATCTGAAATTCTTGATGAGACTCATGAGGCTTTTGAGGCCTTATTCATGGGACCAAGTAGCAAGTCCACTTGCTCCCCATTAAATATCTTTGTTTTCTAGGAGAAACTATTGAGCTCTCCTTTCTGGTATTTCATGGGACTACAGCTGAGATGGGTTTGTGTTTCTTTTTTTAAAAAGATTAAATGCTTATTTATTCATTCAAAATGGATCTTCTTTTAATACGTATGACAGTGAACGAGGGAAGAAGTAATTTTGTAAGACTTTCCTGAATGCATATTTTCTAAATGCTTTATTATTTGGTCGAAGCGCCAGAACTAGTTAGATGAGCATGTGGATAATTTTGTTTTAGTATGATTGTGAAATCAATCTGCTCCCTGTGATCAACAGAAAATCTCAGTTGCTTGAGTAGTGACCTGTATATCTCTCATCCTTTCATACCTCTACAGTGATGCCACAAACATGTTCATCTGGAAATAAACTTGACAGTGCACATTGAAAAACCTTATAAACATACACAAACGCCCACATAGCACTGGTGCTTTGAGTTATACAGTTCATGAAATCCATTCAGCTCCATATAAAGAGAGATCCTTTTTTTTTTTGTTATTCGCTTAAGATCTTTAGCAGACACTGAATTTTATGCTTATTTAAGATATTCAGTAAAAATACTGAATCATGCATTAACGTTGTCTCTCTCTCAGTCTCGCTCTGGTGGCATTCAAGCTAGACGGACCTGCTGACAGCTCCAACTGTGTCAACATTACAGGATCAAAAACCCTGTCGACCTTTCAGCCTAGACAGGTGTGCGAGTCTATGTAAACTCTGACATTGTTATGTGAATAGCAAATAATGAAATGAGGGTCTGATTGAGTTGCAGAGCATGCGTTTAGAGATTCTGACAGTTTTTCAGCGGGCATCTGTCTGTAGGCGCGGTACCATTGCGCAAAATTTTGCGATTTTTTTCTAAATGTTGACAAAAAACTATTGCGAAATGACGGCGTTTCCATTAACCGATGTTATGCGACTAAAACGTTATTTTTTCCTCTCGCGATAAGTCATTCCAAAAATTATGGCAACGGACGTTGTTAGGATTATGTATATCCCAGCCACCGCACTGGCCATTAATATTAATCGAAGGAGACGTATGTGTGTTATCCAAGCATTAATGTCAAGGAAAGACCCTTATACTTGAGAACGGCACATATGAGGTGTTTCTGGGTGTTTCTTCCTCAAGGTCTTGATTGTGGCATTTCTTTGAGGTTTAGAATCCAGTATTCCTGTAATTCTTTTGTCTTTTATGAATTTAATAAAGAACTCTGTCTCCTATTCTGTCCAAACACACCGCATCATATACGTCAGGTGACCTGTAAATGCGCAAAACCTGTCAGATCAAACTGAAAAGTCAGAAAATCCGGACCAAGGTACAGTATAGGTGTGAAAGGGCCCTTACTGTGAAGAGAGCGAGACTGGTGGAGCGAGTGTTAATGAACGTTAATGAGTCCAAGATGCTTTAAAAGATATAGGAGGAGAAGTGACGACAGTGGATGATGAGAGAAGACCAGGCCTGGGATATTTAAGTTGCATTTTGTCTATTATTAGGCACCTGCCGTTTACTTGCGTTTTATTTATTTTAAAACTCACCGGTTCACCCTTCTTACCTGCGCCTTGAACTTTGTTACGTTTATATTTAATAGTATTTTAAATAGCACATTAAAATAAAATACTTGGAAAAGTTATACCTTAAGAGGTAAGACCTAATCTTTTTATTTGCCTCAGATGCGTTTTCTTTGTGTCAGTCACAGAGTGCACAGAAGTGGCCGCTAAAAAGACAAGTGAGGTGGTAGTGTATTTCAAATTATATATATATAACCTTATTTAAACAGGAAATGTCCCATTGAGACACAGTCTCTTTTACAAGGGAGTCCTGTATAGCCAACGCAGTCTCATGAAAGTGCGTATGAATACCACGAATGTTATTTCTTGTGGCATTTATACGCCAAAAATGGTTTTGGCGTGCATATGCTACGCACTGAAAACCCCTTGGGTAGGATTAGGGGGGAGGGGGGAGGGGGTGCGTGCCTATTACACGCCATAAAGTGCGTATCATATGCACGCAAAAACTGCGTATCATATACACGGCAAAACTGATTTTGGCGTATAAATGCCACGAGAAATAACATTTGTGGTATTACGCACTTTCATGAGATCGTATAGCACAGTTTTAAACCTTGAGCTAAAAACAATACATTACGTCAATGAAAATACAATTCAGATTTACACAATGTTTACAAAATATCTACATCTAGACAGAATACAATGATGTATATATAAATACATACACACACAAGTCTTTAGAGGGTTTCTTAATTTTAGACTAGTCGACTAGTCGGTTACAAAACTTTCATTTAAACGACTGTCAAATTAGTCAATGCGCACATCTCTACATAAAACATGAAAACCACGTGTGTGTGTGTGTTCGTGTGTGTGTGTGGTGTGTGTGTGTGTGTGTGTGTGTGTGTGTGTGTGTGTGTGTGTGTGTGTGTGTGTGTGTGTGTGTGTGTGTGTGTGTGCGCATAGCTAGATCCTTGGTTTTATAATGAGGAAACAGCAATCTTCAAACAATTACATTTATTAGTAGTAATATTAAGTTTAGTTGTATTGTCTGTCTAAAGTAAATGTGAGGGGACTTTACCTGTGCAAGGGCAATTTAAAAGATAGTAGTTACAAAGTATTTTTTGGTACAGTAGTTTGCAATGGTTCTCTTACGAGAGTATCTCTCGTACTGCGTAATATCTTACGCTATGGGGAAACACTCTTTCCTCGAGATATTGAAGCCAAAAATTATCCTTAATTTTTTTAATCATGCAAAACGCTTTTGCAGCAGCAAGCAGACAAGGGCGAAACAGCTCGCGCGCCCATTGGCTGCCTCGCTGGAAAAGCTGCAGCCTATCGAGTGAAGGCACTGCGTGACGTAATGACGAATGAAGACGCTTCGCGCTCATTTCGTCATGTCCCGCCAGTATAGGCGTGGTCTCACCCTATAAATACCCCTCGATAGCTGTATTTCTCTGATTTTTTCATTCTTCACGCGAAGCTCACGCATCGCGGGATCCAGAGTGAGAAGCCGCGCCGTTGACTTGTAGCCTTCTCAGCGGGACGTGCCATCTTCTGAAGTCGCTGGCCCAGCCGCCTTCAACTGCCGTACCTGCTGCGCTTTCCGGCGTACTATATCCTTTACTCTGTCACTGTGTGTGTGTGTGTTTGCTTACGTGACGCAACACCCATTATATGTTCTAAAAGAGCTGCGTCTTTTTAAAGATGCCTTTCTGTGGCTCGTGCCGCTCTCAACTCAGCGATGAGGACCGTCACGTCATCTGTGTGTCCTGCCTGGGTCATGAGCACGCTGCTATCGCGCTCGCGGATGGTGGATGCCCGCACTGCGAACTTCTGCCTATGGCGACTCTGCGGACTCGCCTGGCGTCGTTCTCTGAACCCGCGTCCCAGCCGTCTGTGCCGCGCCGTAAGAAGCGTCGCGCCCAGCGCGCTCCCGAGCCTTCTCCAGCCCGCCAAAGCTCGCCGGTGCGCCCGCCTGCTTCGCCGGCTTCACCTGAGTCGCTCCCGGACGGACAGCGCCCGCCGTCTGCCGCCGCTTCCGTTCCCGAGCTGGACGAGCCTGCCGAGGTATGCTCTCTTGTGGCTTCCGATAGCGAGGATTGGGCGAGCTCTGTGGACCTCCCCCCCGCTGACGTGTCTAGCCAACCCTCTGTGAGGAGACCCGGCATTGAGGCTGAGCTGATGCGTCTGCTCACCCAGGCCGTAGAGAGCATCGGCCTCGAGTGGGAGGCGCCCGCCTTGCCGCCGCGCAACAGACTCGACGGGCGCTTTCTCAAGAAAGACGAAGCCCCGTCTAAGTCTAGGGCCGCCCCCTTCCTCCCTGAGCTCCACGACGAAGTCGCTAAGTCATGGACCGCCCCGTTCTCCGCCAGACTGCGCACTTCCACTTCTGCGGCCTTCACTTCTGTCACCGGCGCGGGAGATAAAGGATATCTCTCCATTCCTCCTGTCGAGGCGGCGGTCGCGTCGCATCTCTGCCCGCCCTCTGCGGGACGGCGCGCGCAGACGACGCTCCCCTCTAAAGCCTGCCGGGTGACTTCATCGCTGCACGGACGTGCTTACACAGCCGCTGGACAGGCGGTCTCAGCGCTGCATACGATGGCGATCTTGCAGATCTACCAGGCCGACCTTCTCCTTAAACTGGACGAGGAAGGCCCGGGTGCGATCAACGTGGCGGATTTACGAGGCGCTACGGACCTTGCTCTACGCGCCGCTAAAGCCGCTGCTCAGGCCATGGGGCGGAATATGGCCTCTCTCGCCGTTGCTGAGAGACATCTGTGGTTGACGCTGTCTGAGATGACGGAAGCTGAGCGCTCTGTATTCCTCGACGCGCCCATTTCCCCTGCGGGCCTCTTCGGATCTGCCGTCAAGGATTTCGCGGACAGATTCTCGGAGGAGCAGAAGACTTCGCAGGCCATGAAGCACTTCCTTCCGAAGCGCTCGAGCTCCGCTGCAGGTCGCTCTAAGCAGCCGTCTGCTCGCAGCTCGCAGCCTCGGCCTGCATCGCCCGCAGCCGCCGCTACACAGCGCCGCCAGGCCCGGGATCAGAGACCGCGCTCTCGCTCTGCTGGACGCCGCCCCGCTCAGCGCGGGCCTCGGCCGAAGATTGAGCTCAAGCCCGAGGCCTCGAAGCTTTCCTAGCCACTCTAAGAAAGCGACGGTGTTCGGAGCCCGCTGCGGCCGGCTCCCCACCGAAAAGATTCGCTCGTTCAGTTCCTTGCGAAGTGACTGTGCCAGTGTATTTAGCAGTGAAGCAGCCGGTGTCTCAGCCCGCTTGCCTGCACAAAAAAGCCGTTTTCATGGCTACCCAGATAAATCCAATAAAGAGTGTATTTTCTGGTATGCCGGCCACGGCCGATGGTGTTATGAGTGTTGTAAGAATGCCCACGCCCCAGTGCCCATTCCCACACCCAGACACAGCCCGCCACGGTGCGAGGCGAGCACACATAAATCTGACTCAGGTCGATTGTGCAAACAATGTAGCGATTGCGCCCATACAATGCCCGCTCACGCTGCATGCCCCGTGTCCCTTGGTTTCTGTAAAAACGAAACCAACACACAATCTATCGGCTCCGGCCGAAAGCGTGCACAGTGCTGTAGATGTGCCCGTAGGTTTGCGCCCACATCCTCCCGCAAGCACGCCGAATCCCACGGGATTCGCCCCGCTCACTCTCGTTATGCGTTCCGCCATAGAGATTGTGAGCGCGGCCAGACTGCCCGCTGTGCCCAGCGCGCCCCCCGCCTCGAACGCTGTAAACACGGCGTCGTGTTCCCAGGGTACCGGGGCTCTCGAGCCGTTGCCAGGTCACGGCCAGAGCCCGGTCTGCATCCTACCCCTAGCTACTCGCGCAGAAGCGTGGTCGAAGCTACCCGGGTATCGGACTGGGTGCTGAACACTATAAAGAGAGGCTACTCGCTACAATTCGCACGACGTCCACGCCGTTGTACGGCGCCCGTCGAGACTTCGGTGAAAAACGAAGTATCTCATCTACTTCGAGCCGAGATAGCGAAACTACTGAGCAAAGGGGCCATAGAGCCCCTTTCTCAGGCTCAGAGCGAAGGGGGCTTATACAGCAGATATTTTCTGGTACCGAAAAAAGATGGGGGCTTCAGACCCATTCTAGATCTGAGACAGCTGAACAAAGCGCTTGTGAAGCGCCAGTTCAGGATGCTTACGACCAGGAAAATCCTCGCGCAAGTGCGTCAAGGGGACTGGTTTATGTCGATAGATCTGAAAGACGCGTATTTCCAAATACAAATAGCGTCCCATCACAGGCGATTCTTGAGATTCGCGTTCGAGGGCCAGGCTTATCAATACACAGTCCTGCCGTTCGGCCTGTCTTTGGCACCCCGTACATTTACGAAGTGCATGGACGCGGCTCTCGCGCCCCTGAGACTTCAGGGCATGCGAGTTATGAACTACTTGGACGATTGGCTGATTCTAGCTCGATCACGGTCAGAGCTCATAGAACACAGGGCCACAATGCTCGAGCATCTCGAGACACTGGGCCTGACGGTCAACTGGGAAAAGAGCCTGCTGTGTCCCAGCCAGAGAATTTCTTTCCTGGGAACAGTGTTAGACTCGCTTTCCATGACGGCACGCCTGTCACCGGAGCGCGTACTAAGTATTCAGCGCGTCGCGGAATCCTTCCGCCACGGCTCCATAGTCCCGCTCAGACGGTTTCAGAAATTGCTGGGCCTGATGGCCTCAGCATCCCATGCACTCCAGCTGGGCCTGCTTCGCATGCGCCCGCTGCAGTGGTGGCTGAAAGCACGGGTCCCGCCCCGGGCATGGTCCACGGGCAGGTGTCGCCTCAGGGTCGACCAAAGGTGCGTTTCGGCTCTGGAACCCTGGAAAGTAACCAGCTGGTATCAGTCTGGTGTGAGTCTGGGGACCGCCTCAAGGGTGAAAGTGGTGTCTACGGACGCCTCCACCACGGGGTGGGGAGCGCTGCTCGAGGGCAGACCGTTGGCTGGCCTATGGTCAGAGCGGGAGAAGCTCCTTCACATAAACTGCTTGGAATTGATAGCAGTCGACAAAGCGCTGCGGCGCTTCTGTCCCCTGGTGAGGGGCCACCACGTCTTGGTCCGATCGGACAACAAGTCAGTGGTGGCGTACATAAATCGCCAGGGCGGCCTCAGGTCCGCACGCCTTTGCAGGCTGACGGAACCCCTCTTGGTCTGGGCCCAGCGCAACCTACTTTCTTTGAAAGCGGCGCACGTGCCTGGGCACCTGAATACGGGTCCAGACATGCTGTCCAGAGACAACGTCCTGACAGGAGAATGGTCGCTGCACCCGCAGACGGTCCAGCTCCTGTGGGAAACGTTTGGCAGAGCGCAGGTGGACCTGTTAGCGTCCCGCGAGAACGCTCACTGCCCAGTATTCTTCTCAAAGCGCAGGGACGCGCTGGCCCATACTTGGCCCAGCGGTCCCCTGTACGCTTTTCCCCCGGTCTCGCTCCTGCCACAGGTGTTGGAGCGGATCAGGGAAAATGGATGCCCAGTGCTGCTTGTGGCTCCGCTCTGGACGAACCAGGCTTGGTTTCCGGTCCTGATGCGGATGACCAGCACTGCCCCGTGGCCTGTACCGTTGAGGAGAGATCTCCTCTCTCAGGCAGAGGGCTCGATTTGGCATCCTCACCCGGAACTGTGGTCCCTGCACGCATGGGCCATCAACGGGTACCCGCTAGCCTCCCAGAAGGAGTGCTAAACACGATCGCACAGGCTAGAGCTCCGTCTACCAGACGGCTCTATGCCTCGAAATGGTCGGTGTTCTCTACTTGGTGTCGAGCCCGTGGCTTTTCACCGTGGACTGCGGGGTTGAGGAAGTGCTTGCCTTCCTTCAGGAGCTGATGGATAAGGGAAGAACCCCATCCACGCTCAAAGTGTACGTGGCGGCCATAGCAACGTTTGCTAAACCTGTGTCTGGCCAGTCACTGGGGAAAAAACGACTTAGTCGTGCGTTTCCTACGAGGGGCTCGGAGAATGAATCCTCCCAGGCCCCCTTCAGTCCCGGCTTGGGACCTTTCCACGGTCTTGGAGGCCATGAAAGGCGCCCCGTTCGAGCCGATCCAGCTGTCGGATATGAGGCACCTGTCCCTTAAGACGGTGTTTCTATTGGCTCTCGCTTCAGTGAAGCGTGTAGGGGACTTGCAGGCGCTTTCTGTAAGCGCGTCATGTCTGGAGTTTGGGCCCAACGACTCAAAGGTCGTACTCAAACCGAGGCACGGCTACGTGCCGAAATCCCTCAATACACCGTTTAGGGCCCAGGTGATTTCCCTGTCAGCCCTTCCGGTTCTCGATGAGGAGAGGGACGCGAGTCTCCTTTGCCCTGTCAGGGCGTTAAGGGCTTATGTGTCCCGCTCGGCTGGGTTCAGGCAGACCGAGCAGCTTTTCGTTTTGTTTGGCGGCCGTTCTAAGGGACTCGCCGCCTCAAAACAGAGCCTATCCAGATGGATAGTGGATGCCATAGCGCTGGCTTACACTTCCAAGGGCCTACGGTGCCCATTGGGTGTCAAAGCGCACTCCACGAGAGGCGTGGCCTCGTCGTGGGCATGGTATAGCGGGGTCTCCCTGCAGGATATCTGTACGGCTGCGGGCTGGGCCTCGCCGTCGACATTTATCAAGTACTATAACCTGGAGGTGCCCGCCCTACAAGCTAAGCTTTTGGCGGTCTGAACTTCGGGCTTATTGGCCGCCAATGCGGCTATGTTGCCCTTACGGGTCAGTGTCCCTACGGGACTTTATAAAGGAGTGATGCTTTAGCCTCTCCTCCTCTACTCTATGTGAGTTATGGTGATTATGCACTAGATGTGCCCCGGGCTTTGCCCCGGGACTCTGGTGTTGGATCCCTGTCCGCACGGCGTTTTGTATGGGGTCCCCATAGCGTAAGATATTACGCAGTACGAGAGATACTCTCGTAAGAGAACGTACTCGGTTACTAACGTAACCTCGGTTCTCTCTAGAGAGGGAACGAGTACTGCGTATCTTGCCGTGCGTGAACTATGCTCTGGTTCGCTTCGGTGTACAAAATCAGAGAAATACAGCTATCGAGGGGTATTTATAGGGTGAGACCACGCCTATACTGGCGGGACATGACGAAATGAGCGCGAAGCGTCTTCATTCGTCATTACGTCACGCAGTGCCTTCACTCGATAGGCTGCAGCTTTTCCAGCGAGGCAGCCAATGGGCGCGCGAGCTGTTTCGCCCTTGTCTGCTTGCTGCTGCAAAAGCGTTTTGCATGATTAAAAAAATTAAGGATAATTTTTGGCTTCAATATCTCGAGGAAAGAGTGTTTCCCCATAGCGTAAGATATTACGCAGTACTCGTTCCCTCTCTAGAGAGAACCGAGGTTACGTTAGTAACCGAGTACGTTTTCTATGTGGTCAAAAGAGTTCATCTCAAGTCTTTGTGATATTTTGGTCTATTATGGGTCTGTCTTTCAGTGTATGTCAAAGAGATTTTTTTTTACCCTTTGGTCAAGTGCCATATGATTACAAGTCTGGTCACTTAGAAAAGAAAGTGCTCACCTCTCCTCAACAAGCTGTAAAATAGCCAATTTTGCCCACAGCTTTGAGGGCCTAACCTCACATAATCAAAGTTCTGTATTAATTCACTTGCAATGAATGAAGTCGCAAAACCGTAAACTACCTCTTGGATGTAAGTGGCTAATCAAAATATCTACATTAAAATTCAGCTTTGATCACAGGAAAACATTTTAAAATCTTACCGAACTCAAACTTTTTAGAAGAATTATATTTCTGCCATTTTACACTGACTCTGAATCTGTATTATTCAATCAGATTTCTAAACAGTCTATTTTGAAAAAGTGCTCAGTTTTCCAGAGAGTTCTGTATTTATTAATGCCTAATGCTGAACTATGTGTTCCAGGTGGCCGTTTTATATATTTTTTTGGGTTGCTTGTCATTTAAGTTTTATCTAAAGCAATGTACAGTGCACACCGTGCTTCTTCAGTCCCCCTGGAGCCATCTTGATTAAGTGTGTTGCTCAAGGGCACAGTGCTGATAGGGGAGCTTTGTGTCTTTCCACTTTTTATGGGTCCGCCTACCTGGGCTGTATTGTGTTGCCAGTGCAAAATGTGAACCACCACCACCACCTTTTCTATGTTATGACACCACACATCCTCACTGTAATGCCTTTCTCTTTACTCACCCTCCAGAGGTGGCCCCCTTAGAAAAATATAGCTGTGTTTTTCAATTCCTTTCACTTGAAATATAAAACAAGAGGCGGACATGACTCTTCACCACCCTGATGAGTGGTATCTCTGTAAGCTGACATCAATAGACCCTCATTCCCTCCAGTGGTGTACATAAGGACAGGCCTGTGCATGCAGGCTGGGGATGAGTGGGCCTGAAACCCGAGCTTCGGGATGCTCACGGGCCACCTATAGTGTGCAGTCTGGATGCTGCGGGGTTCTTCTCCACTATCACAGCTTATAATCTTCCTCTGCACTGCCTGGGAGTGGAGAACATGTGAATTAGCATGAATTAATGGGTTTTGGAAGAAAAGGGACTTAGGACTCATCAGATTCTGCTGTTGTATTATCACTGCACCAGGGATTGTGTGAGCAGGATCACACCTGGTTTAGACAAACTACACTATAAGAACATCTCGACGACTCACTACATTTGGAGTGTTTTTTTGCACGTTTTCACATTTCCTTACTCCAAAAAGTCCAGATAAATTTATTGTGTTACTTCAAATACATTGGACAAATCAATTGGATAAACACAGTAAATTAAAGGTGCTCTATGTAACTTTTAGCGGCCTCTAGTGGTGATGTTTCAGATTGCAACCAATTTTTACAAGAGCGCTCGTGCTCGAACTCATAGACAATACCGTCTATTACGCAAATATCTCGGTGAATACCAGACGGATTCGGCGAACACCGAGCTCGTTGGGACCATCTAGTCGAGCTGAAAAGAACCATATAAGTTCCATAGTTTTTGGTGGTGTTTTAGTTTACTAAAATCAAAAACGATTTTTTGTAGTGTAGTTTAATTAGTTTTAGTTATAATTTAGTTACACACAGGGATTGACATTAACACCAGCCAACCCTTCAAATGCGGGTGGATTTCAGCAGATTTAACGCAGTCACTCCTACTAATCACTTTGGCGGGTTGAATTTTATATACATTTTTCAAATGTAGTCTTTTAAAAAGACATCTGAAATTATAAACTTGGTGCAATGTAGTGTTGTCAAAAATATAGTTTTTTTGATACATACTGTATCAATACTGAAATATCTGACAGCGAGTTACACACAAACCCGCCTCACCTCACTCACTCGTTTAATTTGCTCCGGATGAATATTGTTGCTGTTACGGGGCTTGAATTTCGGCGTGTTATTGTGCGTATTGCGCATAATTGTACTAATTTCTGCAGATTTTTTGCTCACACCCAAAGTGCAGCACATAAATCCGCCTCTCAGTACTAAATTGAGCTCTTTTTCGTTGCTTTTTGTGCTTAAACAGTCAAAAACACAAAATAATGTCAAATGGCGGTTTTGGTGAGTATTCATGTAAACGCAGTCAGTCATGTTTTAAATGAATGTAAACAGTTGAGAAAGAAATCTCATGTGTAACAGTATAATGGATCCGTGGGTCAGGTCTTAAAGTGACAGCAGCCTAATATGCTGCAAAATTATGAGATACATTTATCGCCATGGGATCAATCTCAAAATTGTGGCTAGTGGAAATGCTGAATGGCTAGAAACTTTGTAAAACCACTAGCCACAGTGGCTGGTGAGCAAAAAAAGTGAATGTCAAGACCTGGTTTCACAAATAATCTCATATATGTGTTCTCCATGATGGGGCTTGTCTTACGGAGATGCAGATCTGTGCATCTACAGTATTATTGAAAAAAATCACAGCTTTTTATTCATTTTATGTCCCTGAATTTTTGAGTTGACAGATATCATAGAAATGAATGGTTAATGTTGTAAATGAATCCTCCATGCTGACAACTTTCCTGCGCCTGCATTAATAAATCAGCTATTGTTTTCATGACAAACTCAGCATGCACTCCAAACTCCTACATATGCAAGTAGCTCACTGTTGTGCATTATGCCTTTTTGGGCTAACCACATCATCTCTCTGTGGCGGTTTTAACCTTGTTTTGGAGGTTTGTGAAGATTCCTGTGTGTCTTTGAGGACTGTGGCTTGAGGTTGTGGTTGTATTTTAAATTATACTTTGGCTTTATATGTAATTATTAGATTATAGTAAGTCTACCCGTTTCCTTTTATGACTTGCCACATTGTATACACGGCCCAACATTAACTTTCTGCCTTGCCCACCAATGAGGAATGAATTAAGGATATTTACCATAAATATTTCTTATCAAACCATGAAACTGTATTTGCATTATTTTTATTAAAAGTGTATTTTTGTCCCTATGGTAATTAAATTGCAGCTGTCTTTGCATATAGGTGACAGATGACATCGGATATTAGAGACATGTGTAAATTTGTAGATTTTCAATTATTTTTTTGGTGGCTTACTGTGAAGAATATTTCACACATATGGAGCCAGATATTATTGTCTGTAGTCAGTGTGCCAGATTATGCGATTTTAACTCTTAAAAACATTTCAGACTACAGATTGCTTCCCCACCAATCATCGTTTGCCATCTTTAATGACATGCGTGTTGTCATCTTAAAGGCGGAACCAGTGATTGACTTCTGTACACAAGAGCGTAAGCAAACAATGCTATCGAAGCGGCATGTTAGCGTAATGCTAATTCCAGTACTCACCGGGTTGCTGAAGCACACCGCTTCATGGTAGTCCCTCGAGGAAACATCATAAAGGCAGGAGTGTTGTTGCCAAAGCTCCACAAACCTCCATTGCATAATGCCACCCAGAAGCACCAATACCATCATCCCTCTTATGTTGTGTTTACATGTTTGAAAGCTGTGTACAGAAGAGCTTATGTGCTCCTATTGGCCTATTGGAACATGAAAAATAAAAAAAATGAAACATGCTAGTCTTTCTGTCGTGTCCACAGACGCGGTTTACAAATCATTACAAAGCACCACCATGAAACCCATGGATTGTGCCAAAATCAGGTTGATATTGTGTAGTCTGAAGATAAACTTAAAAGCTGCTTGAAAATTTGCAAGTCATGACAGATGTTTTCTTTGGGGTGTGAAATATGAGTGTGGAATATAAACAGCAATCAAACATGATTCTATGTCTGCATTCTGCGTTCAAATGTGATGACATTCAAAAATCCTAGGATAGGTTACAGGAGATGGCTCTTTCTCTCATACTGGTTACCGTAATACTTCCACTAAGATGTAGAGATGTAACTAAGATGTAATGATAAAATCATTGGTTACCCGTAAGCCAATCACATAACGTTTGGTTATGCGCCAGGCTGCCAGCTCAGCCGCATCGAACTTCCACTGTAAAGTCCACTTTTATTTATATAGCGCTTTTTACAATACAATTTTTTTCAAAGCAGCTTTACAGAGATAACAGGAAAATAAACACATATGATGCGAAAACAAAACCACCGAGCGAAAATACCGGAGTGAACATGGCTGTGATGTGAACGATTTTGAAGTAAATCTAACATTACGCATCCACGGTACAATCAGGGCCTCTAAACTAATATTTGACAGTAGAGAGAAACAAGAAAATATTTGCAGCCAACTGTCAAAGTTAGGATTAGTTGTGTTAAACACAGCTCTTTGTTCATCTCGAGTCTGTCGGAAATGCCGCAACTTAATTGCAAGATTACAGCATGTCATGGCAATATGTCAAAAGGCTCCCCAGTTTCTCGCTGACGATCGGTAATAGTTGATAAATTAAACTTTTCCCAAAGGGAACATCACCTCCATTCAAAATGTTTAACAAACACTCTTCTTATTCGGGCTTCAGTTTGCTAATGCCGGGAATATTCTCCACAACAGAGCGAATTGCATCCCGTGTCTCCATATCCGCGGTTGTTTTCGATTTCCCTAACCTAAAATACAATCTTAAACTCGGCGCTTAGCATCTACGTCACGGCTTTCAGCCCGCCCTCTGTTCGTTGATTGGCCGAATGTTTTCAGCCCGAAGGAAAACTGAGAGATAGGCCGCTGTCTCAGACTGAGTACAGAAGCGAATTGAAATTGAGCGGAAGTACGAAGTCTGACGTAGTCAGGCTAACTAAGATGTGTACTTTCATAAAGAAGAAAGCATTGCTATTTTTGTCAACCAGGCGATCAGGCTTAGATCGCTCATCCTAAGACAAGTGTCATGTGACTGACAGAGCACAGACAGCGCACCGGATGACCAGCGGCTCTGTAAGTACCCCAGTGTGTGCTGGATGAGAGAGAGTATGTAATTAGGACCAGGGAAATCTTAATGCATTGTGTGTCGGCTAATGGCACTTCCTCTCCGTGCTCTGCATGGGCATAAATCAAGCGAATCTGTTGCTCTGACACAGTGGGGTGTGCCGTCCTCACATTGATTAACATTATGAATTCATGCCACTGTGTCTGTGTGCTACAGCCTCTGGCCCTGGGGAGCAGAGCGGTATATCAGAACAGATGTGAACTCATCCCACTGTCACCCTATATCTTGCAGAGACAAGATCCCTTTTGTTTATGTCACTGAGGGCCTGTGCTTTTACATTCTGTATGTTACACTGAAATTTCTTGAAGCTGATCTCTGTGGAAATGGCTGTGTTTTCCCCTGTGCTTTCATTTTTCCAGAAATCCTAGTGTAAATAAATGTGTTCTCTGACAATCATATTTTCAACCCTGAGCATTACAGTGAATGTGTTCGCTGACATATTGAGCACATCTATTCTTGTTGTGTGATCATATAAACAATAATTAAACAATTCCATGAAATCAACACATGCTCGATCTGTTTTCTGATGCTGATGGTATTGTAATATTGTGTTAGGTTGAGAAAGATTAGAACATTTTGGGTTACACACTGAAATAAGTCAATATATTTTGCTCAATTTGTTTTCTGCAATATTTTTCCCTAAGATTTTCACACTTGAATCTAAGTTCCTACATTTGACAGGGTTGCATTCACTGATCATTACGCCCTAAAATAACAGAGGAAAAGTTATGTAATATCTCAAGTGTTGTTAAAGCAACACCATGTAACTTTTCCTCTTCGGTCGCCCTACTGGTTGGAAACGAAATTGTCCATTGCCGCTGTCGTAAATAATTTAGCGTACCGTCGCACGCACAGCTCGCTGTTTATCCAGCACCGGCTTTAAAATGAACGATGTCCACAGACAAGGTAGAGTATTTACATGATTTCATGAAAGCATGATGTATTGCGACATCAAAGAAAAACGAAATAATGACTATTGTTGATTGATGTAAGATTTTGGAAACATTATTTTAAGGTAAAAAATGTTCATGGTGTTCTTTAAACACAATAGTCTTGCAGCCCCAGAGGACCGTTTGGCAGGATTTGTTGATGTATTTGTCACTTTGATATGAGTGCCAATTTAGACAACCAGATTACTCTTTGGTTTGGGTCATTCTCATGAACGCAATCCTTCTCAGTGTGAGGATTACAGAGAAGACACTCGTGGATCAAGAGAATGAAACAGCATTAATTTTCTAATTCGAAAAAGAGTCTGTCAGAATTTAGCAAGCATGAAAACTGGTGGATTATAGCCAGAGACTTTGCTCCACCGCAGAAGTGCCGTCACAGGACTTGCATGTGTGAGATTTTCTGGCTTGTTCATCTGGTGAGATTCATTGCCACATTATTCCAAGCAAGACTTGCTCACATGCCATTACATGACATGAGACCCACATTACCAATTAGTAAGCTAAATAACCCACAGTAAAGTATCTTTATATAAGCCTGATGTGCTGGAAGGAAATATCACCATTTTCCAGTAGATGCCAACCATGCTTGCATGAAAAGAGGCTGTATCTCGGTTGCCTCATTTTTTCCTAAGGATGTCATTGAATCACATTTTGCTAACAGCAGGTGCTATTGTCCTCTCAGATGACATTCCTTTAGATTGAAAGCTTGAAGGAA
>CM070828.1:4792841-4797841 GCA_036326025.1 Chrosomus eos
ATAATGACTCTGAATGTGCAATCTAGCATCTATTTGTTACCATGCAAAAGCATTTTCCATGTTTAGCTGATATATTAAATCAGGATAAAAGGAAATGTATTCCTTTACACACATTAGTGGCACATTTACCTGCAGGGGATTTCAATTTCATCTGTGCTTGTTAATCATGAATCTTATTAGTGTCAATGCTTAAGTTTGGATGTTTAAGTATATTTTTTAAGCCTGTTTTCCAAGTCTAAGCCACAATTGTGTTACATTTTACATCCTTTGTTGGTTTTATTAGCGTTATCTTTACGACAGCTCGCAGGACAGACGAACAACTCCGGCTGTGTTCAGAATCAGTCAGCATGTTCTACTTAAAGAGTTCTTTATCTCAACAACAGCTTTTCTACCAGCCAGTCTGTCTGTCTACCTACTTTATAAAAAACAAGCCAAGCCGTTTCAGTGTCCCAGGTTTCCCTCAGTTACCTGTCGGTCTGCTGCCAGTAAAGAGCAGGAGGGGCCGCCTCATTTACCTGTGCAAAATCAAACAATAGACGTCTTCTGTGATTGGCCAGGGGGGGAAAGACCCTCCCACAGCCCTTGTTGTAATTCAACACCTGACGGATTTTGCTTGTGCCTGAATTAGTCTTGTTCACACAGTCTCAGAAAGCGTGCGTCTGTCCCCAGAGACACTCTTCTGTCCCGGCTAAGAGCTCACACAGAGTAACGCCGCCTGCGCAGTGCCTGATATATGGATTAGACACTTGCTGTTCACTTGCAGTCGCCTTGCTCTTCAGGACTGGGGTTTGGATCCTCTAGTTTTGCAGGGATTTCCTAAACTCATAATCTGATTTCCTTTGGATGGTTTTCTTCGCATGGGTAAGTGGTGCACATGTGTTGGATCTCAGTGTTAGTGTGCATGACCTGCTTGGCTCAACCTTTATGTTTCATGATAATATTCCATCATTTGCACTTAAATGAGGGTCTTATTAGTGGTGAAGTCTCTCTCATCTCCTCTGTGCAGCTTCCTTTGCTGTTGTACACAAACACACTGAGGGCTTAGGAGTAACCATTAGCAGAATCACAGCTGTCCTGTGGCGACTGCTTTTTCTCTGTTCATTCTACTTGAGCATAATATCCACCTCAGACGCTACTTTTTCTGGCGGTGTTATGTAAGATTTTTTTAATTAGTCTGGTTGAATGTATAATTTAGAATGAATTATGGGGATATTGGAAAACTACACCCTGTGTTTTGTGGAAATGTTTTACAGAGATTATGTGAACTGGTGCAGTTTGTAATGCGTAAGAATTATGAACTTGTTAACTTCAGTGGGGTCCATAAGTCCCACTAGTGAACGTGCTTTTATGTTGCATTATATTGGTCTAATTTGATAAGATAATTTTAGATTTTAATACAGAATCACTGCAAACAAGTTGGCATGGACAAAACCTGATGATCATGTTCTCCAGTATGATATTAGAAAGTGCCAAAGGGCAATTTGAAATCTGATGACTTTACTTGATCACTTGATTAGTGGCCTACAGTATGGGTTCATTTACGTTGTATATATATATACACAACGTAAATGATCCTGGTAAACTATGTTATGGGGACAAAATGTCCCCACAATGATGGATATATCCGAAATCTGTGTCCTGTGGGGACATTTTTGGTCCCCATGAGAAAGTATAGGTCATTTTAAGTTATGTTTTTTTAAAATGTAAAAATGCAGAAATCTTTATGTCATGGGTAGGTGTAGGGGATAGAATATACAGTATAAAATAATTATTATACCCATAAAACATGAAAAAACAATGTGTGTGTGTGCGCGCGTGGGTGCGTGCTTTTGTGTGTGTGTGTGTGTGTGTGTGTGTTGTGTATAAGTTCATTATTTACAGGGTAGTTAAAGTTTTTCTTAAAAGCAGGGGTCTCAAATCAAATTGCCACTTGTCAGAAGATGTTCTTCATCAGTGACCAGTTGAACAGTAACAACTAATACAAACATTCATTTTGATTATATACAGACATTTTGTGTAGACCGCTTTGTTGATTATAATAGATGTAGTTTTACCACATCGCACCATACCACACTTGTTTAAACAAAAGCTGCAATTTGTTCCTATATAGGGCACTTATATAGTCCACATATGTATAAATGTGGCATTCACTATAGTAAATAATGAACGAATGAGCAATCTGGCACACAGGAGCGGTGCCAACTAATACACACGTAACCAACCTTTTTTTTTTTTTTGACAGAAGCGAACCCGCAGGCTTGTTTATTGTTGTTGTCACCTAGGCTACAATTGCACTTTTTAATTTGTGTGAGGCCTGTAATTAGTCATGTGAATAAATACATATTAGACCACATAACAATCTTTAAGAAAACTACAGGATAACAGCTGAAAGGTAAAATCAAAATGCAGAAAGTGAAATATGATTTGAGGGCCGAATAAACTACTAACGTATGAAACAATGTCACGGGCCAGTAGTTTGAGATCCCTTCTTTAAAGTGAATTTTACTTATATATGTAATGAAACAGGGCCGTATAGATTGAGCTGGGAACCGTGAATTGAATGTGTTATCAAAAGTGTCTTTTTGGAGAGAAGTCAGCGGGAACTAGGCTGTCTGTCTCACTTTATTCAGCGGGGAAGGCAGTCTTGTCCCCGGGGAGTGATTCTATTTCACACAGAGAGGCTTACGTCTTTCAAGCATACCATTGTCTCGTCTAATCCCACAGTCCTGCCCTGCTGCAATGCCATCCAGTCAGTCGCCGCCAGCATAGCGTCTCTCTCACTCGCTTCCTCACTTTTTGCTCTTTCTCAGTGGCTTGCATGTTGCTACATGGACCACCAACACGCTGCTCTCGTCCATAATAACTGAGGAGAGGTGGACAACACGAGGACATCAGTACGGAGAGGCAGTTTAGTCCCCAGATGGAACAATAAAAGCAATAGATAGGGATCTTGACCTCGCTGGCCTTTTGAACACAATCTGTGACCTCTCTCATCCCTCCAGAGGTTCGACCGGCCAAGTTAAGCGGTGTGTTTTACGATTCATTCAAGTGTTTGTGTGTGTATATGGGGACGTTCATCATGTCCCATGTCAGGCGGGCTGCACAGGAGTTTAAATTGGGGGTTTGTCACTAATGCAGTGTTGTTATCTTTGTTGTTTGACTTGGTGCTCTTGTGCATGAGGATTAAATGATTGCTGGGATGTGCTCTGGTCATTGGGTCGCTGTGGCTGGGTACTTGTTGGTTTCAAACCCCAAATGAGCAAAAATGGAACCATTTCCATTCACTCTTAAAGGGAAACTTTTTCTTCTGTGGAACACAAATATATATATTTTTTTTTATTGATTTTTTTTTTCTGAGATTCAACATTTGATAAACATTTATCACTTGCATTTCAGATACTGAGTTTACACATACATCTCTGAATAGTATTAATCCGAAATATACAAATAGAAAAAAACATGTATTAAGAGAGTGATCTTTGTGTACATCATAAGCATTGATTTGTGAAAATAAAATCAGGCCTATGGGTAAAAGAAGATATTTTGAGGAGTGTGGTAACCAAACAGTTGATGTGCCCCATTGACTTCCATATATATAATATATATATATATATATATATATATATATATATATATATATATATATATATATATATATATATATATATTAGTGCTGTCAAACGATAAAAATATTTAATCGCGATTAATCGCATTAATGTCATAGTTAACTCGCGATTAATCGCACATTTTTATCTATTCTAAATGTCTCTTGATTTCTTTTTGTCCCATTATTTTTTCTCATTTTAATGCTCTTATCAACATAGAAAAGTGGATCGGCACTTGTTCTTAGCTGTGGTATGTGCTTCTGTCTGAAGTCATCCATTGTTATTTTCTCCCGCCCGCAACATTTATGTTTTGTCCCGCTCCTGCCCGCAAATAGACTTTTTCTGTAGGCTACCTCCAAATACTTTCAAGTTAGCCGTGTCGCCACCATACACATCAGCATAAATGCTACTGATAAATTATTTGTTATTAAAGCATTAACACACAAACCACTGTTATAACATAAAAGCAAGCAGCTACTGCGTGCATTGTTTGGCATGACTGAATGCGTGCAAAGTGCACTCCCATAATAATTACTAAAAAGCTGACATCAGTTCATCGCAATCTCACACATCTTTGTTATTAACAATGAAGCTGACTGCACAGTGAATCTTTCATAATATATACACTATGTTTGTTATAATTAGAGGATTTGCCAGCATACAGAATTCAGCACTGAACAGAAAGTCAGTTTTGAGCGGTGAGGGGATTCTATCGTAAATGCTTCTGATAAGCCATTGCGTTCAAGAAATCAACACATATGTCTGTGATTGGCTACATCGCTCAACGCTGCAAACATGTCATAAATTTAAACTCTGACCTGCGAATCGTTTCTATTTTGTTTTAGTTGTTCTTGTTTCTTTTCTGCAACATATGAATAAAAATGTATTAGTTTTTATGTTTTATTCATAGATATTTCTAGTTTGCAGGAGTCCCGCGAATCGTTTTATTCTACCGCAACCCGCACACACAGAGTGAGTGCATTACCGCTCGCGCCCGCGCTCGCACTCGGCCGTCCAATCTAGTCCCGCGCCACACTCCATTGCGTTGGGAGTGCATGTCTCTAGATCAAGGGCCCGGCTCGGCCCGAGGATAGTGATGGGAAATATCGGCCCGGTCAAGTTCGGGCTCGGGCAGAGAATCTAAGCTCTAATCCATTGTCGGCTGGCTTTGAAGAGGGGGCGGAGAGTTCGCATCAGCTGTGTGCTTGGCCATCAAGTGGCATTTCAGACTGGACGTGCTGCGATGAACAAAACACACAGATCACTTTGGTCTTGTCAATGGAACCATTTGGCAACTTTTTAAAAGTAAACTTTCCGAAAGTAAACTTTCCATTCAGAATCTTATTGGCATCCATTTTGGCGTCTCGCACTTTTGAGTGGATCAAAACGTAACAC
>CM070828.1:4805341-4865341 GCA_036326025.1 Chrosomus eos
TCACAAGTGTTCTTGGACTTTTATTTTGATAATCTTTTGTCTTGCTGTGCCTTTGTTCCGTTTTAGTTTGTTTACCTTTAGTTTCTATAGACCTTATTCGCAAACACCGGAAGTAGCTAACCGCGGCCATATTGTTGACATAACAACTGTCCTGCCCATAGCCGCACGCAGATTTGAGTTGAGGTGAGCAGTAGCCTAACGGCTTCATCTCGTCGGTATCAAGAGAAGATAAGCTTGATTTGTGTGGACCCATATCAAATAGACCCAATAGCCTTAAGTATAGATCCGTCCTTATTGCCAGCCGTAACTTTTAACCGGATATTTATAACGTTAACGTTCATACAGTATCCGCATAACGTTAGCTACACTTCGCAGGGCTCCTTTACGATCGTTGTAACAAAATAACACAGTATCACACAAGCACTAATTCCCTACCTAGTATCAATGAGGCATATAACGTTATCAATAGTCAAGTCACCTTTATTTATATAACAGTTAGCGCTTTTTACAATACAAATTGTTTCAAAGCAGCTTCACAGAGATAACAGGAACATGTTATAATAGTATTGTAAAATTCAAAATTAAATGTCCCCAATAACGTTACCTGTGGTAAAATGATAGGAGCAGACATTGCTGTAGGGAGATGGCAGATTAGTCTGTTTATCCTAGCTAGCCACAAGTCTCTCCTGCGCTGGCTCAACTCCTCTGTCTCACTCCCTTCACGTTTTCTGACAGTCGGTATCGCATAAAAATTAACTCCGGGGTTCTTATTGCTGTTGTTAGAACAGCAGTGTATTACACAGCACACCATCCCGCTGTTTTAAAAAAAATACAGCGATAATACCATGGATAATACCGACGCTGCCTCGCTTGTCAATTGACTGACTGACAGTTGCCGTGGTTTCTATGTCAACAAAATGGCCGCCGCGAACATTGATGACGCAGATCGAATAAGGTCTATAGTTATCCTTGTTAGTCACCATGGCAACTAATCACCTTCACCTGTTCCTTGTTAGCCTCTGGTTACCCAGTGTATGTATAACCCCTTATATACAGGGGTTGGACAATGAAACTGAAACACCTGGTTTTAGACCACAATAATTTATTAGTATGGTAGGGCCTCCTTTTGCGGCCAATACAGCATCAATTCGTCTTGGGAATGACATATACAAGTCCTGCACAGTGGTCAGAGGGATTTTAAGCCATTCTTCTTGCAGGATAGTGGCCAGGTCACGACGTGATGCTGGTGGAGGGAAATGTTTCCTGACTCGCTCCTCCAAAACACCCCAAAGTGGCTCAATAATATTTAGATCTGGTGACTGTGCAGGCCATGGGAGATGTTCAACTTCACTTTCATGTTCATCAAACCAATCTTTCACCAGTCTTGCTGTGTGTATTGGTGCATTGTCATCCTGATACACGGCACAAAACTGTGCTCTTACCCTGCTAATTGGACCTTCACAGTCTGCTCTTATTGGTTCAATGTGCAATTAATGAAGATTGGCCACCAGGCTGGTCCAATTTAGCCATGAAACCTCCCACACTAAAATGAGAGGTGTTTCAGTTTCATTGTCCAACCCCTGTATATCAGTCCTTGTTTGTCGGTCAGTAGCTGCGTTTACATGGACCCTTATAATCAGATTGACGGCTCAATCGGACTAAAAAAACCTTCATGTAAGGTTTGAGCTCGATCCGACTGGAATTTTGCAATCTGATCGAGAGAACATGTAAACACTTTATCGGATTGAAAATCGAAACTAAAAGGACTGCGCATGTGCAATGACGTTGAAATAGCGTAATGACGTATGGCGCGCTGAACGAGCTGTTCTTCCTGTTGAATAAAGTGTCGTATAAAAAATTGTCATTTCACTCAGCGTCTGTGAAGTGAAGCAGGACAACGTCCCACCACTGCTTGTTTCAGATCCTCATCCACACACGACTGGTTTTGGGCGCGGGGTTTTACTGCGTGATAAATATAAGCAGCACGGCAAAATGGTTCATGCTCATCGTCTCCAAATCATGACCAGAGACGGATAAATATTAAGTCTGTTGTTTAAAACAAATAAAGAACAAATAGAGGAGAATAGTTATGCGCGACCAGTGACATATTCGTGCAGTGTGCGCATGTCAAAAAATCAATTCCGATTTGAATCTTGTGACATATAAACGCGCACATCAACCCGATTACTTTATTTATCGTTCATGTAAACACCGTGTTCGGATTCATCAATCGGATTGATTTCATTCCGATTGAACCATGTAAACGCAGCTATTGTCTTTAAACTTCAACGTAAAGCTGTTATGTTTCTTGTTTCTCTGTTTGGATTATCTTCGTCGTCATATTTTAATTATCTTTGTCTTAACAAGATGAAATATTTTTATGCAGTTTTGCTTCTCATGTAAAGTTATCTTGTTCTAAAGATGTTTAGGTTATTTTTTACTGCAAAATACTTATAATTTACAGTCTGAAGATCAAATCGAAAATGACAAGCTTTGCAATGATAATGTGAAAGTGTGGCTTTAAAGCAGCGGGTACAAGGAAGTAAAACGGTCCTTGATTTTCTTGTTATTTGAATGATAAATGTCTAAACATTTTCAAATATACAAAGTGATTTTTTTCCACATGTGTCTATTGTAGCTAAAATGCCGCATGTATCCCTGTGTTCAAATGATAAAATAGGGCATCAAACTTCAAGTAAATCAAGTCAAATTGTAAAAATGTTTAGTTTACACCTGAACCCTTTAATTAGTTCTGCTGATACTGTGACAGATAAAGCCTTTTTTCATGCCATAATCCTCTTTCCTTGTTTTTGAAATGGAGAAGTGAGAAACTCAAACAGACGTGTATCACTGGGAAATAATGAACGTGTGTCCCTGTAAAAGGTTGGATTATTCAAATCATAGCCATACACAACCCGTCTGTTTTCACTCCATCAGGATGATTCATCTCAGGTGTCAAATTAGTTCTGAAGGATTTTATATTTTCTCCATATTTAATTCAATTCCAGGCACTGTGATTTTAGTTTAGTTTTTTTCAGTGTTATTGATCAGGAGGTTGATGTCGGACCATATCCGTAATCGAATGAATGATAGAGTTAGTGATCAATACTGTCAGATTGAAACCACACTCCTGTATGTGAAGGGCAGATCCTGTCGAGACACAGCCGAGGGCTTCTTCTGGAAAGTAGATCAGTGTTTATCTGTCTGGTGGCATTGATTAACTGCTCATATGATTGTTACCTGTTTTTAAATTCTGTATAAGATTCAAGGCCGTCTTGATAGAGGTAGAACACAGAGAGAATGTAAAGGTGTTGTTTATGCAATAAGATGTTTCTTAAGGGATAACTCACCTAAAAATTTAATTTCTGTCATCATTTACTCGCCCTCAAGTTGCTCCAAACCTGTATGAGTTTCTTTCTTACATATTTTACATGTACTACACCTGAGGGGATCCTTTTTACTATACTAAAAGTTTCTTTTCCTTGCTTTAAAAGTCAGAGGCTAGAAGGCATGTAGTAGATTGTGTGCAACAGGTTTTTCCAGTAGGTTTGATACTGTGGGCTTTATAGGATTAAGCCTCTAGCTTCTCAGATTTTTCTCTTGTGAAACAAACCTGAATCTCACATGACTCTCTTCTAGAGAGTCGGAGTCTCTATCTTATGAACTCAATATGAACTCAACAATTTCTCATCAAATTATCCCGAAGTCAAATGATCTGAGCTGCTATCCATGTTCAATTTGTAGCTCTATACACAAACTGTATGAATTTTGACTCTTGTGACTTTTTATTTGAATTTTGGGAGAACCAGCTGAGATTAAGTTAATGCTTAAAGGAAACATAATAACTTCGAAAGTCTCTTGAGCTATAAAAATGGTAACCTTTTACTTGGCTATTTATTTGCTAAAGAAACATACTTTACACATACTGTTTTGATCAATTATTTTTGACAGTGCTTGCGTTTTTTTCCCCACATCACATGCTTTTCTCTGTATAGGCTCAGCACATTTTTTCTCCACATCCATGATGCTGCTGTTTTCGCCCGCAGACTCATGTCGTTCATCTTCTGAATGACCCAACCTTACTCGGTTCCATCTCTTTTTCTCCTTACACTAACTCAGGGATTAGAGCTGCATTCCCATGTCTCAAGGCTCATCAGAGCGGCGCTGTGTTGCTCTTCATCATGTTATCGACCCGCTCTCCTCCTCCTCCTCCTCCTCTCTGGGATAATCCGCTCGCTGAATGGACCAGCCGGAGCGGCCAGAGACAACCAACCGGCTGGGAGGAGCCGTTGTCCTTTAAAAGATTTGTGTTCTCCTGAAACACTGCAGTCAACATTTGTTGCCTCTGTTTAAAAAAAAAAGCAGCATAGCTGGTCGCCATGTTGTTTCAGATGCATGTTCTCTAGTTCCTTAACTAGCTTTACCAGTAAGACTCAACCAGCTTTACTACAAAATCAAATATACTGTAGTCCTTCATAAGGGGTATTCTTAATAAGATTACCTTAGAGTTTGGCTTATTGAGGAGAATTATTATGTAAGTTTTAAGTTGTAACTTTTCTGGCCATATGTAGAATTATTCTGGAATATCATGCAAACTAGCTAGGCAAGCAACTACATAGAAGTCTTCTAAAACAAACAATAAAGCATAGCAAACTCATACAGTAGCAAACACTCACCAAACTGTAGTATTGTTTTTTATAATAAAAAATATTGTTGTTTGATATTTAAAAATCCAATATTTTACAATACTTTGACTAAAATGACTTTATTTTTAGTCAACAAAAATATTATTTAGTTGACAAGAAAAAATAAGTGCAAAATTAAATCCGTTAGGCATGTTTAGTTCATTGTTATGGAAAAGCATATTTACAATGTGACTTAGACATTTGGACTAGCAAAGTAGTTCATCTTGCATAATTTTTTGCAGATAGAAGTGATATTAAGTTATGTACGCATTTATAGGATGTATTTGGGTGAGTTATTTAGCCTGATAGCAACGTGCTTCAGTTTACCGATGTTCATTTGCGTAAACCCCCGGCATTATTCAGCATTATTCAGCTTGATTGGACAATTAGAGACGCTCTTATTCTTTCTAGATTTTTCTTCATTAAAAACACTGTTAGTGCATCTTGCTGTGTTATTTTTTCTTTTATAGTTTTGTGAATGGTGTTAATTAAAATAATTTCATTATCGATGCACATTTTCTTGCACAACTCGTCATCATTGAAATCACAGAAACCCTTTGTTCATTAACATTGCCGTCAGTTTTTGTCTGAGATAGTTTGCACAGAGGGTTTTGCACAGGCAAGCACACAATGTAGTTTTATTCATGACCTTGCTTGTATGACATTGTTTTTACTGTTCTTCTAACTTCTCTCTATTCAAAGAAACACGCAATAAGTTCTGGCTGCCAAGGCAGAAGAACATGTTATCTTTCAATCGGATTACTAATGAACCATTTTTCAGAATTAAATATTTCCCCCTTCACTCTATTTCTCTCTCCTCTGTTCATATGATAAGGCGCCCTCTCATTTAGTACAGTGATAACTCACTGAGGCATGTTAACCGCATCCCTGAGCGCTTCTTTAATTGACTAACTTTTTAGTATCTCGCTCTCGTTCTCAAGTTATTTAACATTCATTTCACTCTCAGAAAAGCGAGAGCTGCCAGTATATCTCACAGAGACAGACCCTCAACATCAAATCACACACACACACACACACACACACACACACACACACACACACACACACACACACACACACACACACACACACACAACACACACACACACACACACACACACACACACTCTCTCTCTCTCTCTCTCTCTCTCTCTCTCTCACACACACACACACACACACACCCCACACACACACACACACACACACACACACACACACACACCTCGGTAACAAAACTCCCTCTAGTGCAGACACAATGTGCATCAACAGCATTTCGCCTCTGTTAGTCTTGAATTATGTATTTTGTTTGATTTTCCCACAGCGACTACTGCACACATGCATGAGAGAGAGAGAGAGAGAGAGAGAGAGAGAGAGAGAGAGAGAGAGAGAGAGAGAGAGAGAGATGCTATAGATCTTGATTACAGTGACACTCTCATCAGAACACACATGCTCACATTAACGCTCTTGTCAATAGTAAGATGTTAATGTGAGCAATGTGAGCGAGAGAGCCGTCCTAGTAATTAATTCCAATTCAAGGCCTAAGTGCTTTGAGAAGAGATAACTGTGCGCCGCCATGATGCAGAGCGCTGAGATCGCTGCCTCTCCTCTTCCTGCATATTCACTGCTTTAAGAAGTGAAGGCGACAAGGAAAGATACAGAGGAAAGAGCTCTGTGCTCTTTTACAAAACTGCTTTCTTCTCTCTGCACAGATGCTTTAAGGGGACGTTCACTACAACAGTGATTTGTAGCGAGAGAAAAAAAAAATCGCAAGTCATTCCTTTACAGTGAGAATCTGTGATTTACAGTGATGCAACAAAACTGAGCAACTTTAAGCACTACCAACAGCGAAGAGACGGAGAATATTTCTTTTAAAGTAATATAATTTAGTTATACTAACACTCAAATGTTTGGGTTTGGTAAGATTTTGGAATTATTTATTTGGAATAAATCTCTTATGGTGGCCAAGGCTGTATTTATTTGATCACAAATACAGTAAAAACAGTAACTTTATGACATATTATTGCAATTTAAAGATTTATCTTTTAATATATTGTTCAGATGTAATTTATTCCTGTGATCAAAGCTGAATTTTCAGCATCATTACTCCAGTCTTCAGTGTCACATGATCCTTCAGAAATCATTCTAATATGATGATTTGCTGAAGAAAATTTCTAATTATTATCAATGTTGAAAACAGTTGTGCTGCTTCATATTTCTGGGGAAACAGTCATGCAAAATCTCTTTTGATCAATTTAATGCATCCTTGCAGAATAAAAGTATTAATTTCTTTAAATAAATATATTATACAAATCTTACTAATGCCAAACTTTTAAACGGTAGTGTACTAACAATATTTAATATATTACACAATATTACAATTTATTTTCCATTAAACTTTTTCTTTCTTTTTTTCTGTACTATTCATTTTTTTTTTTTTTTTTCAAAAGAAATTGCAGCCAGCTGGAAAGTTTACAGCAATATGTAATTCCATGGATTGATAAACACAATGCAAAATATTAGTCATTAATTTACTTGTGTTTTTACCTAAGACTATAACAAGCCATTTCTGTCACATCTATGTTCACCAGTTAGAGAACATAGAACATTTCTATATTGTTGAACCCTGATTATGAAATGTAAGTAGGGCCTATATGAAATTGGCATTTTTACCTGTGAAAATGCATTCTTGGATGGCATTCTCTGTAAAATATGCATGCAATGTTGCTTTGGAATTTTCATTTTGCTGCATGTCGTTTGGAACAGCTTGGGCCTTTGATGACTTTCAAGGTTTTAATAGTTTTGAAAAAAAGAGAAAATATTCTCCCCCCTGCTGTCTTCTCTATTAAAGCTGAGAGCTCTCTCCTGGGTGCCCATCTCTCTGAGGAGGGACCTGCTATGGCCACTGACCACATTGTTATAATAGACAGATTTATGTGCTCGAGGGACTCGTAAAGCTGCTCCCCTTTTCCTCCCACGAGTCACATCACATCCAGCAGAACTGCGTTACTATTATAACCCAGCTGGCAGATAGAAACACTTTAGCTCTCTCTTTCTCTCTGTAAACGCACTCGTGCATAAGAGGAAATACAGGTGCATTTTAACTGAGCGTGAGACAACATCACGGACAACCCGTCAGCCATCACCTTTTACTCCTGTTATACTACACTTGCAGCTCTAATGGTGATAGATGTAGCACACTTGTGTTCTCATGCATTTTAACGAGAAGCAGGTGGTGTGTTTATTCCCCTGGAAGTATGTCATGAGCGTGCATTTGACTGATATCCTGTACATCTAATGAATCAGATATGAGCATGAAGATGTCCTGGGCAGGTCACGACAACAAACCCTCGCCGGACACACAGTAAAACATTCAGGGTCAGACAGGTGAGCAAATAGCCGGCTCTCTGTGAGGTCAGATACCTGGAGAGGTTAATTACTGTTGTGTCCCGAGGCCGAACATTAACCCAAGTCACCCACGGGCCACGCCATTTACACTAGCGCTAACATGAACGGCTAAATCCTCTGAGGTCACGCGATCACTCACTCAAAAGGTCATAACGGGTGTCACTGTCACAGCTTCTCGAGCGCAAAGTGCCTATTCCCAAATGTTAGTGTCAGGGTATTGATTGGTGGCAGACGGTATTATTTAATTGGTCGAGGAAACTCTCTCTGGCCCTCAGCATTTAATCACATGTGGTGCATTTATGAGACGCTTCTGAAACCCCAATTAATCAAAACACAACAATCAATGAGCAGCAGTGTGTGTGAATCTTAAACCAGCTACTTTAGGAGCAACTCCCACAATCGCTGCGTGACAGAAAACCATGTGTTTTTAAAGATTTAATGCCTTTTCAGCATTTTAGGTATTATTAAACAAAAGCCTTCTAGCATGTGTTTGACATTGATTCTTTCTAGAAAGGGAGATTAACTGTCAGTACTTGCTAATTTGTTTTGGTGTACGGGATTTCACCAAGTACAACATGATGCTGAGTCAATATCTTTTTTGACCCTGGAACAATATTCCAATCAACCAATCAGATTCAAGTTTACAGTGCTGGTGCTTCTACATCTGTGTTATTCACGTATCATTTCCCTCTGATTTTAGGGATGAGTTATGGGTAGGATTCAGACAAAATTTTCAGAACAAAACATTTTGACTCAGGAACATGTTTTACTTGAGAAATTTACAGTGACTATTGGTTTTCCAATACTGGTAAAGAGTCTAAGACATATAATCAAAATATGCATTACAACCACATCTTAAACTTGTTAAGTATTTGAACTCCAAACAATAAATATTAAACTTTGGCATGCAACTCGTCCTGCAGTGTTATCAGATTTCAAATATTGGATGGTAAAACAGGTGAAAAATTGCAAAAGATACACAGGAAGGAAAAACCCTATTGACAGTTGACAGTATGTTACGTGTGCTTTTAGTAAACGCCTCTCTATGAATACAAAACATGAAACATTTTCTTCTAAAATGTCATATTTATGTAATATGAATTCTATTGATTTTTCAATACTAAGAAAGTCGTACTGTTTGGAATGACATGACGGAGAGTAAATGATGACAGAATTAAAAAAATTTAAGGTGAAAAATTAAATTTTATCCAGTTTTATAAAGACTACATACTCTTTCCTGTTGTTGCTTGGTCTGTTCTAGTGTACATATGAACCACAGCTGATTATATAAAGTCATATTTGTCTTGAGTTGGTCTCATGATCCGTTAAGCAGCAAACATCAGCAGTGCTGGAATAAGACTCGTGGGATGAGTTAGTATAAATCTGGATAGTTGATCGTAATTTATGTAATTGCCAGAATCGCAGGTTCAGTTGCGAAGAGGCTGGCGGTGGAACGTGCAGTTCATCACATACTGGCGTCGGGGCGCTTTTGACCGGGCGCACTGAAGCGCTGGGTCACACATGGCTAATCATTAACTCATTATTGTGTATCAGGCTGTAGATCAGCTTTAACTCCAGTGCATTTAGAGCCCTGACATTTTTATGGAGGCTTTAGAATTCGTCTGTACAGAGCAATAAAACACTCCGACTCAGGAATCCTGGAATGCTGTGGGAATGTGGCGGCATGAATAGACTGTGGTCTTTCTGGCTCGTGTTTATTTACATTTACATATGCATTCGGCAGACACTTTTATCCAAAGCGACTTACATTGCATTTCAAGGTACACATTCACATTCTTATCAATTTTTGCTTTCCCTGGGAATCGAACCCATGAAATTGGCGTTGCAAGCACCAATGCTCTACTATTTGAGTAGAGTGCCCTGTGTTCAGTGTTTCAGACTTCCCAGCACCCTGATTCCTGAAATGCCCAATCACGCCAATGGCTCGAGATGTTCTGCTCTACGGGTCATCTGTTCTTCTTTGTAGGCTTCAATAGCTATGCTTCATCCTTCACTAACCTTTGATTGATTTCTGATTAATTTTTAAACCCTGCTCATGTTCTAGAACCTTGGCACATAAATCATTTCATGATCCACTTTATAAGACATATTGTATACGTGTTCAATTGACTTTAAGACGAGGAGTCAGCTTCTCATAAGTGTAAAGAGCAGAAATCCTTGCTCATAAACCTTTTAAACAAAAACTGACCTGGCATGCCAAGCACTGTCAACAGACCCACAATTTCTCTTGGCAAACACCTTTTCACCTCATTTTGTGGTGTCCTGACTTGCCCCTTAGACTAGCCCATTAGTGGAGAGCATTTACAATGGCTTTAAAAAATATTTGCACTCTTAAGCCACACTTAAAGTTTACATGAAATCAAGATGAGGTCTTTTTACTATCTGGACCTATGTTCCTGTTCTTATTGGGAGGGATTTATTGTTGCACGCTATTTGTAATCATTCATAAAAATGTAATAACTCACCTCAGAAACTATTTTCCACTTTGCCGGATATAACCTTGAGTTTTTTTTTTCAACTCATCTAGGCCTACTCATATAGAAACAACTTTTAAATATCCAGTTAATTACTGATGAATATAATCAATTTTTATCCTACTTTTTTTTCTCTCATTGAATATCCAGTGTTCCTTGCATGTAATTATAGAATTAAGTGAATTGCAAGGGCATGCAGAAATGTATCATTTCATTGCATAAATAACAAAATATTAACCAAAGAATGCATTTATTTTGATAATAGTGAAAACATTTTTTAAGCCCCAAAAAGACAGTTATGCTTGTTCGTTTTTAAATGATAAAACAACAAATTTAGTGTCACATTGCAGATTTTTTTTATGTAATGCAATGACGTTTACATTTGTGCATTTGGCAAACACTTTAATCCAAAGCTGCTTACATTGCATTTAAGGTATACATTTAATCAGTTCATGCATTCTCTGAGAATCAAACCCCAGGACCTTGGCGTTGCAAGCTTCATGCATGCTCTTCATGCATTGCAAGTGTAATGCAATTGTCTGAACTCAGTGCTATAAAAGATCAGCAATAAACCTGCACTGCACTCATCCTGCTCTGCTCATGCAATATAACAGCCCCAGTTGCTGATGACTTACACCTCGATCACACAGCACAGGAGTCCTCCTCTCAAATCCCTCTGTGTGGTCTGCATCTCATGTGCTGCTGCATTTATCACACACTCCTACATTCTCTTTATCTAGCGTTTTCACCCTGTCATTAAATGCAGCACAGTTCCATCTCTTTTCCTTCCCTTATTAGTGTAATCACACCATTAACTTCGCTGTTGATACTTTGCACTGGGGGCCAAAGTTATTTCGTAAATCTTTTATGACCGCGCCACAGGATGTTGCAATAGTGTGTCCTGAGGGGCTCATCTCTTCTCTCTTGTTAGATTTTTTATCTTTAACTCACATAGTCATGCCTCTCTCTCCTCTCTCTCTCTCCTCTCTCTCTCTCTCTCTCTCTCTCTCTCTCTCTCTCTCTCTCTCTCTCTCTCTCTCTCCTCTCTCTCTCTCTCTCTCTCTCTCTACCACTAATAATTAGTTGCTGGGGTGATAAAAGTCCTTTTTTCCGAGATACCCCTCTGGCCACATTATCCCGTAAGTGCCATACACCACAGTGCTTCCGTCTAAAAAAAGATTTTAAAATACCTGAAATCATCCAGCACGCTAGGCTCTGTATGCAGAAAGAGAAGTTAAAAGCTTCTGCAACACCCTCAGGAAAACCGCAGTAAAACTATTGAGACCACAGCTTTGGATCAGTCCAAGGTCAAGATCTATCTCCACGTTTTGTGTTATTGATTTCTAAGTGGCTGTTGCCTTGTCTTGCCATCTAGAGGTTTTGTGATGTGTGAATGGCTCGTAAAGAGATGAGTTGTTGAGTTTTTGAGTGTCTGAATGAGTTTTCGAGAGTCAGACTGATAGCCGAGGAACAGTGAGCCTTATACAGGACTGCGTGAATATCTTGATATTTTTGTCAGGAACTCAGATAAATGGAGGACTCAATTGCAGTGACAAACTGTGAGAAAACTTTAGGAATAATTTGAAACAGTCTATGTGACACATTGAAAATAGTTGACTCTCTGTGCGGTGGATCCCGTGTACCCCACACACATCAGCGGACACAAGTAGAGGACGCAAGTCCTGAGCACAATCACAAGCAGCTATATATAATTTATAATTTATAGGGTAAAGGGAACGGACAACAGATGTGGGAAATCAGATTTAGATTTAAAGGGATAGTTCACCCCAAAATGTAGGCTTTTATTCACATATAAACATTAAAGTAACACTATGTAGTTTTTCAACCTTCATAATATATTTCCATGACCCTTGTGATGGTACATCGACTTAAAATAAGTTAAATGACACTTCTGCCATCGCCTGACGTGGTCTGTATCGCTTTTACTGGCACTATGTAACTTCAGGGTTCGGGTAGTAACCCGTGCACAAAAAGAACTACAAAATTCGACTGCTTTACGTCAAGCGCTACAATAGTCAATATTTCGTTTTTCTTCGTTTCTGATGTCGCAATACATCATCCTTTCATGAAATCATGTAACATACTCTACCTTGTCTGTGGACATCGTTCATTCTAAAGCCGGTGCTGGGTAAACAGCGAGCGTGCGTGCGACGGTAGGCTAAATTATTTACGACAGCGGCAATGGATAATTTCGTTTCCAACCAGTAGGGCGACCGAAGAGGAAAAGTTACTTGGTGTTACTTTAATCAGCGAACATAAACAGAAGTTCAAACGAACCTACTTGATGCGTTAGAACCAACCTCTTCCTGAAGCTCAAATGAGCTGCGGAACATGAGAATAAATCTCATTGGTTCTCACACTTTAACCGTTTACCACAACTGATGTGTGAGTTGATTTAAATTTTTATATGTGAATAATAGACTAAATTATATCGGTTCATCATATAAAGTGATCGCGTCTCTTCAGAAAATTTGGACTAAACTGCTCAATTCATATGAATTAGTTTTACAATCTCTTTATGAACTTTTTGAAGCGTCAAAGAAGTAGTTGTCAATGGAGGAACAGAAAGCTCTCCGATTTTCATCATGTGTTCCGAAGATGAACGAAAGCCTTAAAGGGTTTGGAAAGACACGAGGGAGGAGTAATTAATTACAGAATTCTCTTTTTTGGGTGATGTGTCAGTATGTCAGTAAAAAATTAGTTAATTAGTCAAGGCATCTTTTCAACACTGTTTTCATTAAAAAGACAGAACGAACTGATTCACATTAAAATGACTATATTTGCTATGTTGCTTAATCTCCAGTAAAATCATTGCAAATATATTGTGATATTCAATGTATATCACCCAGCTCTTAAACCTGCTCACATTGTGTCTGGCTTTTTCTGTAAACAGGCTTTTTCTGGGCATTATGATTTTGAAACCTTGTGTTTGGATTTCATTCGCAATACTGTGTGTGTTCATGTTAAAAAGTAAAAGGAAATGTGAAAGCGCTCTAGGCTCCTTAATTTTCCTCAGTTTTCTCTGTTGAGACAATGAGCCTCCAATTCCTGACTTTACTCCAAATATTTACAGCCTCAGATCCGTTTCCCTCTCCTCAAATTCCTGCCGCAACACAAGTCTCCCTCCGCCGCTCCACAAATCTCCTAACATCGCACGGCACTTGAAAGCCACAAATCTCGCAGGATTGCGTAGCTGCAGGGCGAGCGGTGGAGCCGAGTGTTGCACCTGGATGCAGTGATGAGCTCTATCACTCCACATGAACGAGGATTCCTCTTCCTCTCTCTGTCTGTGCGTGCCATCAGCTATAAGATGAAAGCAGACCCTTAAAGACATGCACACCCTTGACATATAGGATAGCTTGATGCCACATACACAAGCAGACATGAGTTCGGACACACTTGACTGAATTTTATATTTCTCATCTAAAAAACCTTCTGATCTAAAAAATCTCTGCTTAAATGTTTGAAATTAGTTTTGAGAGCAAACATAAATTGTACTGATGCATCATTTTCTTGACAAATGTATTAAAATGATTGTTGTTGTTGTTAATAATAATAACAACAACAATGGTAATGCTAATAATAACAATAATAATTGTGCCCATGCATAATTTTCTTTGCAAATATACTAAGATGATAATAAAATACTAGTTGTTTACATGTGTTTGTTTTTTGCACATTTAATGTTTTGCTCAAAGGCTACGATAAATTAGCATCATGTTAATGTTATATTTAAAAAAATTTGAAAAGTGTATATCTGGAGCGGAAAATAAAAGTCATTACATTTGACCATAGGTTTAGCATGCGGAGTATTTTGACAGCCTACACGCAACTTTTCTGTTTTCTTCTATATCATGTCAAACTAGCATTTAACAATTAAGCTTACTTATAGGCTTATTATAATACCAGTTATGAGGGGCAATACAGTATGCAATTTTATATTGGATTAAAGAAACATTATAAAACATTATGAATGAAACTTACGTGACACTTGAACAATTGCTAAATCAACATCCTAACAAAGAGAAAATGCTTAAATAAAGTATAGTTGTCAGTACACGTCAAGGCAAGCTTTACTTGCCATTTTGCCGCCCATCGTGTGTATCTTGACATGAGCAATGTACCAACAATACCTGCTGACTAACTTTTATTTGAGAAAATCTGTTAGGCTATTAGTCCTGCGCTGAATAAATGTATTTAATGACTAACATTGGTTAAGTGAACGCTTACGTTTAATAGACAATGAGAATGCAAGCACAGCGCATGTATCTGATCTATATTAGTGGCATTTGGTATAGGCTTTGACTGTTCATAGATTAAATAGTCTATTTGCATAGTCGACTTGTCAGTTACAACATTTCTGTTTAAACGTTATTGATATTAGCATCCCTAGTAAGGAATAAGGTTGTTAACTGGTATTAGCCTCATTAGCATTGCTGATGAAAGACGATCTCCTTCTGAACTAAAGATCCACCAGTCTTGGCACTTCTTGTCCTTCATGATATTTGTATGCAGTGTTTGTAATATTGAGCTGGTGGTGTATATGACTCACTCTGGTGAGTGGGCGGATAACAGGGCAGATAAGAGAGCGCTGCCCCTCGAGGGTCTCCTCCTTTCCCCTTCACACCCCCAGAGTCTGCTGGGAGAAGATATCAGTCCCTCACCGCTCCTGCATCAGAACCAGCAAAAAAAAAAACAGTTTGCTTCTGTGAACCCTGTGAACTGCTAATGCTAAAATCAAGAGTACATTTTAATTCGATGGCATTGTCATTGTGACTATGTAATTTCCCCTAATTCCTTAATTTTGTAAATGTAATTTTTTTACTCAAATTTAAAAATTGCAATCACTATCTGAGGAATCTGGGTTTGCCTTACCTTACCTGAGTTAATTTTGTCCAAAATGAGATCTTGAGCAGCGTAATTCACTGGCTTCTGTTGTTCATATGATGTCTAGTTAGTGCGGCTTACTCAGCTTTGGACAGAGCCATTATGCCAAAATCAAAGTTCTCCAATAGTATGTGTTTGTGAAACATAATTTTGATGTTTGATGTTCCTTTAAAGCAGTGGTAGTTTTGCCGTTTATTTAATTCTACCCCACTTTAAAATAACATTTAAAGCAGCACTATGCAGGAATTCCGTTTTTGTCAAACAGTGACCCTAGAGTCGCTGTAAGATACTTGTACTGTCGTAAATATCACGCAAGCAGAGATGTCTCTGCACTCACGGCCTGATCCCCTCCCCCTGTACACCGGTACCTGTTCAGTAGGATGAAAGCTGTAATGAGTGGAAATAAGATGTGGCCCCTTTAAGAGCTGCACACGCCCTGTTGAACTGTCGGCAGTCTGTATTGTATGTGCGCCTTGAACACCACATGTAAACTGCGCCGGGTTATTTCTGTTTGATGCTCATTTTAGGAGATCTTTCTTGCCATAAAAGCAATTCGTTAAATCGTGAGACCTGATATCACGCGACACTTCTTGTTGCTGCGGCCGGCAGGTCGGCGGCTCAAAGTTGCAAGTGCATTTTTTCCGCTCACATGCGATAGGGGGGTGCGACACGACCACCATTCAACCCGAAAAGAGTAATATAACCATTCCAATGACTCCGAAGCTGATCGGTTGAGGTAAAAAACCTGCATAGTTCACCTTTAAACTGAGCATGTTTTTCTAACAGGCATGTGCCACTAGCCTGAATGCCAGCCCGAACTCCGCCCACAACATTTTTTGGTCGGGAAGTTCGGTCTGGACTCGATCCATTGAGGAGTAATTACGATCAGTTCAGAAATCGTCGGGCCAATCAAATTGCCAGGGCGGGTTTTATACGATGACGGACAGATGATCTGTAGTTACGTAATCATCACATTATCAAACGTATTTCTTTCAAAAATGCTTTTCGTGTTTGCGAGTACTCCGCGAATTGTAAAATTATGCAACACCGGCAAAGATCGTTAACACTCATTACTTTTTTTAATACTTTTTAATACAGAGTGCGTGCAGTTGAGTTCTGTTGACAACTATGCGTCGCTCAACGTACATTACTTACCGCTTTGCTCTGATTGGTTGTAAGTATCCAATTGAGTGCAGAGTTATTTTTTCCTGGGTCGGTTAATATACGCCTCATAATCAAAGCCCTATGGAGCAGTATCAGACTCACATTCTGACTAGAATATGAGTATGACGAAGTCAGGCTAATGTGCCACCTCAGTTTATTTCAATTTCACAAGAATCTTGACATTTGAATAATAACCCCGATTTTCAGGGCTAAAAATGATATGAATAGATAATAGTGGCACTCTTTGTAACAATATTGACGTGATTAAATAAACAGCATAGCAAGCAAGCTCTCAGAACCACTGCCCTCTTATCTTGTTTGCCTGATTTTATTTGCTTAATTGAGTATCCGGCAAGAAAGAGTCTTTTTAAATGGCTGTTTAGGAAAGTACATATGCATCAGTCTGATGAACTTAAGTGTAGCTCTTTATTAATATTCAAAGAGCATTGATTTTCTAAATGTATCTCAGATATTAGCGCTGTGTTGAATGGTTTTCTGTCAAGGCACAGGAAATGTCTAGCCACCAATTTCTCCTCTGGGATTATGATAGATTATCCATCAATCCAGGAGTAATAAAGCAAGTGCTCTTTGGAGATATTAGACTTTCAAACACTCCTGCAAATAAGCAACAACATGTTGGGACTGGAATTACGGCATATGAACATGCTGCATTTATATGCAATTATGTTATGTATTATGTTATGCAACCAACAACAACCCTCCCTCCCAAAACACTTTCTTATAGGAAAAAAAAAGTTTTTCTTACGTTGATGATGAAACACTAGGTGATATTTTGGACATTTGCAATATATTTTGATTATTTTTCTGTAAATAAAATGAAGAAACATTGTAAGTATAATTGTAACATTGTATGCATTTTATTAGGCCATGCATGTCATTAGTAAATGATTTAACATTCCCTCCTCGTCTCACAACCTGAAAGTATGAGTGCATCGAGACAAGCATTATAGTGTCTTTTTGTCTCTAAACCTAAATGCCATTTGTGTTGGTAAGTTTGATTCATTTCTGTGATTCAGTTCTAATGAATTGTTTCAATTAGTTCAAATTTTTTTTATGTCTATATTGTTTTTATCGATTTATATTAAAATTTTAGTTATTTTAGTTCATCAATTTAAAATGAATATGAAAAAAATATATTCTGTTATCATTTACTTTATTTAAATTAAAGAAAAAGCTTTTTTATGGTTTTAGTTTAACTATAATAACCCTGCTGTAGGAAAATGTAGTCTTTTTAGTTATTTACTTTTTTTTAACCAATTAAATATACTTTTTTGGTCACACTTTAAATTTGGGTCCAATACTCACCACTAACTATGATTTTTGCCTCAATAAACTGCTAGTTACTGCTTATTAATACTTAGTAAGGTAGTTGTTAAGTTTAGGTATTGGGTGGATTAAGAGATGTAGAATATAGTCAAGCAGAATAAGGCATTAATATGTGCTTTATAAGCACTAATAAACAGCAAATATGCTAGTAATATGCATGCTAATAGTTAATTGTATCTAAACTAGTGAGAATTGGACCCTAAACTAAAGTGTTACCAATCTTTAATTTAGTGAACAAAGTGTGAAGAACATGCCATGTTTAGACTATTTTGAATTATATATATATCACATTATTTATTCCGATCACATTAAGCTTGTGAATTTCGACCAGAGCGAGGACTTCTGTCCATCCTGAAGCTGCGATGCGTTTGAACTCTTCAGTTCCTGTGCAGTCATGTCCTGTCCACATGAGGATTGATTCCTGAGAGAAATGAACTGACCTTTGACCCTTCATTTAAACATGCTTGTCATCGTGGAGAGTCTAGCTGGCTGCTTGTATCATTTGTCTTTCAGCAGAAGAGACTGGGGTCTTTAGAAATGCACGCTGCGTTCAGTCCACGCTTTGTTTTCCCGGCGAGCTCTTCCTGCAGGAATGTTCAGGAGAGCCTGCAGGTTGGGCACGCCGGAGACGCTTGGCTGGCGCAATTGTAGCATACACTCATAAACAGAGTCTGTGTTTTCTTTGGAAATGGAGAGACGGTGGGGTGCAGAACGGGGAGCAGTGCTGTAATTACAGTGTGTGCTGAAGCAGAGAGACTCAGTGTGTGTGTGTGTGTGTGTGTGTGTGTGTGTGTTTGCTGTGTGCATGTCCCTAAATGCTCGCAGTTTAATGCAGTGTCTGTGAGTCTGTCAGCTCAGCGGTTCTGTTCCAGACTCATGATTTCCATAATAAGAGGGAGAAATAGCACGCTCAGAGACGGAGAGACGCTTCCGTCTGCTCCGCCTGCAGGAATGTGGAAGCGCACCTTCAGCTCTCCATCAAACGCTGTTTGAGGGTGGAAGCAGTTTGCCGAGCGCCAGCGGCCTCACACTTCTCCTGCTGTGGTGGCGGAGTAATTAGTGCAGGTCTATGGGCGTCTCTCTCTGGTGTTTCCATGATTGTTTTCTCTGTGGAAGAGTGGGTGTGTTGGATAGCAGATGTCTGCTTTGTGTGACATGATTAATTAGCCCGGGTCCGGACAATTACATGATGAGCGCTTCTGGTTAATAAATGAATGCATCATCTTAATCATGAGTGAGTGGGGGTGTGCATGGGGTGGCTTCATTGAAAAGACACATGAGAGCCCTCACCACACATGCTATTAACACACACAAACCCCTAGACACACACTCACAGTGTGAACCTGGCACTACGCATGTGTCCTCCAAAGGCCAGAGGTGTCTGTGGTCGCTGAAACGCTCTCCCGGGACTCGTTGCGGCTCCAGCTCATTTACTTCTGTTTCAAAACACTTTATTAAATTAACACAGTGACATCATTCATTGTGTGCATGATGTCACTGTTAAAGGAATAGCTCAGCCCAAAATGAAAATGACTAAATCGGTGCTGTCACTGCTGTATCCTAATGGCCATAGCGAAATAAATCTTATTTTACTTGAGTTGTGAATGTGTTCAGTCTGTACTGAATGTTGTGCAGTGAAACACTGTGTACCACCAGTGCTATTTTAGTATTATTTACATACTTGTTGCATCATATAATTTATTACAGAATGAGCTTTAATTATTATTATTTTTTTCATTTTAGCTTAAGTTTTAGTCATTTTGTTATGTGATTGTAATTTTTATTTGTTTTTAAATAACATATATTTCTATGTTGCTTTCTGGTAGCTTTCCGTTTTAGTAATGTTAGTACTTCAGTACTTTCAGTTGACAAGACAATATATCTAGTTCCCTTTATCGAAAAAGGGAACTTCGAGATGCGTCGAACGACACGGTGGGAACGCCTCTTGCGTGATTGCGTCTGAAGCATCTATGCCAACTAGTCCAATGGAATGAGAGAATGAGCGTCACGGGCGGGTGACGTCATGAACCAGGAAAGGATAAGAGCACTTCCGCTGCTCGCCGGCATTTAGCTTCTGTTGCCTCAGCAAGCGATCTGTGTCAAAACTGTCTCTGTCTATTTATTGTTGTCTGTTGCAATATTGTATGGAAACGTTATGGCGAAACAAATTACAAACAGTGTGTTTCTCCCTGCCCGCGTTTATTTAAACGGGTGGGGACACACACGAGTTTTGTTTAATTTGTTTGGGGTAGAGCATACTTCTCAGCCCTTGAAAGAAAAAAAGGTGGGGGCTGAGTTCCAACTCTGTGAAATAGTATGCTCTGCTCTCGCCTGTCACTCTGTATGATAGTGACAGGCTTGCGATTCCCAGGACCCGCGTTTGCCGAGGCAGCGTGGGGAATGCATTCCTGGGGATCGCAGATGGATCTTTTGGAGGGGTTTGAAACGGGTCCGTGGGCCTTTTTTCCTTCCTTACCCGGAAGATCCAGCTCTATCTCCCCGGTGTCGGAAGCACGCTCTGCGGTTTCTCCGCTCGGGGAGAGAGAGCCCTTTTTCCTTCATATTCTCCTCCGAGGAGGTTAAATGTTTTAGAATATTGAAAGTGAAAGCAAGCACACACACTGTTGAATTAGATTCGCCATCTATTTCCCCAGTATATGATGAACTGGTGGAGGTTTTGTCCCGTGCTGTTAATAAATTAAATATTTAATGGCCAGCTGAGATTAGGGACGCTCCTAAAAACTTATCGAGCGTTTCCTACATCTATCACATTATCTCCACCACGAGGCTTCCCTTTTCCCTGATTTACACACTGAATATTTAAATTGTGGGATAAACCGTATTTTATTACTACTTTCAGCCCTCGTGTTAAAGATTTATTCAAGGGTTGAAAGATTACGGTTATGATATAATGCCCCAGGCTGAAAAAAAAAAAAAATAGAAAAATGCTGTTTTCACCTGGTCCAGCATCGTCATTTAAAGCCTCTGCTTTGCTCAATAAACCTATCACTAAAGAATCTCGCGTTTGCCGAGGCAGCGCGTAGGTTCAATGTTGTAATCAGAATCTAGCTCGGATCTCCGCGTTTGCCGAGGCACCGCTTAGATTTCGAGTGTACTTTGCAAAATAAGATTCTGTGGCTGGGATCTCGCGTTTGCCGAGGCAGCGCGTAGGTTTAATTATAGCTACTTTGGTTTTATGGGTAAAGCTTATACGGCAGCAGGTCAGCTGGAGAATGTTTATAGAAAACTATAGTATAATGCTCCAGGCTTATCAGGCCGATCTGCTGGGGTTCTGGATATAGTGAAATTTGAGCCTTCGCGTCTCTTCGGCGACGCATTCCATGCGTTCGTTGTTAGGTGATGCATTATATATATATATATATATAAAAAATATATATAATAAGGTTTCTCCCTCGCTGTGTCCAGCCCCCTGGGGCTGCTGGGCGTGAGCAGCTCCAGCCGTCTAGTTCATCATATTATGTGCACAGAAAGTGAGGACAGCCCCGACCGAAGTGGAGTGGTGTACACCTCATTACACGGTGCCCGTTCCATTTCGGGGTCCTCACGAGACCCTCCTGCCAACCCTGCCACCTCCGGTGCTTCAGGGCGCAGCGGTCTCCAGCGAGTCGCTGATGCTATGCTGCGGCACAGCATTGGTTTCGCGCCCTCTGAGGGGGCTTTTGAGTAGTCAGGTCAGGTAGTTCCTGCCATTATGTTTCAGGCTCCAGATTTGGCTCTCTCAGTAACACCAGAGGCCAGCCTCGAGAGGCTGGTTCCCTTAGTAAATTTTTTGGCAGCGTGGAAGCTTCTGCCGAATATTTCTCATTGGGTCCTGCAGATTGTAGAGAGAGGATACAGAATCCAGTTTGGCTCTCGTCCTCCTCATTACAGCGGGGTGCTGCCCACAGTGGTGCATCCCGAGCAGGCTCTGGTAATGGAACAAGAAGTAAAGGCCCTGTTAGCAAAAGAAGCTATAGAACAGGTGTACTCACCCGTCAGAGAGTCGGGTTTTTACAGCCATTATTTTATTGTTCCAAAAAAGGATGGAGGGTTGCGTTCCTTTTTTAGATCTTCGCCTGTTAATTCGGTCAGTTCGGAAACTAAAGTTCAAGATAGCTGACCCTCAAACAGATCGTGACCCAAATCAGATCCGAGGACTGGTTTGTCACGATAGATCTAAAGGATGCATACTTCCATATCTCCATCCTCCCTCAGCACAGGAAGTTCCTATGGTTTTCTTTCAGGGGCAAAGAATACCAATATCGGGTTCTTCCTTTCGGCCTAGCTTTGTCACCCGTTCGCATTCTGAATTATATCGACGACTGGCTGATTCTAGCGGAATCAGAGCAGTTGGCGGTTCGGCACCGAGGTGTCGTTCTCGCTCATATGCAGATGTTGGGGTTGAGGCTCAATACCAAGAAGAGTGTGCTTTCTCCAGTATTGAGAACCACTTTCCTTGGTGTGGTACGGGATTTAGTATCCTAACAGCTACAGAAGAGCTGAGGCTAGGCCAGTCACGCACTGTAAAACAGTTCAGGAGACTGTCGGGTCTTGTTGCAGCAGCGTCCAACGGAATTCCTTTTGGCATGCTGTACATGAGACCTTTACAGCGCTGGCTCAGGACCAGAGGGTTCTCCCCGAGGGGAAACCCACTTTGCATATCAAGGTCACGCGGCGATGCTTTCGTGCCTTAGTTATATGTAGTAAACACTGGTTCTTAACCCAAAACCAGTCACGCATTGTAAACAGTTCGAGAGACTGTTGGGTCTACTGGCAGCAGTGTCCAACGGAATTCCTTTTGGCATGCTGTATATGAGACCTTTACAGTGCTGGCTCAGGACCAGAGGGTTCTCCCCGAGGGGAAACCCACTTGCATATCAAGGTCACGCGGCGATGCTTTCGTGCCTTAGTTATATGTAGTAAACACTGGTTCTTAACCCAGGGTCCGGTGTTGGGAGCTCTTTGCCATCGAGTTGTGATCTCGACAGATGCTTCCCTCACCGGCTGGGGAGCGGTAATGGAAGGCCGCTCGGTTCAGGGTCTGTGGAAAAGCCATCATCTTTCGTGGCACATAAATTGCCTGGAGATGATGGCCGTCTTCAATGCGTTGAGACATTTCCTTCCGGACCTAAGAGGCCATCATGTGCTCGTTCGAACAGACAACACATCAGTGGTCTCTTATCTGAACCGCCAGGGGGGTCTGCGCTCGCGTCCGCTTTGCAAACTGGCGCACCAGATCCTCCTGTGGTCTCTGGGGAAGGTACTCTCCCTGAGGGCAGTGTATATTCCTGGGGACCAGAATATAGGAGCAGACATCCTGTCGAGGCAGGAGCTGAGGCCAGGGGATTGGAGACTCCACCCCGAGGCGGTGGAGAAAATCTGGGAGGCATATGGTCAGGCAGAGGTGGATCTGTTCGCGTCTCAGAACACGACGCACTGTCCTCTCTGGTATTCTCTGACGCACCCAGCCCCCCTGGGGCTGGACGCCATGGTGCAGACGTGGCCGAGGCTACGTCTGTACGCCTTTCCCCCTGTTGCTCTGCTCCCAGGAGTTCTGGAGCGGGTCCGTCGGTATGGAATAAGCCTACTGCTAGTAGCACCACGCTGGCCAAGTCGGATCTGGTTTGCGGACCTGATCCTTCTGCTAGACGGGCCTCCATTGGAGATCCCTTTGAGGAGGGACCTTCTGTCTCAGGCCGGGGGCACAATATTTCACCCTCGACCAGACATGTGGAATCTTTGGGTTTGGCCTCTGAGGGGGCCCAACTTATAGATAGTGGTCTTTCAGCTGAGGCTGTTGAGACCATCCTAAGCTCCAGAGCTCCAGCTACGAGGAAACTTTATGCGCTTAAATGGAGAGTTTCTCCTTATGGTGTCACCGACACCAGTGGGATCCAGTTAACTGTTCTGTCAACACAGTACTCGAGTTCCTGCAGGAGCGCTTTGTGTCAGGTCTTTGTCCTTCCACACTAAAAGTTTACGTGGCAGCCATTGCGGCTTACCATACTATGGTGGGAGGTATATCTTTGGGTCGAGACCCCCTGATTACACGTTTCCTTCGTGGCACTTTGAGGCTGAGGCCTGCAATCCGCACTAAGGTGCCAGCTTGGGATTTGACTATAGTTCTAGAAGGCCTGTCTAGGGCCCCATTCGAGCCCTTAGATTCGGTCTCAGAAAAGTTCCTGACTTTCAAGACTATCTTTCTGCTAGCTATTTCGTCCCTAAAGAGAGTTGGCGACCTTCAGGCTCTTTCGGTCTCCCCCACCTGCCTTGAATTTGCACCGGGGGTGGTCAAGGCGTTCCTATACCCAAAACAGGGATACGTCCCTAAGGTTCTAACCTTGACTCCGAGGCCTATTGTGCTGCAGGCTTTCTGTCCTCCTCCATTTGCGGACCAGGAAAGACTGCACCTGTTGTGTCCAGTGCGAGCATTGGACACATATGTACATCGGACATCCTCAATCAGAAGTCCGACCAATTACTGATTTGCTTTGGATCACCTAAGAAAGGTCTTCCTGCTTCAAAACAGACAGTCAGTAAGTGGATAGTCGAGGCTATTTCACTGGCATACGAGTACTCGGGCCAGCCTTGTCCTTTGGTGGTCCGAGCCCACTCGACCAGGAGTATGGCGGCTTCTAAGCCATATTGCAGGGGGTATCTCTTCAAGATGTTTGTGATGCGGGGGGCTGGTCCTCTCCGCTCACATTCGTGAGATTTTACAGTTTGGACCTGGATACCCCAGGTTCTCAGGTGCTGAGTGCTTAGATCAACAGACTGACACTCAGGTACTTGTAATTATGGCGGGTTGGGTATTCTCGTTCCCACCGTGTCGTTCGACGCATCTCGAAGTTCCCTTTTTCGATAAAGGGAACGTCTCAGGTTACTATTGTAACCATAGTTCCCTGAGAAACAGGGAACGAGACGATGCGTCCCCCTGCCATACTTCCTGCGTCCCTGCTATCGGCTTGCTTCGGCAACTGTCGAAGCTAAATGCCGGCGAGCAGCGGAAGTGCTCTTATCCTTTCCTGGTTCATGACGTCACCCGCCCGTGACGCTCATTCTCTCATTCCATTGGACTAGTTGGCATAGATGCTTCAGACGCAATCACGCAAGAGGCGTTCCCACCGTGTCGTTCGACGCATCGTCTCGTTCCCTGTTTCTCAGGGAACTATGGTTACAATAGTAACCTGAGACGTTTTTGTTTACGTTTTTTTATGTTTAAGTTTTTCATCTAATATTTATTTTATTTGTTTTATATTTTAGCAAATTAAGTCATGTGTTGTGATTTTGCAGCCTGTGTTAAATAATATTTTTTTTTAGTTTTCCTTCAAGGTTGCAGACAAAAAATCACAACAATTGACCAGTGCAATCTGATTCATAAAAAAATTCTATTTTGAACTAATTTATGAACCGGTTCTATTTAGTAATTCTGTAATATGCATCACAACCAGTGTAGATCCCAGAGCAAATTACTCTCACGAATCGATTATTTCAATGAATAGTTCACAAAACATACAAAAACAAGCGGTAACACTTTATTTTAAGGTGATGTAGTTACACATTACTACATGTACTTACTGTAGTAATAACTAATCCTAAACCAATCCCTAACTCCATAGAAAGTGCATAGTTCATTAATATTGCTCAGTACGTATCTAAGTAAGTACAATGTAACATCACCTTAAAATAAAGTGTAACCATACAAACAAACATGAATCACTCTGGAGAATGAAACTGAAGCAGTTATTGAATCAGCATCTCTGAATTCTGAAGTTTTGTCTACATTAACATGTGTTGATTTTCAGTAAATAATGACTTAAATCTTTGGCTCTGTTCCTCACAAACCAATTGAATAACTTACGAAGACTGGCCTTATATGAAATATCTTCCTCTTGGAGTGCTAATAATGATGTCATGTTTGAAACATTACCATGATGCTAACTGATTCTCCCATTGCTTTAATTTGATCACACTGAATTATGGGAATGTGATGTAATGCTCTTGGAATGCTAATGATGAGGTAATGTCTTGGAATGTGGTGATGTCATGTTTGAGATTTAAACTGCTTCAAAAGTGCTGTTTGCATTGCAATTTTCTGATGTCACTCTCCTTCGTTTTCCCCGTCAGGTGTCACTAAATGGTAGCGTGAGCGTATAGTCATCCAGCAGGAGTTTAGGGAACCCCTGCGGTGAGCGCCGTCCTGAAATCATGGTGCCACGTACCCAACAGGCCTTTGCCACGTCCCTCATTCTGCTGCTCTGCCTCGCGGTGCCAATCCATGCAGACAGTGAGTATCCCACTTCTCTTTTCCATCACTTCAAGACTGTTACCGTATATCTACGCGTCTCTACGTCTATGATCTTAAAATTGAAGTGTGTAGGAGTGGGAATATCATGCTGTTTTACAATAAACACACAACCTTTATTCCTAAAGTGCCTGTTATTTTACATCACAGTCTCTGCGAAAAAACGCTTGTCAAGTCTTGTTTTCTTTAAAACACGTTTATGGGATTCTGGTTAGTTGGATAAGTAAAGCCTGGCAAGAATGAGGTGAGGAAATCACAGGGATTTGAGGAATAGAGTGAATGCTACACCGTCGTGTTGTTTGTGCAATAACATCTTTCAGATTCACATCGATCTTCTTTGTCTCGCAGGTGTTAATGAACCTGACATGCTTCACATCACATTCATTTAGCTTTTTAAAGTGCAAGTTAATAAATCCAAAAATATGAGAGCATTTTTGTGGAAGTTGTTGCTGTCATTATTGAAAGATTTGTGTCCTGAAGCATTAGAGTCCCTGGAGAAAGATTTCAGCTAAGCATTTTTGCAAAATCAAATTGCTGTGTTTACTCCAGCCTTAGATCAGATGTTTGTGCAGCAGTTTGAGAGTCACTGGCCTTACGTCATGTAGTCCCTGAACCCTGAGGCCTATAAAAAACAATAACAACACCATAGTCTGGTCACTTATTATCGCCGCTGATCTATATGGTGGCAGTAATACCAGAAGCATTAATCATTTACTTACCGCTACCATTCCCAAACTAGGACTCACCTTAAAAGGAATTATAGTCGTGTACCTTGAGGAAAAATATTTACGTCTACAGGAAGGTTAACCCAGTTAAATATACTGTGAAATGAAGTATACTGTGATTATGCTAATGATAAATATACTTTCTGTTTCCAGCAAGGTTTAGTCAGCTGTCGGCTATGGTCTTTTATTCAGATTGTTCTGGATAGATATTGTGAATAAACAGGCATTGTGGTCAAGTACAAAATAATATATATCAAAATAATACAGTAATCAACAATGGTTTTAACTTAACAAATGCGAGAATAAATAATGGTGTCATTTTTATATTCACCAATATAACAATATACCTTAGTATAAACAGCAATATTTACCCACATATTTTATTAAAATGTGCATATATGAAAAAATGCCATGAAGGGACTTCTGTGAACATTTTTGAGTAGCAAATTGTTGAATTGAGTTACAAACCAATTATTTGAAATTGATTTGCAGAATCCAATATCAACAAAACAGTGTTGCCACTTCATGTTAAATCAGATAAGCTATTCAAATGTTTTTGTCTTAACCGAGTCATGGCACAAGAAGCCGAACACCAGTACGTGTTAAAGTTAAAATCAGCTCGGTATAATTTTAGATTTTAGGCACTGTCAAATTAATTATATCCCACACCAGTATTCGTGACTCAAGAAAGGCCTTTATGGGTGCAGTGAGGATGTGAAATGAGCAATGTTGAAAGGCCTGTAGATTGGGAATATGGCAAATGTTCCTGAATGTGCCCTCTGCTCTTCACGCTGATGGAGGCCTGTGCACTCATGCAGGGGTGAGAAAAGCCTTTAGCATGTTTTTCAGCTGAACGCTCCGGTTTTCTCACTCTTCTAATCTCTCTGGCTCTCACAGTCTCTCTCTCTCTCTCCTCTCAGTGTGAAGTCTCTCCATCAGCACCATTATGATCTGCTCAACAGACTTTTGTTTTCCCCCTCACACATTTCCTCTGGAGTCTCCTCACAGGCTTGTGTGGGACGTAGTCTTGAAGACTATACGCGCAGAGTATAAAATCACCATGTTTTATTTATGAGATCAAATATGGTGCAATTTTTAGCATGTGGTTTCAGCAGCGGTGGGACTTATAAAGTGCTATTTCTAAAACCCGGGACACACCAAGCCGTCGGACAACATCGGGCGTTTTGTAGCGCCGGCTGACTTAGTTTTTTCCGATGTGTTCTGCACCGTTGGCTCTAGTCAGACGCCATCAGGTTTTTTTGGGTCGATTCAGCATGTAGAACTAGATTGGCTGTTTAGATTAGTGAATGAGTATACCAATAATAGAATAATAGCAAAACAGCGAGCAAAGAAGTCAAAACGGCACAGATACAGGGGTTGGACAATGAAACTGAAACACCTCTCATTTTAGTGTGGGAGGTTTCATGGCTAAATTGGACCAGCCTGGTGGCCAATCTTCATTAATTGCACATTGAACCAATAAGAGCGGACTGTGAAGGTCCAATTAGCAGGGTAAGAGCACAGTTTTGTGCCGTGTATCAGGATGACAATGCACAAATACACACAGCAAGACTGGTGAAAGATTGGTTTGATGAACATGAAAGTGAAGTTGAACATCTCCCATGGCCTGCACAGTCACCAGATCTAAATATTATTGAGCCACTTTGGGGTGTTTTGGAGGAGCGAGTCAGGAAACATTTTCCTCCACCAGCATCACGTCGTGACCTGGCCACTATCCTGCAAGAAGAATGGCTTAAAATCCCTCTGACCACTGTGCAGGACTTGTATATGTCATTCCCAGACGAATTGACGCTGTATTGGCCGCAAAAGGAGGCCCTACACCATACTAATAAATTATTGTGGTCTAAAACCAGGTGTTTCAGTTTCATTGTCCAACCCCTGTAGAAAGCTGTTCTAATTATTCTATCTCACCTGAGTGTTTCTAGGCGAATATTTTAATATTAACAGGAGTGGAGTGGAATAAAGAAAATTATCAGCAGGATTGATATTCAAAAGTGCTTTGTTTACAGTTTGTGTATCTGCAGCCTGCAGCGTCGGTTTCCCTTTTTGAATGACAAATATAGATGCATATATCTGCAGAAATAGACTGTCTCATTCACACGCCGGCGCAGAACGCACATTCTAGCTGACAGTCAGCTGTAGTTCTCTCAGTGTGTTCAAGTGAAGCTTTTTTGCCCCGACGTGAGGCAGCAACACAGTCAGCTTTCATCAGCGCTAGTTGTTTGGCGTCGGTTTGGTGTGTCCCTACCATAGACTGTAAAAAAATATGGACGTAGTCCGTGACGTCACCTGTAGGTTTCTGAAGACAGTTTTTGAAGCCTAAAGTAGGCGTAGCCGACCGTCGCCATCTTGGCAGCGCGTCACTCCCGGATTTATTTATTTTTACAATCAGACAATTAGCTGAAGTAACATGACGGCTAACAGACAGCAGACACACGGCTAATGATGACTAATGACCACAGCAACGGGAATACATCTGTCACTCAAAAGTGGACACACTCTTAATTATGCAGAAATGTAAGGCTTTATTTAATTTAAAACGGATGAGTTATAAAAAAGGGTTGCCATGAAGGGCAAAATAAGCTGTATAGACTAAAGCCACTTTTTGCTCCAGGCTGTAAACGGTTTTTTTCCTGCTGTAAAGTTGGACATTTTAACATGGGAGAGAAGCAGATTTGAGTCACTTTTGCAGCCAGCCTCAAGCGGCCAGTTGATGAATTGCCGTTTAATTCACTTCCATGTTGGTTTCAAGAGAGAGACAGGGAGGTTGCCGCTTGGTCCCTACCCTAATATGACATTAACGCCGGTGGTTGCTGAGGTAAAGTCCTTGCAAACGAAATTCTCTCTCTCAACCTGCTCCATTTCTTTCTTTTTATCCTGATCCCTTTGTATATCCCTTAAAAAAGTGATGCATGGACACAGCTTTTCATTAATGTAACTAATAGATAAAAAAAGGCTAAATAGTTTTCCTGCAGTTTCTTCTTCCGTGTTGTCAAGCACTCTTTTTGCTGTATGCACACAAAGAAGTGCTCGCTTGCATCTTTATTGGTTCAAATCCTGCAAGGGATGATTCATGAGCCATTGAGCAGACACTTAACCTCAGGTTACTCCAGAGGGATTGAACTTAAAATAAGTGAACAATAAGTCACTTTGGATAAAAGCATCCGTCAGATTAGTAATTAGGAGACCCGCATCCCACACCTGAGTCGGGCCTGACCTGAGCGTAGAGACTCACAGGAGTCACGACACAAGCTGAACCGGACAGAGATCCGCTTTAACAGCACGGGTTCAAACTAGATTGATTATTCAAATCAGTTCAGATTCAATTAAGTGGTGCTTTGTCTGAATGAACGCATTAGTGGCGCTCCAGTGCTAGAGGGGTTAAAAAGGTCTGTGTAACAAGATTTCACTAAATCTATTTAGATTCCAGGCTGTGTGTGTCTAAAGAGAGCTTAGGGCTTAGACAACAACCCATTTTTAACTGTCTTCCATGTATTGGTGTTCGCTTTAATTGACGCCGATGTGAATGGATTTTCTGGATACATTGTGATGGTCCTCCCATCAGTAGACTCCATCTCTCCCCTTTCTCACACATGTGCATTTAAGTAATACAAATGAGGTCAAATATTGTGATATGAGGGTGAGAATGAAGCTACAGAAAAATTCAGGCACTTTTGCTTTTGGTCAGTAATGTAATGCTCATTTTTATGAGAGTGATATTACATTTTATCAGTTCTTTTAAATGTACTCGTTTTGTTGGATTTATAAAGTTTTGAAAACATGCTATGCCATTTTCAAGAATATTTTTAATTTAATGACTCATGTGAAAAGTGAAAAGTAATTACATTTGCTTTTATGTTTATAACAAATATATTTTTTCAGGGTAAACAGTACATAATGATATAATGAATAAATCTGAAATTAAAAATTTATTGTAAATTTCATTATATGTAGTGCATTATAGGCAGTTACTTTAAAGGTGCCCTAGAATGGGGTTATTTTATTATTTTATAATGTTTTCTGGGTTGCCCTTATAATGTTAGTATTTTTTTTAGATCACAAATAGTCATAATTTAGAAATAAAAGGAATTTTTCCAAGCCTGATTTGAACACTCTGTTTGAAGGGGCGTGTCTGCTGTGGGATTCAGTGTAAACGCCCACTGCTGTGATTGGCTGCTGTGGGATTCACTGTAACCGGCCATTGCTGTGATTGGCTGCTGTGGGATTCAGTGTAAACGCCCACTGCTGTGATTGGCTGCTGTGGGAGTCAGTGTAACCGGACACTGCTGTGATTGGCTGACATGCTTGCATATGAAATAGCTACGTATTACATGTGAAACTCTCTTGAATACTTTTACTACAGCTATTAAACGTTTTTACTATTACAGCTATCGAGATTAACGAATCGTGAGATGTTTTTAAAGTATTTAAATCAATTTCCATCACATAAAATGTTGCCGTGGTGAGCATTGAGCAAGCAGATGACAGTCTGTTGATCGCGAGACTGAAGATCTTATCATTACAATGCAGTTTCTGCACTCTCTCTAATGCTTTCACCAATGCAAATACCATAAAGTGTCCAGATAAACTCGCGCTGTGTGGAAAGATTGTTCTTTGATCACTTTCTGTATATAATTTATTCACTGAGAGAAGCCTGCTTGATATTGTCCCAGGTTAGAAAATAATTCCGTGGTGAAATGGGCAGAGCAAACTAACAACTTCGAATTAAACGGTTGCGGTATCCGATTATAGATAAACATCAACCACGCCTGTTGACATTTCTTTTCTGTGGGAAGGATATGAAAAGTCCTCACCTCCTCTGCACAAGCTGGAACATAACATTTATCTGCCATTTTCCCTCTGATCCTCGCTTGTTTCGATGATTCGGCTGGACAGTGCCTGGCATTGAACGTGGGCTGGCATATGCAAATACTTGGACGCGTACATATTAATGATCCCGACTGTTGCGTCACAGTCAGTATTATGTGGAGATTCGCCTGTTTTTCAGGGGTGTTTTTCAGAAACGAGATTTAAATAAGAAAGAGAAAACAATGGTGTTTGAGACTCACTGTATGTCATGTCCATGTACTGAACTCTTGTTATTTAACTATGCCAAAATAAATTAAATTTCAGATTCTAGGGCACCTTTAACTAATTGACATCTTCACAAGAACTATATAAACTACTTTATGGACACATTTTTAAGCCATGTGACAATTATAAGCAATTGAATAAAATTATTAAAATTGGTTTTGTGATGATAAAAAAAGTAAAACAAATCAACATGAATATTGCATTCCTAAGAACTTGAAACCTGCATCTTAAACTATATGTTTAGAAAGATTAAATTTTTTTCATAATTTTGGGCCTCCTTCTTAGTCATTGAACTGCTTGCATTTGTGATTTCAGAGCCGTTAAGAGTGCAGAATATACTCTAGAATAGAAAGTAATCTCAGGAGCTTGACTGTGTTGAATGGGAGTTTATTGTATGTTATAATCAGGTAGATAAAGTGACAGACTGAACAGACAGACTGTATCTGTTACGGCACTTGTGGAGCTCAGCTTTGCTGTCTTAATGGATGAGAGTGTTTCTGTCAATAGAAGGATGAGAACATCTACACAAACACAGCTGGAGTCACTGACTGAGTATGTCTTAAAATCCATCAGCAGAAACACTGCACATCCTGGAGGCCAAAAGCACAACTGTGGGCCACAGCAAGAGAGAGGTAGCTTTCATGTTGAAAAAGACCTCCTAGAGTAAAAGGGCAACTCAACCCCGGGTCAGAGCCTGACTCCACCCACTGGCAATATTTGAGAAATACTGGAAAATTCCTTTCGTTTTGAATTAGATCATTTAATAGCAGAGACATAAATGTTTATGAAGATATATTGCTTATGCCTGTGTGACTAGTATTCGCTGAGTTTACGTTTAGAGACGTGCTCCAAGTTTCACCCGGTTTATTTTCTTTATTTTACAAAAGCACAATGTTTTGTTTCGATTGTAAAGTGGACATATAAAAAAGTAGACATTTCACAGTTTCTTAATTATGTATTTTAAGTATTTTAAGTCAATTTTGCTGCTATGTGAAAAAATCCAGCAAAACGTGCCGGCGCGTTTGTCGACCCCAGAGGGTTAACTTTAACCTAATTGAAAGGAACATAAATTGTGATTAAAAATATATGCTCACTCACATCAAGACGCCGGTGGTGCAGTCCATAAAGGAGGAGCAGCGTTTGACATGCGTCACTTTTCAGTGCGAGCAGCAGCCAGCAACACTACACCTATCCCATCCTTACCACTGTACTAGATACAGATAAAGCTAATGCTAAAAATCTACGCTAACTTGAAGCTATTCTAACTGATGCAATACTATGCTACTAACTAACTATCCTTCTAACAATACTACACTAACAACTATGCTAATTAACAACCTAGGCTACACAAAATGATCTAAATAACTATATAAATGCTATGCTAACTAGATGCTATACGCTATCCTGATTGTTTTCAATACTCGTTTTTACACCATATATTGTAGAATTAAAACACTTAATACCCAAAGTCAAAAAATCAATGAACAGCACTAATAAAGCCCCAGTCTTACAGATCATTAACTAAAAAAAGTTGTTTTAGGGTTTAGTTATCTTTTAAGGGGCTCCTATAAAGTACACAAGATGATCAGTGTGCATAAATACACCACAACAATTATTGCCCTATGGTGTGATTTTGCAGAAGGTGACACGGCAAAGGATGATCGTCATCTGATGAAGGTGTGATTTTATTGTACGAGTGTTCAGACATTGCTGTAAATTAAATGACTGTAATTATCCGTATGTTTACCTTTGTGCTCATTTACAACATACTAGCTGGTAGAGATGTCAAAAGTGCCACCAAGTCAATTATAAAATAAAAAAGGTTACAATTTCTGCAGTATCAGTAGTACACAGTACAGAGTCTAACAGTACAGCACCACCGCATACTAAATATAAGCCAGTGATGACAAAAAATATTGGTGTTCATTCTGTGTGAATATTATAGTCCAGAAAAAGAAAAAATTGCATTCTGATAATAATTTGATAATAATTATGTCTAATAATTAATATATTTATATTAATTATTTTGCACTCCTGGCATAAATTAAGAATTTAATGTCATTGCAAACCAGTTTTATCATAAATAATGGTCAATTATCGAAGTTGGAGTCTTAAATCTTTATAATGATGCTCAGTTTGTCCAGATCAAGTATGAGGGTGATGTTTTAACGGGTAGTGAATGTTGAACAATAATAATCTGGGGACGTCTGCGATCTTTGACGCGAAAGGGGTTAATTTTGTAAATATTTAAAAATATTTTTCTAAAGACTTTATAGCTAATATAATTTATATCAATATTTAACTTTTTCTAATATAATATACCGTAGTTTTCTAAATGGTGTCAAAAAATAGACACACACACACCCCACACACACACACACACACACACACACACACACACACACACACACACACACACACATACACACACACACACACACACACACTGACTCAGGAACACACAGTTCTGACAGACACACACACCTTCACATGTAAGAGATCGACTGAGTATCAAGGTGCATTAAAAAAAGGATTTACAAGACCTGATAACTACATTTGTTATATTATACTAACAAAAAAATTACAGACCATGAGGAGTTGCAGAGAATTTTCCACAGGCTCATTTGGATCTTGTGTTGCATGAATACACACTGATCATCTTGTGTACTTTACCAGCTCGAAATAAACCTGAAAATGAAGGTAACCAAAGAGACACTGTAAACGCAGAGACTGTTTCCAGGATATGAGCCTGTGTGAACTTGACTTCTACATCCAGTGAAATTCACCAAAACAGCAGATCATTAAATGACACGGAGCAACAAGGACATTTACAGCAGATACAGATCTAATGCTGTGAAGCTCATTTTTAAGTAACTTAAGTGTGCACGGTACAGTGATGTATACAGTAATATACTGTTGCAGTATGCGGTGACACGTGCATCATGTGAGGTCATGTTTAATTCACTGAATGTTATTTCAGTCATCTCAGAATTTTTTTTTTTGCCATTTGTATTCCAATTTTGTGTAAAACATCTTAACTTTTGAAGCTCAATTCTTGCACTTTGGTTGCATATTTTCGGCCAGCCTGTGCATACATATTTGCATATTGTGCACAATATCTTTAGAAATGACATACTTCAGGTCTACTAGGAGTAGTATGGTAGTATGCAATTACAAATGTTACAAAAATATAAATGATCTGTTACCAGGGAGCCTGTTTCATGAAGATTTTAGTCCATTTTATGAGCTTTTTGCTCTCCACGTTGTTAATATTAAAGAGAAAACTGAATAGTGCAGCATTGTTGGAGAGTATCTTTCTTTCAACAGCCATTTTAAAAATGTGTGCCCGTCTGCTGCTGGTGAAACCTTTGTGTTTGTGTGAGTGATTCCTCTCGATGCATGACTGATCCTGTGTTGCTGCAGCGTTAATGAGAGCTTTTCAAACCAAAAGCAGTGACTTTTGTTTGAAACTTTTGTCATTTGTCTCCACTCACACAGCATTTGACTATCTGGCTGTCTGCCTAGATGCCATTAAACCCCGGTTATCTGAGCCCAAATGAGAGAGAGGTCCTGTAGGACAAGAGCAGGGTGTTGAATGACAATGACACTGCTGCAGTGATTGACTGTGTGTGTGTGTGTGTGTGTGTGTGTGTGTGTGTGTGTGTGTGTGTGTGTGTGTGTGTGTGTGTGTGTGTGTGTGTGTGTGTGTGTGTGTGTTTGTGTGTGTGTGTGTGTGTGTGTGTGTGTGTGTGTGTGTGTGTGTGTGTGCGTTTGTGGGCTTATCGGTCTCTATTCCATCATGACATTTTATCCTTATACTGCTACTAGCAGTGTTTACAGCACTGTAACCTAAATCACTTTCAATGGCCAGACATAGACTTCTCCACATACAACATTGCAGTTTTTGGAAGCAAGTGTATGGTTACAGTGCCTTTAAAACAAGTATTATTTTATTATTTTGCATAATTAGTGGTGTTTGTGACTCTTGTCATTTCAGCTAATAATCACCTAGCAACCATTCAAAATGCTGTTGCAACTGGGGTATATACCGTATGATGGTTTGTCACAATAAAATCTGACATCGGTTCTCTTAGCCAGAGATTCAAAAGAGCAATATTACTTGCCTGTTTTCACTACCAGTTACATTTTTATTAACTCACAAATGCAACCAAAATAGAACATGAGCATTTAATTGAACTCTCTGCAATTTGCAAATCCTGTTTCCCAATTGACAACAGTTGGGAAAATCTGTCTTCTGTGCTCTCTAAAATGTGCAAATCTAGTATTCCCAGTAGGACATGCACAACAAAATGAGGTTAAAACTAAATTTAGTGAGAATTTGACATCTTAAACAGTCGATCTTTGTATCTTATAGAGAATCTAATATAAGATTATATACAGTAAAAAAAAAAACAATCATATTGATTGCCGATAATGTTCTGTGTTGAAAAGTGGGAAGTTTATTTTGATGGCCTGAGCACACAACGCTCGAATTCCCCATCTTTATTTATGGTCTCTGTTTAACAGTTCTGCAATTCTTTATTATTTGAAAAATATGATTGCTGGTGTGCACAAACTTACCAGTTTGTTGCTTACAATGTTTACTTTTTTTTTCATATTTTTTAACAATTTATGGTTACACTTTATTTTAAGGTGTCATTGTTACAGTGTAATTATATTTTTAAGTACTGAGTAATATTAAAGGGCACCTATTATGGATTTTTGAAAATTAGCTTTCATGTAGTGTGTAACATAGATCTAAGTGAACAAAAACATCCTGCAAAGTTTTATGTATGAAAGTTCACCGTAAAAAAAGTTATTGTCTCTCAAAAGTATTAGTCGACGAATTTAATGAATCGTTTTTCCAATGAGTCATTTATCCTTTTCCTTGTGACGTCAAGACGAAAAATGATCAAATTAACTAAGATAACACTTTTGTTATCTTATAATATGCATTTATTTTTACCTGATTTATTTTTACCTCCGGTGCCTTTTTCAGTCGCGGAAAATACTTTTCAATACGCATCTGGATTGAAGCCGCAAACATTCAGTGTTGATTTTGTAGCGCACCGCCACGAATTAGTCTATGTGTGGGATATATACACTGATATATTAACTAGTTACTAGTTACCCTGCTCTCTAAGATAACGTCATCGGCCATTAAAAAATCAATATCGGTCGACCACTAATATCGATGTATCATTAAACCCCCACTAGCAAACACTATAGCATCGTGGTCTCAGCGATTGCTGTGGCAAGCCTCCATTTATATATGATAAAGAGCACAGTTTCTGTGAGGTTCAGTCAGAAATGTTGTCTCTATCTTTTGGTGCACACAAAGATGTTTTATCCCAAATTCGCATGTGAAAAAGCATGTGAAGTGTGGTTAAAAGCTCTCATGGGACGAGGACGCACATCGAAGAGGGAACCGGCTTTGATTTAGTCATCATTCATTTAGTCTCTGTAAAATAAAGAATACAAAAAAATAGAAAAGATCTTTGGGATTTGGTTGCTTTGAGACAGTGTACTCTATTATATGAACTTGTTTGACATACTTTATAGTGCCCATATTATGGTTTTTTGAATATTCCCTTTCATGCAGTGTGTAATATTGCTGTTTGTGAATGTAAACGTTCTGCCAAATTGTAAAGTTGAAAATTATTGTCTTCCATTGAAACCTATTGGAAAAATGGGCCTTACTGTGTGTACAATCGCTGAGCTTTAGGAAGCCTCCGTATGGAGCTGAAGTTCAGTAATGCGCTGTATAATAGGGGTACTTAAAATCCACATATAGCAAACTTTCCCAAAATGTATAGTACTGAAATCAGACTACCATGACACAATTGTTCAGTTTCTTTTAAATAACTTCTGGTGCCTTGAAAGGCAATTAAATTGTCATCAGAAAGCTCATTTTCTGATTCACTTCTCAGAGCGATGAACGAGTTTATTAGTCGAGCCAGAGTCTCAAACGTGAGACCGTGTGCTCATTGTGGCCGTATGATCACTTTCAGAGTTTCTCTGCTCATGTAGGCGTTTCACTCAACGTTTATTGAGCAATCTTTACAATGATCGCACAAGACCACCCCCACTAACTCCCCTCAGAGAAGAGAGAGAGAGAGAGAGAGAGAGAGAGAGAGAGAGAGAGAGAGAGAGAGAGAGAGAGAGAGAGAGAGAGAGAGAGAGAGAGAGAGAGAGAGAGAGAGAGAGAGATTGGTCATGGTGTTGATAATGGGGGCAGCATTCTGCCTCTCTATTGCTATTTAGACAGAGCCATTACTGTAATGCACCACCCAATGGGGAATAAAAGAGAAGCAATTTCTCTTTCTTTATCTCACTCTCCTCTCTTCTCCTGAATAATAAAAAGCCCAGGCATTCAGGCTGGAGTCTCACTAACTCGGTTTGAGAGTTTAGTGTCCTTCTCATCTTACTACCACCAACAGAATATTCAAACCACTTTCAAATGAAGAGGTCACATTATAAGCTTGTTTCTAAACACTGGATTTCACTGTAAAGATCGGCTCGTTCAGGGCAAAAACTCAACACAAAATATGAAAATGGACCCTGTTTGCTTTTTTAATGCATGCAAGTTGTAAATGAAACAAACATTATTGGAGTATGTTTTACAAGACAATACTAGTTCAGTCTTTCTACTTTTAAATTTTACATTTAAATAAATGTTTCGCGCCATTTCTGTACATTTTACTTGCAATTTCTGAGTGAAAAATGTTAATCCTACAACATTTTATTCTTATGCTGAAAGATTTATCCATGCACTATTTTAGAAAAATAACCTGTTTAGTGCAAGCTGTGATCACTGAATGCAACTAGCATGCAAACACAGGACTTTATGTTGACTTTTGTTCTTGATATTAAACAGTTTTTTGACCAGTAGCATTAAAAAGAGTTCACCTTGCCTGTACAAACATGTTGTCTATTTCTCCTGTGGATCTGCAGCACAGGTTTTGAGCATATTAACACACGTACTCTAATAAAAAAAATGTTCGCAGTCATGAAGAGAGATGGTAACTGGAGGAAAGCCGGGCATCCATAATTAATGAGAATAAATGGCTGGGCTGTTGTGTCTCGATCGATGTTAGATGCTTGACGTTTAGGGACCGAGGGCAGGAGGCTGACTTCCAGGATGCTGTCAGATTATTTCACTTCGTGCTGGTTTCATACGGGCAGTTCTGTGAGGGAAGTGCGTGCTTATTGGCATTATGCTGTGTAACAGGAAATTTATCTGATTCTCGGTCTGCTGTTATTGTGTGTTTTGTGTTTCGCCTCCCTGTCAGATCTTTTGTGCTGTCAGATGGAGAAATCGCAGCTCTTAAATTAGCACCTAATATTAAGTGTGTCTCACAACTGATCCCGCCTGACATGCAGAATAGACACACAAACCACGGCTCGGCTGATCATCTGGTTTCAGAGCTGTTGATGCTCATTAATCCTGGATCTGTCAGCGAGCAGATTAACGCTGTCCTCGCTCCAGGCGGAGGGATTTGGGTGGTATGTTTGTGGTCGGGTGCTTGGCCTGTGCGCTGCAAACATGCAGGCCCGTTATACATACTTATGCGTTCTTGGGTGATTCTTAGGAAATTTTAGTTATGTTTCAGCTATGCCATCAGATCCTGAAAAATGTATGAAACATCCGATCATGCTCTGTGGGTTTCTGCCACTGTGTGTGATAATAATTGGAGAAACATTTGAATTAGGCCTAAACTTAGACTTAAGGCCTATTCACTGCAAAAGCGATAACTAAAAGGATAACTATAATGATGTGTATGCGATATCGTTCTGTTTATTTAAAGTGCACTCTGCAGTTTTGGAATCTGCCACTATAAATGTTCAAGATGGATGCTTTAAAGCAAGATGGAATTCTATTGGCTGCCAGTGTTTTTATCGTTTATATCAGCTTGGAAAAAAAAATCTGAAAGTGATTCCAACAATATCATTCCTCTGTGACATTATTGTTATCGTTGTGGCATGTGTGGACTTATATTTACATACATTTTTAGAACTATATCTTTATTGTTATTGTTATTGTTATAGTTGTCGTCCTTGGTGTGAACGGTCCTTTAATCTTAAAATATGAATCACATTTCTGATCTTCAGACCGTCCCCATGCTGCTCTCCTGTCACCTCTCATTTCTATCATAAACTAAAATTTAATGGAAAAACTAATTTCTCTGTAATTTTTTACACAAATACCACATAAATTGATAATTTTAATTTTTCTTATGTTGTTATACATTTGTGTATTTTTAAATTTAAGACTATTAAAGTTTTATTTTATTTTTTATTCTCAGGATTAAATATTGTAGTTATAAAGGTTGGATTTTCTTGTGTTTTTTTTGCTCTCTTTATGATTTATACTTTTACTAGAAAAAAGGAAGGTTTATTAAATCCTGACCCGGGAATTGAAAAACTTAGATAATTGGGATAAAAATGCATCATTGCATTGATTTTCCGTTATGTAGCGTATCAAACATAAATACCCAAGTGGGCTAAAGTTACTTTTGTATATCTGCCATTAAGCCAAATGTATTATTATTCAGGTAGCTAACTTACACATGACAGTTTAACTAATTAATTTGCCAAGCAATTTTGTTATATTGCTTCTCCCTGACAGCAATTAAGTTGGAATTAAAAAAAACTGACCATAGAAGGTATGTATCCAGATATGTAGCACCACTTGTGACGTTGCTGAGAATGCAACTTGTATAATGTGTTTCATTATAAATTGTTGTTTGCAGCATTTGGAAACTTATGCAAATTTGTGTACCTTGAAGTGTGTGGTAGATTTTTCTTCTTACGCACCTGACTCCTAATTACCTGGGTCGTTTCCAATGGACACCTGAGCGTCTACAGTCGACACTTAATAATCTTTATGCTCCAGCACTGTGTCTACAGTCCACAATTGGCTTCGAGTTGGACGACGTCTCGTCCCTTTTCCCATAACACTATCAAAGTGTCTAGTAAGCTTCCCTTACTAACTTGCTGTGGAGCATTAACTAGACAGACTCCAGACAATGCCTTCAGTATGCTTTAATCACAGACCGAGGATCTCAGACAAATTTCAGAAGAATCCCACCAGCAAAAAGAATACAACAGTTTTTATAGAATAGATCATGGCAAAAATGACATGAAACATTACATAATTTCCCTACAATTTGATTAGTTCTTCATATGCAAACCTTCTGTTACTGTAGAAGCACCTCGATACTAAATCATTAAAAAAATGGAAAATTTTAGAAGTTCAGTTGATTACCCAATATGTCATGAGACTATTCTAGACTGTTATCTATTCTAAGTGGTAAAGTGTTAGAGTGTTAGACCTAAAGGAGAAGTAAGGTTAGATGTTAGAACTATGATTAATTTGATATACAGTTTACTATTTTATTTATAAAAAAAAACATCACAACCGTACTTGCATACAGTATGTTTAGGGCCTTTATGGGTTAAGCAGGTTCAGTCTCAGAAGAGAGGCTGATGTGGTTATCTACTGTATGCTGCTTTGATCCAGTTGCATTAGGTTTTGTCCATCTACAAATACTCAATTAATCAAATGCTGGTGTTTTGGGGTCTTTTTTAAGCCTGGATTTAAACTTTTTATGATTAAATTATGAGATTGTAATGATGCATTTATATACAACAGACCAAAGCTTCTGTTAGAAATATTTTGCATCATGCATGAGTTTTGTTGTTGTTGTTTTTTTTATCATGCATGAACTCCTGTTTACATGTGATTTTTCTATGTAGTGGGTTCTTAGGATAAAATATAAATTGTCTAGTGTGCAAGTTCATGCACATTTGAGTTATAGTCCATATGGAGCAATAGAATCAACTCAAACTCAAAGTGGATGCCATTTATGGGGAGAGAATGGGGAAAGATGGGATTAAACAGGGATGCTGGGATCATGGAAGTAGTGTTTTTTCTACACCTGTGATTGGCAGATTGCATGAAAAGAAACCTCAGTGTCCTGTGTTTTGGTAAGGCAGAGTGAGGGCAGAAACTTTGGGAGCCAGATTGCTTTGCGCTGCCTCAAGAACACACATGAAAGTCAACATGGTAAATATTGCAGGAGGCCAGCATGCTGGCGGCCACAAAGAGCCTTGTGTGACTGTGAATCTGTAATGCCTGTCTTGTGTGAAACATCCAGGGTCAGAGGTCAGCAGGCAGGGTGACTGTCTGATAAATCAGTCATGAGATGAAGTTTGACCTCAGTTGTTTCAGGGGAGTCTGACGGATATAGAACCAATCATCTTGAAGTGTGAATAAGATTGCGATTTGGTTGTAAGTTAGCAGGTACCATCAGTGTGAGAATGTGTGTCTGAATGTGTGTCTTAACTGTATTTCAAGGACAAAACTGTCCACAGAAGCTTAATTTGACAAACCTCCAATCTTAAATGTAAAAGTGATTCATACTGGATGGATGGATGGATTAATGGATGGATTGGTGATATATGGATGGAAGGATGGATGGATGGATGGGTGATATATGGATAGATGGAGGGATGGGTGATATATGGATGGATGGAGGGATGGATGGATGGATGGGTGATAGATGGATGGATGGATGGATGGATGGATGGATGGATGGATGGATGGATGGATGGATGGATGGATGGGTGATATATGGATGGATGGAGGGATGGATGGGTGGGTGATATATGGATGGATGGATGGACGGATGGGTGATATATAGATGGATGGATGGATGAATGGGTGATATATGGATAGATGGAGGGATGGGTGATATATGGATGGATGGATGTGTGATAGATGGATGGATGGATTGATGGATGGGTGATATATGGATGGTTGGATGGATGGATGGATGGATGGATGGATGGATGGATGGATGGATGGATGGATGGGTGATATATGGATAGATGGAGGGATGGGTGATATATGGATGGATGGAGGGATGGATGGATGGGTGATAGATGGATGGATGGATGGATGGATGGATGGATGGATGGATGGATGGATGGATGGATGGATAGGATGGATGGAGGATGGTGATATATGGATGGATGGAGGGATGGATTAAATGATGGATGGATGGGTGATGATGGATGGGTGATGGATGGATGGATGGATGATGGATGGATGGATGGATGGATGGATGGATGGGATGGGTGATATATGGATGGAGGAGGAATGGATGGATGATATAGGATGGAGGGATGGATGTGGATGGATGGGTGATAGATGGATGGATGGTGATATATGGAGATGGAGGATGGATGGATGGATGGATAGATTTGTGTGTTTGTGGAAATTTGCCATAAACCTCATGTGAAGTCAGATAATCTGTTGGCAGAATATTTTCTGAACACGCTGCATCACACAATGACCATAATGACATCAATTCTGCTGACATCAGTGCCGTGAAGCGAGTGAGAGAGCGAGAGAATTAGAGAAAGAGAAAATGTCTGACAAGGTCTCCTGGACAGGAACGGGTACCGAGACAGCTCCTGCCAAAGAAAAGATGAAGACATTGTCTCCAGCGAGGGCGGCAGTTTGCATTATGCATCTGTATCAAGAGACAGAGGTAAACAAAGCAGGCAGTGCACGTTATGATATATGTGTTGTTCCCTGCGGTGCGCTGGATGGCTGGAATCTTTAATTACGTTCCCGTCAGCTCTCTGTTCCTCTACAGGCACGCTTTCACCAGGGGATGGCGGTGGACAGTGAGCTCAATTTGTTTGGGTTGCCATGGCTCGTATTCTGTCAGAGCATTTAATTATGCTTTTGATACATCCTCAGAGATGAAGCTCTCATGGCTTATAAACAGTTTATTGTTATCTCAAATACAGCCAAGCGGAGAGCTTAGGCAATAGGGGAAATAGAATTCCCTCATATTGCCTGTATTTATTGTTTCTCACCATGAGGGACGTGACCCAATGCACATGGAGGAACATTACTTGCCCTGTCCTGGAGGTCTAGCTCAAGGCAGGGTTTAGACACTGTTAAAAGATCTGCTTTTGTTCCAACGCTTCTAGCAAGGACAGATTTATTGCTCAGTGAGTGCTCCTTCATAACTCAAGAGACTTAAAGGAATATGTGACCTGAGAATGTCATTCCAAACACATACTATTTGTGACGTGGCATTGAGATACTATTATAGTTTTATATATTTTTGTGTTTTATTTAGTTTTTAGTATTTTGCTGTGTTCATTTTTTTTAATGTCTATATAAATGTATTAATTTTAGTTTTAGTTATTTTACTACATCACATTAAACCAAATGAAAATCTGAAATAAAGCTGATTTCAGTTAACATTTACATGTTAAGTAATAAAAATGTTTTTTAATGTTTTTAGTTGTAGTTTTAGTTAACTATGCTGACCCTTGTGACACAAAAGTAGTTCTTATCCAAAATGTTCAAGCTTCTGTTTTCCATTCAAATAAAGATTGAGATTTCTATTGTCAAGCTCCAAAAAAAATGAGTATCCCAAATCTAGTCCATATGACTTGTCCACTATATTTCTGTTATTCTGAAGTCTTAGCTTTGTTTGAGAGACTGACTGAAATCAAAGTAGTTTTCATAAATTCATAATTTTCCCCACAGACACAACTCTCAAATCTCAGTTGCTCTGCGTTTGCTATCAGAGTGGAGGAAATACAAATAAACATTTGTATACGAAATATAAATTTTCTATGAAATATAGCTGGAGTCATCAATTAAACTAAACTAATAAACCTTTATACGTTTTCTAAAAGAAAATCAATGCGGATGGTATAGCTCATGATTTGGTCATGATTTGGAGAAATATTTGAGTTTGAAATGAGACTTCTGTTTGATTGCAAAATTTGGTATCTTGGCAAATCTGAGTTTGAGATAAACTCTCTGTTCCCTTTATCGAAAAAGGGAACTTCGAGATGCGTCGAACGACACGGTGGGAACGCCTCTTGCGTGATTGCGTCTGAAGCATCTATGCCAACTAGTCCAATGGAATGAGAGAATGAGCGTCACGGGCGGGTGACGTCATGAACCAGGAAAGGATAAGAGCACTTCCGCTGCTCGCCGGCATTTAGCTTCTGTTGCCTCAGCAAGCGATCTGTGTCAAAACTGTCTCTGTCTATTTATTGTTGTCTGTTGCAATATTGTATGGAAACGTTATGGCGAAACAAATTACAAACAGTGTGTTTCTCCCTGCCCGCGTTTATTTAAACGGGTGGGGACACACACGAGTTTTGTTTAATTTGTTTGGGGTAGAGCATACTTCTCAGCCCTTGAAAGAAAAAAAGGTGGGGGCTGAGTTCCAACTCTGTGAAATAGTATGCTCTGCTCTCGCCTGTCACTCTGTATGATAGTGACAGGCTTGCGATTCCCAGGACCCGCGTTTGCCGAGGCAGCGTGGGGAATGCATTCCTGGGGATCGCAGATGGATCTTTTGGAGGGGTTTGAAACGGGTCCGTGGGCCTTTTTTTCCTTCCTTACCCGGAAGATCCAGCTCTATCTCCCCGGTGTCGGAAGCACGCTCTGCGGTTTCTCCGCTCGGGGAGAGAGAGCCCTTTTTCCTTCATATTCTCCTCCGAGGAGGTTAAATGTTTTAGAATATTGAAAGTGAAAGCAAGCACACACACTGTTGAATTAGATTCGCCATCTATTTCCCCAGTATATGATGAACTGGTGGAGGTTTTGTCCCGTGCTGTTAATAAATTAAATATTTAATGGCCAGCTGAGATTAGGGACGCTCCTAAAAACTTATCGAGCGTTTCCTACATCTATCACATTATCTCCACCACGAGGCTTCCCTTTTCCCTGATTTACACACTGAATATTTAAATTGTGGGATAAACCGTATTTTATTACTACTTTCAGCCCTCGTGTTAAAGATTTATTCAAGGGTTGAAAGATTACGGTTATGATATAATGCCCCAGGCTGAAAAAAAAAAAAAAATAGAAAAATGCTGTTTTCACCTGGTCCAGCATCGTCATTTAAAGCCTCTGCTTTGCTCAATAAACCTATCACTAAAGAATCTCGCGTTTGCCGAGGCAGCGCGTAGGTTCAATGTTGTAATCAGAATCTAGCTCGGATCTCGCGTTTGCCGAGGCACCGCTTAGATTTCGAGTGTACTTTGCAAAATAAGATTCTGTGGCTGGGATCTCGCGTTTGCCGAGGCAGCGCGTAGGTTTAATTATAGCTACTTTGGTTTTATGGGTAAAGCTTATACGGCAGCAGGTCAGCTGGAGAATGTTTATAGAAAACTATAGTATAATGCTCCAGGCTTATCAGGCCGATCTGCTGGGGTTCTGGATATAGTGAAATTTGAGCCTTCGCGTCTCTTCGGCGACGCATTCCATGCGTTCGTTGTTAGGTGATGCATTATATATATATATATATATAAAAAATATATATAATAAGGTTTCTCCCTCGCTGTGTCCAGCCCCCTGGGGCTGCTGGGCGTGAGCAGCTCCAGCCGTCTAGTTCATCATATTATGTGCACAGAAAGTGAGGACAGCCCCGACCGAAGTGGAGTGGTGTACACCTCATTACACGGTGCCCGTTCCATTTCGGGGTCCTCACGAGACCCTCCTGCCAACCCTGCCACCTCCGGTGCTTCAGGGCGCAGCGGTCTCCAGCGAGTCGCTGATGCTATGCTGCGGCACAGCATTGGTTTCGCGCCCTCTGAGGGGGGCTTTTGAGTAGTCAGGTCAGGTAGTTCCTGCCATTATGTTTCAGGCTCCAGATTTGGCTCTCTCAGTAACACCAGAGGCCAGCCTCGAGAGGCTGGTTCCCTTAGTACATTTTTTGGCAGCGTGGAAGCTTCTGCCGAATATTTCTCATTGGGTCCTGCAGATTGTAGAGAGAGGATACAGAATCCAGTTTGGCTCTCGTCCTCCTCATTACAGCGGGGTGCTGCCCACAGTGGTGCATCCCGAGCAGGCTCTGGTAATGGAACAAGAAGTAAAGGCCCTGTTAGCAAAAGAAGCTATAGAACAGGTGTACTCACCCGTCAGAGAGTCGGGTTTTTACAGCCATTATTTTATTGTTCCAAAAAAGGATGGAGGGTTGCGTTCCTTTTTTAGATCTTCGCCTGTTAATTCGGTCAGTTCGGAAACTAAAGTTCAAGATAGCTGACCCTCAAACAGATCGTGACCCAAATCAGATCCGAGGACTGGTTTGTCACGATAGATCTAAAGGATGCATACTTCCATATCTCCATCCTCCCTCAGCACAGGAAGTTCCTATGGTTTTCTTTCAGGGGCAAAGAATACCAATATCGGGTTCTTCCTTTCGGCCTAGCTTTGTCACCCGTTCGCATTCTGAATTATATCGACGACTGGCTGATTCTAGCGGAATCAGAGCAGTTGGCGGTTCGGCACCGAGGTGTCGTTCTCGCTCATATGCAGATGTTGGGGTTGAGGCTCAATACCAAGAAGAGTGTGCTTTCTCCAGTATTGAGAACCACTTTCCTTGGTGTGGTACGGGATTTAGTATCCTAACAGCTACAGAAGAGCTGAGGCTAGGCCAGTCACGCACTGTAAAACAGTTCAGGAGACTGTCGGGTCTTGTTGCAGCAGCGTCCAACGGAATTCCTTTTGGCATGCTGTACATGAGACCTTTACAGCGCTGGCTCAGGACCAGAGGGTTCTCCCGAGGGGAAACCCACTTTGCATATCAAGGTCACGCGGCGATGCTTTCGTGCCTTAGTTATATGTAGTAAACACTGGTTCTTAACCCAAAACCAGTCACGCATTGTAAACAGTTCGAGAGACTGTTGGGTCTACTGGCAGCAGTGTCCAACGGAATTCCTTTTGGCATGCTGTATATGAGACCTTTACAGTGCTGGCTCAGGACCAGAGGGTTCTCCCCGAGGGGAAACCCACTTGCATATCAAGGTCACGCGGCGATGCTTTCGTGCCTTAGTTATATGTAGTAAACACTGGTTCTTAACCCAGGGTCCGGTGTTGGGAGCTCTTTGCCATCGAGTTGTGATCTCGACAGATGCTTCCCTCACCGGCTGGGGAGCGGTAATGGAAGGCCGCTCGGTTCAGGGTCTGTGGAAAAGCCATCATCTTTCGTGGCACATAAATTGCCTGGAGATGATGGCCGTCTTCAATGCGTTGAGACATTTCCTTCCGGACCTAAGAGGCCATCATGTGCTCGTTCGAACAGACAACACATCAGTGGTCTCTTATCTGAACCGCCAGGGGGGTCTGCGCTCGCGTCCGCTTTGCAAACTGGCGCACCAGATCCTCCTGTGGTCTCTGGGGAAGGTACTCTCCCTGAGGGCAGTGTATATTCCTGGGGACCAGAATATAGGAGCAGACATCCTGTCGAGGCAGGAGCTGAGGCCAGGGGATTGGAGACTCCACCCCGAGGCGGTGGAGAAAATCTGGGAGGCATATGGTCAGGCAGAGGTGGATCTGTTCGCGTCTCAGAACACGACGCACTGTCCTCTCTGGTATTCTCTGACGCACCCAGCCCCCCTGGGGCTGGACGCCATGGTGCAGACGTGGCCGAGGCTACGTCTGTACGCCTTTCCCCCTGTTGCTCTGCTCCCAGGAGTTCTGGAGCGGGTCCGTCGGTATGGAATAAGCCTACTGCTAGTAGCACCACACTGGCCAATTCGGATCTGGTTTGCGGACCTGATCCTTCTGCTAGACGGGCCTCCATTGGAGATCCCTTTGAGGAGGGACCTTCTGTCTCAGGCCGGGGGCACAATATTTCACCCTCGACCAGACATGTGGAATCTTTGGGTTTGGCCTCTGAGGGGGCCCAACTTATAGATAGTGGTCTTTCAGCTGAGGCTGTTGAGACCATCCTAAGCTCCAGAGCTCCAGCTACGAGGAAACTTTATGCGCTTAAATGGAGAGTTTCTCCTTATGGTGTCACCGACACCAGTGGGATCCAGTTAACTGTTCTGTCAACACAGTACTCGAGTTCCTGCAGGAGCGCTTTGTGTCAGGTCTTTGTCCTTCCACACTAAAAGTTTACGTGGCAGCCATTGCGGCTTACCATACTATGGTGGGAGGTATATCTTTGGGTCGAGACCCCCTGATTACACGTTTCCTTCGTGGCACTTTGAGGCTGAGGCCTGCAATCCGCACTAAGGTGCCAGCTTGGGATTTGACTATAGTTCTAGAAGGCCTGTCTAGGGCCCCATTCGAGCCCTTAGATTCGGTCTCAGAAAAGTTCCTGACTTTCAAGACTATCTTTCTGCTAGCTATTTCGTCCCTAAAGAGAGTTGGCGACCTTCAGGCTCTTTCGGTCTCCCCCACCTGCCTTGAATTTGCACCGGGGGTGGTCAAGGCGTTCCTATACCCAAAACAGGGATACGTCCCTAAGGTTCCAACCTTGACTCCGAGGCCTATTGTGCTGCAGGCTTTCTGTCCTCCTCCATTTGCGGACCAGGAAAGACTGCACCTGTTGTGTCCAGTGCGAGCATTGGACACATATGTACATCGGACATCCTCAATCAGAAAGTCCGACCAATTACTGATTTGCTTTGGATCACCTAAGAAAGGTCTTCCTGCTTCCAAACAGACAGTCAGTAAGTGGATAGTCGAGGCTATTTCACTGGCATACGAGTACTCGGGCCAGCCTTGTCCTTTGGTGGTCCGAGCCCACTCGACCAGGAGTATGGCGGCTTCTAAGCCATATTGCAGGGGGTATCTCTTCAAGATGTTTGTGATGCGGCGGGCTGGTCCTCTCCGCTCACATTCGTGAGATTTTACAGTTTGGACCTGGATGCTGCCCCAGGTTCTCAGGTGCTGAGTGCTTAGATCAACAGACTGACACTCAGGTACTTGTAATTATGGCGGGTTGGGTATTCTCGTTCCCACCGTGTCGTTCGACGCATCTCGAAGTTCCCTTTTTCGATAAAGGGAACGTCTCAGGTTACTATTGTAACCATAGTTCCCTGAGAAACAGGGAACGAGACGATGCGTCCCCCTGCCATACTTCCTGCGTCCCTGCGATCGGCTTGCTTCGGCAACTGTCGAAGCTAAATGCCGGCGAGCAGCGGAAGTGCTCTTATCCTTTCCTGGTTCATGACGTCACCCGCCCGTGACGCTCATTCTCTCATTCCATTGGACTAGTTGGCATAGATGCTTCAGACGCAATCACGCAAGAGGCGTTCCCACCGTGTCGTTCGACGCATCGTCTCGTTCCCTGTTTCTCAGGGAACTATGGTTACAATAGTAACCTGAGACGTTTTATCTTATTGCTGTCTAGGGCAAACACTTGATCTTCTACTTCACGGCTTCTCTCTCTTTCTCCCGCAGGCATGCCCAGTTTCATTAAGACTCCTGAAGATCAGACAGGGATTTCAGGAGGGGTGGCGTCCTTCGTGTGCCAGGCGGTCGGGGAGCCCAAGCCACGAATCACCTGGATGAAGAAGGGCAAGAAAGTCAGCTCACAGCGCTTTGAGGTGGGTTTGAAGTAATGAGATGTGCTTTGTTTATGCATGCGCTCTGATCAGATGTGATGTCGAGCATCATATGGGAAATCTACCTGCTTTCTGCCAGCTGTACTTTTACCGGAACATTAAATCAGATGCAACAAAGATCTTACCATTTCTTCTCACCAGTGGCTTCAAGGCATCCCATATAAAACAGCAGCACTCTTTGATTAAGATCATGTGTGAGAGGTTTTCAGCTTTTATCATGACCTGCTTTAGGCTCTGGAGAACATCAGGGAAGTGTTGAGAGTTCATACAGAAGTGCTGACATCTGTACAGCTGAGATTATGCTGAACTGACCGACACACAGGGTTGGGGATCGAAAATCGATTCCAATTCTGGAATCGAATACTTGAGGTCAGGAATCGGATACTTAATATAAAATAAAAATGTAGAATCCTCTTATCGATTTCTATATGATTTTAAACCATTCAAGCGCGCTGTTTTCTGTGCTGTGCACACACCCAAAACACACTCGCAGAAAATGTGATTTTAAAAGATTCTAGTGCATCCAAAATGTGCGCACAGAAAAACTGATTTTAATGTGATTTTAAACCATTTAAGCACGAGACGACTGGCGCTCTGTTTTCTGTTCTGCAGGCATGTGTAACTATATTGGATTCGTTGAGCCTAATATTCCTGGTGTTTATATATATTTCCTATATCTGTAATGTATATTTTTATTTATAAAGTGCCGTGTTATTTTACATTTGATTACAGTTTCTACCTGAAAATACCTTAAAACACGGTTTATTTCAATCGTATGTTTGTTGAGTTGCATCTATTTGTTGCGATTGCTAATTTTTTATTTGTTCTTTTTTAATTACTGTGTGTTTATTGTCTTTAATTTATATTAGTTAGTCTAGTTGTTTTTCTATGTTTTTTTTTAAACCACAGGCAAACGTTCGTTGCGTAAGTGTTTTTTAGCCTGTTGATTTTTGTTTATAATATTCAGCTACAAATAAATAGACTAAATGTGATTGATATCTAAGGTTTATTTTTTACCTAATTGGAATCCAAATAAGGAATCGATAAGCAGAATTGAAATAGGAATCGGATTCGTTACAATTCAAACTTTACCCAACCCAACCGGCACAAGTATCACATAGATATAATGTGCAGTGAGCTCAAATGATGTATGTGGTCTGCAAGTACTGCAGTTCTTGATCCCAGGTTAAAAACTATGGTCACTGAAATGGCAGGGAGATGTATTTTTAATTTGACAGCAAGGCCAAAAAAACGCTGATGGCAAAAAAGAGAAATGCAGCACTTATTTTTGGACTGGAAAATTAAAGGTGCTGTACGAGAGAGATTACGTTCTGCTAAACGCCTCTACTCTGTTAAACTGCCCCCATTACTTCAGCCACACAAAACCCAAAACATGTCAGAAAACGTGTTGAGACTGCAAACTCACAACTAAGCTAAAAGTTTATTTGTCTGTTATATATGCACCAGTGGTTAACTATAACCATGTGACCAAGACACTAACACCAGATTACTCCAGGTGGATTGTACCTGTGATAACTGCACTCACATCTTTATATTCATGTTGTGAGAGCAAGCTAACAGCATTGCCCTGATTCCACCCCAGACATAAGCAGATCTCTGTATTCTGGCCTGAAACAGGCCCGAGAGACGCTCATCTGGACCTCATGCTACTGCTGATGAGTTTATCGTGGCCTCTGTTTGGCCCCAGACAGTCAGATGTGACGTTTCTGGAGGAGTGAGCAGAGGAGGTCTGACAGGTCACCCTGCTCTCCGGCCAGTAGTAGAGCGCTCATCCGTCACTGTCCTGGCACTGACGCAGGCTTTTCCTCAGCTGGCAGATTCAGCTGCGGCATATACAGGTGGCAGGACATGTGGCACAGGTCTGATGTGGACACTTTAGGGTGAGCGGATCTTGAACGTTCATACAATTCCGGCCATGGCTAATATACAAACTGTTCCAAATCCTAGTGAGCTGCCAACACGAGCAGCATTCTTAATCATCTTTAATTAATGAATTAATAATAATAATAGTAATTAATTATTAATAATATATCATTATTAAGTGTCTAAATATTAAGTGCAGTGACTAATATACTATAACTGGTCAGTTTAAGGTTGGGTTACGGTGTAAGGGAAGGGTCAACTGTGTAATTAAAAATTGAATTACATACATTAATTACAGCTGTAATTACATGCAGGTATTTTTAAAATATAAGTACAATGTAAAAACATGTACAGTATGTACACAATAAGTCCATTGTATGAAAATATTTATTTCATGTTTGTACATAGTAGTTAAAGCCTCTTAATATAAAGTGGGACCAAAATTTTAACATTACTATATTTAGCTTAAAAATGTGCTTAAATCAAGACTACTGAAATCAATTATGAAAAACGATTTGCTAGGTTTTGCCTATGTGAAATATTCCAGATCAGTTTTATTTGAGGTGTCAGTTGAGATCAAGGCCGCTCACTGTGTGTTGGAACAGAGCCATGGAGTCTGGCAGCGCAAGTGGACTAGACCATTTATTTTAACTAAGCTGCAAAAATGTCTCTAAAATCATTACAATTATGATTCCACAACTATAAGCAAATGAACAGCTCGTGTTTACGCATCAGTGCCCATTCAGCAATTTTGCCCATCCTGAACGAACTAGAAGCACTCCTCATTATATCATTTTTAGAAGTCTTTAATTTAACAAAAACAGAAAAGTCAGACAAAGTGGAAAATGATCATGAAAAACCGGGAATGTTTTTGAATCTTAAATAAAATGATAAAAGAGAAGAAGAAATTGAGACTACAGAACAAAAATACAGCCCCTTTAAACCTATCCTATTGTGAAAGCTGAAAAGCTCAAACTGAAGTGTTTAATTCCAGGAAATGTTGCGTTTGTTTTGAACATCAGTATAGACAGGACGGGCTCCAGCAGGGGTGCTCAGGTTGATCTCAATTTGGCAGTCGACCTAAAAACAGAGTCTGACGGCAGCGCAGACATGAGGGCTTCCAGAGACGACCCTCCTCACACTGTCTATGAGCTGACTGAGCGTGAACGAGACTCTGACAGCGCCAGCATCACTAACATTAACTCTCTGCGTCTCACACACAACAGTGCATTTACACCCGACGTGAGCTGATCTCTGTTTGTGAAACATTACTTTCATATAAGAGTGAGTGAGTGAGTTAGCTGGGTTTATCACTTTTTGAAACTCAAGACATTTTGGCTGGTTATTATTGCTATTCCTGTCATGATTTTGATAGTAAGCGCAAAGAAATAACACTACCAAAAATACCAGCTTGTTGTTTCAACCCTAAATTTGTTTTTGAATTTGTATTCCATGGACCACAAAATGAGAATGTTTTTGTCCATGCAAGAAAACTGGATGATAATTTATACTGTCAAGGGAAAAAGGAAAAGATTGAAAAAAGTAGTCCATGCGAAACATGCACTTTATTATAAAATGTATTATACATTATACCTTATCTATAAGTATATTATACAAGCCATGCAGTAACTTGCAGTACATTTATTTATTTATGTATTTAGTTATTCATTCATACATACATTTTTACTTTAACTGGTATATATTGTAATTGAATGCAAACTGGACCTTTAGAAGAGTGTGTTAATACAAATAACCTTGCAATGTCATTTTAGAAAACCTGAGTTAATGTGTTTTATGCATGCAGATCAGTGGACATGTCTGATTGTCTATTCTTATGTGTGATGCTGGAAATATGTAATATCATCTGTATGTCTCTGTGTGTGTGTCAGGTCGTAGAGTTTGATGATGGCTCAGGCTCTGTGCTGCGGATCCAGCCATTACGGACACATCGAGATGAGGCCATTTATGAGTGCACGGCTACCAACAGCGTTGGAGAAATTAACACTAGCGCTAAACTTACTGTATTAGAAGGTAAGAATACTCTCTCTCTCTCTCTCTCTCTTCTCTCTCTCTCTCTCTCTCTCTCTCTCTCTCTCTCTCTCTCTCTCTCCTCTCTCTCTCTCTCTCTCTCTCTCTCTCCTCTCTCTCTCTCTCTCTCTCTAAAACAGCATAATACTGTCCTAGCACTTCGTGATGATGTCCAACTACAGTTATTTTATCTCATTGCATGCATTGTGCGATTAGGAATGTTGCAGATGTGAAATGAAAGAAACGCTGGCTGTATTTTTGGTTCCTCTCACACTCAGATACTGAGATCATGGCACACAGGGATCGAGCTGAAGTTATATTCAGCAGGTGGTCTGACTGACTGGAGCTGGGGTGGGTGGGTCATGCGAGAGCTTTTCATGGTCGTTTCCTTTTAACTTTGAGGTTCCACATGTAATCACTATTAGCCTTGGCAAATATTCACTTTGTTTAATGAAGTTACCCTGTTGCACAGCGGGAAGATCTGATTAAAGTTAACATCAAAACTGATGCTGTTTACTTTCTTAATACACATTCCTGCTCTTATTGCACATTATTCATCAGCACATGTTATTCCAAAGAAGAAAAACTAATAACTTGCAACGTCCAAAACAACATTCCTGTTCGTCTGATGCCACCTAGGAGATGCTCTGAGGAGGAACTTGAACTTTAGCCTAATTCCACTGCAGTCACATTCAGCTCTGATTCTGATTATAAACACCCACTTTATACCATCCTGCCCAGTTAAATATCCAGTTTCCCATGCAAATATTCATCACTATATGGAAATAAAATAGTTTTGAATGCAATGTAATGTTGACTGAGGAAGACAGAGAAAGAGAGATGAAAGGATATATATTGTGGTGGGGATTTGTTTTGTGACAATCTTTCTGCAGGTTACATCTTTACACCAGTAGGTGGTGACAAGTGACTCATTTTATTGAGTCAATTAATCATTTATTCATCTGATTTGTTCACAACATGATTGCCTCAATGATGGCTGGATCAAAATGCATACTTCCTTACTATAGGCTATAGTAGGCGAACAACAGCATGTGAGGAGTAGTATGTCCGAATGTACTCAAACAACAGTAGGAGAAATGTACCCGTAGGATTTACTACTTAATTTGAGATTATTAAGTGCGTATTTGATGGATACTTTATTGTCCCATTAGGCCAGGGGAGAGAATTTGTGAGTGACACATCTGATGCTGGTGCGTCACATGACAATGACAACATGATGGATGTCCCGATTATTATTTATTATATATTTATTAATTACTTATATAAAATAAATACTCAGAGAGTATGCGCTTTCGAATGCTGACACTTTCTTTTTAAGTCATTTAAATCATTGACTCAACTGATTTATTCAAAACACTGCCTCATTTAGGAATTATGAGTTACGAGTCATTTAACTGATTCATTCAAAACACTCATTCATTTAAGACTGAATCAAGTGAGTCATTTGAATCATTCACTCAACTTCAAAACACTCATTCATTCAGGAATCATTGAATCGTTCATTTAACTAATTTGTTCAAAAATGCTGATTCCTTCAGGAATGACTCAAGTTATGTTCTTTCAATGAGTGAGTCATTGAATCATTTACTCAAGTGATTTGTTCAAACAACACTGATTCACTGATTGTGTTGCCTTGCCACTTTGGTTGGAACTTTCAATGTCAGTGCAAAAAATGGTCTGGCATTAATATCTATTATTACATCGAAGTAACTCAATATTACTGTAACTTCTTGAACTGTTGCATAAAAGCAAAACTACACTGTTGATCTGAATATTAGATGCTTCTTGTGCCTACGACCTGATATCCAAAACAAGGAGTCTTGATTTTGCTTAAACAGATTTCTCCAAAAAACTCCTTGAAACGTTTCTTGCCTTCTTCTCACATGCTGACGGAGGGAAACTGTAAAAAGTTCCGCCAAACCGGGGCGTTTTGTTCTCAGTGGTTTGTTATTCTGCTGATGGATATGAAGCTTATCAGCCCTCCATCTCACAGGACTGTGAGGGGAAGAAACACACACACACACACAACACACACACAACACACACAAACACACACACACACACACACACACACACACACACACACTTTTCCAGGGATTGGAACATGTGCAGCGTTCTGATAGCGGCCTCTGTTCTCCGTAAGCCTTGTTGTGGTTCCTCTGCTCAAAGCAAAGAGTGTGTGTGTGTGTGTGTGTGTGTGTGTGTGTGTGTGTGTGTGTGTGTGTGTGTGTGTGTGTGTGTGTGTGTGTGTGTGTGTGTGTGTGTGTGTGTGTGTGTGTGTGTGTGTGTGTGTGTGTGTGTGTGTGTGTGTGTGTGTGTGTTTAAAGATGCAAGTTCATTTCAGAGCACATTTGAGTAGATTACCTGTGCCGGCCGCTCTGATAGTGTGCTTTTTCCATGCCTGGCCCTCTGACCCTATGGTAGATTACAGCACGCAGACACACACACACACACACACACACACAGATAGGCGATATGTGTTATGTGAGTGTGTCGTACACCGCAGCTGGATTCATGTTGAAACATGAGGAATATGGAGGTGCTGATACTACATGAAGATAAATCTCAGACTCTTAGACAAAGAGGCGATGCGGCTGCTTGCTTTAGTCCACGGTTACAGCTCACTGAAATTCAACATCCTCATGTAAAGGCGGTTCTAGTCATAGCACGACACCACAGGGTAGAAATCAGGGTGTTTGTCTATTTGTAATATATCTGCGTACCAATCTGGGGAGTTCAGTTAGAGAGAAGAAAATTGTGGGTTTATATGATGCCAACTGTGTTTAAAACTGGGCCACGCTCTCTCGTGCTTTCGATCCAGAGTGGTTAAATGTGTGTTCTGGGCCACGATCCACAGCTGGGCTGAACCCAGGCAGGAATTGGGTTTGTAGGTTATGTGTTATGTCTGTGATATCATTATAGTCAGAGCAACATTTCTCACCGTCTTCTGGTTTACATCAGTGTTCTTGTCCACAGAGCAGATTTTCTTGGCTGGTGATTACCAAAATGATTTTCTCACATTTGAGCAGTGTGTATTGACAATTACAGTGTGGAACACATGTTACTAATCAAGCATGAAGATAAAGCGAAACATGACAATAAGAATAAATCAGCACTAATTAGTGTTGCTTCTGTTGAGGGTTTATTCATTTATGTTTTACTGTTTAGTCAAGTAGTGTTATCAAGTATTCTTTTCTTTTAGCCAGTTCTGTTTGCATCTCATCTCCTCTTTTACTCATTTTGTGTCATAGATATATACACTAGTTGTCGCCTTGGGGTTCTAAACATGCATCAAAACCGCCGCCATCTTGGAACAGGGTCTTGTCATGGGAAGTAGTGGTAACTAGGGCTGGGGTAAACGATTATTAACTAAACGATTAGTTGGGCGATTATTTTATCGATTAGTCGACTAATCTAACGACTAATTGGACGATAAAAATAAAGATTATTTTTCTGCTGCTCGATTTAAAAAAAAAACAATGTATCTCAAATACGAACTAGCGTACTGAATCATGATACTGTATGGCTGGCTAACGTTAGTCTAATGTTATGTATTTGAACACCATCATTAGAACTCTATAACATCCAAAACCTAGGGTGACCATATTTTGATTACCAAAAAACAGGACACTTGGCCCGGCAAACAGATAGGCCTACTCAAATGATACTCGAAGTTTACTCAAAGATACCTTATTAATTTCAATACATTTAAAGTAGGTTATGCCTCCTCTGTATGGATAGAAATTTGTTATATGAAAACAGGACATCTCCTAGGAAAACAGGACAGTTGGTCACCCTACAAAACCGTTATTAAAATATTTTTTACAAACATTTTTTATCATAGAGAATGTTTAAATACTAATATCAGCTTACGAGGGAAACGGAGCCGGAGTTAGTGGCGCTTCTGCTCCTGCTGGAGATGATTTAGAGTCTGTTCCCCTTTACCGATCAGAGCGCGCGCTGACACGGAGTAAACCCTTGTTTATACTCGACGTGCCCGCACGAGCGTGAAGGTGCGCGTGGGAAAAATGACGCGTTGGGTGCGCAAGACCGGCAAGACCCCATTTCGCTTGGCTGTGTGCATGGCTTCTTTTGTAACAGCGCGCGCCGCGCCGCGTCCGAGGATGAACGACTGCAACTTAAGGATTTGTTTACTGTGTCTTCATTTAATGGAAAACACATTCACTTCTAGTGGTCTTTGTCCTCCATTCTGCAATGTTTCGGTCTCCCACGTGTGGTGGCGAGCTGTACTGCCGGAAACGGTGCAAAAAATAAATAAATATAAAAGTGTCGACGCAAAAAAATGGCGTCGAACGTAATTTTGACGCGAGCGTCGAAGCGTCGACGTCATCGACGCGCCGCTACAGCACTAGTGGTAACGCTTATAATCTCCGCCATTCATGGATGATGCCGGACTTTTGTGCTGCGTATGGATGTTCACACAAACAAATCTAAAATCCAGACAGCAAGGGACTACATTTCAACAGAAAGTGATTTTTTTTTAATTTTTAAAAATTTCTCTGGACTCAGTGATAAATACATGTCTGACCGTTGGAACCAACCCAAAAAACTAGAAAATCGCATTCATGCCGGTTTATGGTGATTTTACTTCCGTTAGACCTTTTCCTGCATTGACACTGATGCATTAACGAGGAGGGTCTCCCCTGTTCCATGATGGCGGCTCTATTGATACATTCGTTCCAATGAACTGCCGTCACCTGAAAGCCAAAAATAGTCTCCCCCAAAGGATTTCACTAAAATGATCAGCATCTAGAATTTGAGTTCAAGAACTGCAAGGCGTTTTCAAGATGTGCTGAAAATACAGCATGCTCCACCATACAGGAATGGAAAAACTCCTCTAGGTATCTTTTCCCAGAATGACATGAAGTGTCAACTGGAGCAACATAAAATTACAACTTATAAGTGACATAAATGTAAAACCTATACACAGACGTCTCCCCTGACAGTGCATCACTTTCTGTGCATGCAAATAGATGAGGTGATTCATACAGGTAATTTTATCCCATAGACATTTGCAAATGTATTTTTCCCTCAAAAGTAATTTGTTATCGGCAAACACGCTGAGCAGACAGACACCATGTGTTTATTTCTCTCTGCTGCTCGCCGGCTTACATCTTGAAGCTGTTAGAAAGGCCTTTCCAAAGATCAGCTAATGCGTTTAACAGGGCAGTGGGCAGAAATTACAACATGCCATTTCCATTTTGGCATTTCACACACACAGAATTGTTGATCCATGACATAGGTTTAGTTTCCAGTGGTTGGCAGGGGCCCAGTCCCCCACTGAGCTGAGTTACACTTTAGCAAAATATCAATTACTCAGCTCTCCATCAGTGGTGTTCTGCAGCAGAGTAAACACACACCTCCTCCCTCAGCATCACTGGCTACCTGCCATACACACCTGCAGGAGACAATTAACACTACGTAGTCAGTCTCACTACGATCTATCCATCCATCCATCCTTCTGTCTGTCTGTCTGTCCATCCATCCTT